>CM061045.1:33860762-34413262 GCA_030762985.1 Adelphocoris suturalis
CACACACACACACACACACACACACACACACACACACACACACACACACACACACACACACACACACACACACACACACACACACACACACACACACACACACACACACACACACACACACACACACACACACACACACACACACACACACACACACACACACACACACACACACACACACACACACACACACACACACACACACACACACACACACACACACACACACACACACACACACACACACACACACACACACACACACACACACACACACACACACACACACACACACACACACACACACACACACACACACACACACACACACACACACACACACACACACACACACACACACACACACACACACACACACACACACACACACACACACACACACACACACACACACACACACACACACACACACACACACACACACAATATACTCGAATGTTAAAATCCAGGAAAACATGCAGAGTTTTCAACCTCTCAGGGAAAAATAAATAAGCACTGACCGATTTCTTAATTGAAAAAAAAAAAAAAAAAAAATCCTGAAATGGAGAGTACGGTGAAAATATCACCACGTTTTATCAATATCATTCTCTATTTATCCCCTTCCCAACCGAAATTTGAAACTCCCGACAAATTTTCCAATATTAGACCGAATTCTTAACGAGAGACGTAGAAACATACGTAGAAGCGTTGGTTAAAGAAAGGTCATGTTTCAAGAAAACCTTTGATTTCACTGTAAAAACCACGGTTTTCAAAACAGAACACCGTTATTTGTAGTTAGCGTTTATCGTTGGGAAACTGAGGTTTTGAGAGAGTTTTCTGTCGAATGCCCCTCAAAAATGATGTATATTAGAAGTAGAGAAAAGTACTCAGTCAAGCAGCATAACTAATAGAACGAATTTTCTAAGAAAAGTTGTGGAATCAATTTAATCAGGCAGTGATCATTGAGGCCAACCATGTCCTGATTGGAACTTAGGGGACAGCCGTGTGACGAGATCGAAATGAAAATTTTAGGACACGCAGCACAACTCAAAAACTACAAAATTGTAGTCAATTAAGTTTGTGCATTGTTCACATAAATTTTTTTTTCTCACTTATTTGTGAATCTTTGAGATCTGGGAGTGGTCCTGAACGGCTCAGTGCTGAAAAATACTCGACTGTGACTCCCCACATGCCCTATTGTGGAAAAACATTTTTTGAGCCATACATTTTTGAGCTACTGGATATATATATAGGTATATATATACGTAGGGTGTCCCCGCCACCTCCCTCCCTCATTTAAAATTTTGAAGCCATATAAATAGCTCATTCTTTTCTTCTTGAAAATTCGCTATAACATGCGGACAAATTAAATTCTGGAATACTTTCAAAATTGCATTTTAGACCCTTTTTTCACGTACTAAGTGGACTGAAAAAATATTGGTTTGACATCTGAGAGAAAAAAATTCAACGTTATTTCCAACGGTGTACTTATTTTTGGTTTTCCACAGAATCTAAAAAAGTTATAGCCGTTTCATGTCATGAAGTAGAAAGAACGAAATTAGTTGTAGAATGGGCCCCTGAAATCTGGAAAACCTCATTGCAGGCAGTTCGTTCCTCACTTATGACCTTGTAGAATAAGGACTGAACGAATTATATGATTTGTTGAAGAACAGAGTACGAGCAATACTTACTATAGTGTGGAGATGTGAGTGGTGTGTTCGAACGACTTCTGATGATTCAGTGATTTACCTGCGGGTCCTACGCTCTTATATAGTCAGGGCTTGGAGGGACAATGTTCTCTCCAGGGCCAAGGTACAGGGCGGAGAAGCATGTAACTATACACCCAATAGTGTGCGGAATAAGGCTATAATTCATCTTTGCATGTGATTACACCCTCCTATTCATGCGGAGGCGTTGGAATTGATTGGGGAATGTCTAGGAGTGACCCTCACAAACCCTGAATTTTTTTCGTTTTGTGTATGCGGAATAGTTCTTACTCCACCAATCGCGATTAAATTCATACGATACTATCCTGAAACAACCCCCCAATTTTGAGAAGAATAGGACTCATATTATAAGGAATCGACATTATTAAAAATTCGAATTCGCACATGATCACACACTACTATTTATTCGATAGCAATGGAATTTAAAGGGGACCATCTAGGAGCTAACCCGCATGATCCCTGGTAATTTCATCGAAATCGGACTAAAAGTCTCTTGAAGTATAGTTGTTAGGATGGAACAGGCACACTGGCAGACATCTGTAATGCAAAGGACAAGTTAAAATATTACATTTTTAACTACGAAATTTTATGGCAGAAAACCCATTCTAAATAATAATCGGCTATTCAAAAAGAGATTTTGGATTTTTAAATTTTTTGCAGTTTTCATCGATATTTTTAGCACAATTTAATGTAATGACTTTGTCCTACACATATACAGGTATACCTTGCGAGCGAAGCGAGCAACATCCCCTAATAAACTTTTCGTGGTTCCACGTAGTTTTATAAGATTTAATTTGTTTGTAAGAATTTCCAACAGAGAAAAACGTCTGCCAAGTTGGGTGGGCAGTATAACTTCCTCAAGCGAGCGTAGCGAGCAGCATCCCCTACAGAAGTTAAACCTACCCTTAGGGATCTACCGTTTGCGAGCAAAGCGAGTAAAATTCCCTACATGCCACATTTTGCGAGCGAAGCGAGCAATTTAATGGGGGGTCCGGATGCAGTATAACTTCCTCAAGTGAGCGAAGCGAGCAGCATCCCCTACAGAAGTTAAACCTACCCTTAGAGATCTACCGTTTGCGAGCGAACCGAGCAACATCCCCTAAATGACATACTTTGCGAGCGAAGCGAGCAACACCTTCTATATGCCAGACTTTGCGAGCGAAGCGAGCAACATATCCTACATGCCAGACTTTGCGAGCGAAGCGAGCAATATTCCCCACACCCCACACGTTGCGAGCGAAGCGAGCAACTTAATGGGGGGTCCGGGGGGCTTGCCCCCCGGCTGGACGTGGAGGCGAGCGTAGCGAGCCGGAGCGGCTAGTAGTTAATACACTTTATTTGAGTAATAACCTGCTAAAAATATAAATTTAACAATTTTTAGGCATTTTTCGCTATTTTTAGTGATTTTTTCAGCACTATTTTTTTAAATATAGCCAATTTAACGTGCATAAAAAATGATGGCCAACCAACTCGTCCTTTCGTTTGGAAAGCATGATTTTTTGTTGCAAGAACGGAATTTTTATCTCAATCCTAAGGAGAGTTATTGTCTGGAAAGACACATTATATATGAAAAGCCGTTAAACTCTAGGATTCATTTCAGAATGTCTCAAAACGGATTTCAATGAAGAAATTTTTCGGAAATTTATTTTAAAACTTTTGGAGCCATTGCAATAGCTTCTTTTCCCACAAAAATTCGCTGAAAGGTGATTTTTAAAGAAAACAAAAATCAGATAGGTGCTAGGAGAAAAGAAATGATGTTTTTTCAATTTATTATTTATTTTTTGAACTGTTGCATGATTAATAATAGGTTATCCTATTGAATTAATTATTATATATTTAGGGATGGAAGTCAACATATTCTTGTCATTGTGAAAAAAGTTTCTGATGATGTACTTATACAGTTTATATATATAATTCTAGTTTGTAGCTATATTTCATCTTTACAAAATTCAAATTTTCAATAACTGGGTCTGTCTGACGCATTTAGTGTCAACTCATTAATGTTTTGTTAGCTTTCTGTCTAGAAAGCAACATGAAATTTCAAAGAACATATGTTTGAGAGAGAAGGAGGACGCACCCCAGAACACAAAATCCCGTGGCGTGTGAAGGCAGACACGCCGGAGCGCGAAGCCCTGTGGAGTGTGAAGGGAGTCACCCCAGAGCGCGAAGTCTTGATGCGAAGTGTGAGGGAGTACATCCGGGAACGTTTCCCCAGAATGTTGTTCCGTGAAGTATCTAGCTAAAACTGCTAGAAGGCGAAGCCTCGTGGAGGATTGGGAGTGGATGGTTTTGGTATGAAGGTTGGGAAAGCTAAAGACAGAAATTCGTAATGGTGCTCGACCCAGCTCGGGTGCGGCTTATATATCATCCTTGGCTCATGAAGGGTGAACTGAAGGTTAGATGAAGGGTCAGGTCATGGTCACCTGATCTCTTTGAGTTACCGTCAACTTGGAATTACGTTTTCTCGAGCTGAGCCGACTTGTTATTTTAGTTGGCAAATCTACGTGTAAAAGTATACATTTAGGTTGGAGCTCAACAGTTACCATAAAAAATGTAACAATCTATTGTAACCAAACCGTTTGCGTCACTCTTACTAATAGTAATTTAAGAATACCGCTTCTAAATTATGCTAATAAATATAATACAGTACCTAAACTTTTAATCTTTATTCAAACATGAAACATGAAAGCAGAATTTAGTAAGATGTTTGGTAAGAGGATAATAACGGCGATAGAACGACACCCGGGTGTTGATGATAAGTGATATCGTCGTGGGTGAAGAAAAGACGGAAAGGCACAAAACAAAAACGCGAAAATGCTCCTAGTAAAGAGACGATACTTTCGTTCGTGTGACAGTCTCAGGGAGAAAGGACAGGGAATGGCTGGCTGTACTTTAATTATTTTACAGTTCCACTGAAATGTGGACACTTATTACTCCCTTATTCAGGATAATTTACAGCCTTCTCAAGTCAAGAAATATTTCAATTGTTTCAACTGTAAAGAGAAGAATTATGTGACCCGTTAGAAAATTCTAATTAAGAAAAATGCCGCTTCCATGAGACTTCACGTAATGGATTTTTTCTTGAAGCCAGCAATGTGATGCTGTTTGTCCGTGAGTAACTGCACCACCTGGTCCATTGAATTGCCTGCTATTATGACAGGCTATTTCATTGAAACTTTGATTATTACGACCTAAGTACGTATACCAAAGAAACATCTAATGTGAACAGGCCTCCTCAACGTTGCTGTCTAACTCAAAATTATGGTCTACGAAGGCGGGGATTCGAAGTGTTTACTTCGTATTGAGATATTATCGAGAATTATATTCGCATGTATCAACATTGCTTTCTTTTTTAATATTTTCCAAATTCAATATGCATTTTGATAGTATTATATAACTACGGGTAGGTGTTGATAGTGGTAAGCATGAAAAATGCTCACACATATTCCATATGGATCATTGAAATGTACTCATATGTTACAACTTTGTTGACACGTGTACCAACACGCATACGTTGTTTACTATGTACATATGTATTTTTATTTAATATTATTGCTTCGAGAGATGAAATTTTCTCTCTCCGAAATCAAAATTTCCACTTATGTTTTAGACAATGCTGAACAATTTGGTTTGTGTCTGTCTGTCTTACGTTTTTGAGCCCGCAAATTCTTGCAAAATGAATAAATTCTATAGATTTTGATGAAATTATCAGGAAATGTGAGAGCGAGGCTTTATATGGTGCTATATCAGTTTCATTACTCACAAATCAATTCATTTTCGGCATGCGCAAACGTAAATTCCATTAAGCATTATTCACCATTCATCACCACCACCATTCACCACCATCATTTCACTTTTAGTCGACCAATCTCTCTCATTTGTGGAGGATAGTTGGACAAAGACGTCCTCGTATCAATTTCGTCAACTTATCAATAGTTGCAGCTGCACATGCGCGAACCTCAGATCCTTGTAACATGCATGAGCTCTACAGTTTTCATGCGTTTCCGATGAAATTTTCAGACTCCAAAGGAACCTCTCATGGATCATTTTACTATATTTTTTGGAACATATTTTTTGTCTCTATTTAACTACTATACATATGTGTGTGTGTATGGCAGGAATGACCTGCGGCAAGCGATTTCCGAGCTAAAAGGAGTGGCGACCAGTAATATCAAGGTTATACCTGTGACCGTGTCATGGCGCTGGGTGTGGTGCGGGAAAAGCGCCACGGAGTTACTCGATTTGGGCATCTCAGCAGGAGTGCTCCGTGGCATCACCACTCGAGTCCTGAGGGGTTCTTACTTAAGCTGGTGGTCATTGTATAGGGGCACTTCCTTTCATCCCATTCTTCCTCCTCATCGAAGAACATCCTTTATCCCTAGAGCCGTCGTCGGGTAAACCTGGGCGTCCTCACCAATTGTTATAGATTTATTTGTTTACTTTTCAATTTAATGGTGTGCCCCCTCCACCTTTGAGGGGAGTTTTGTAAAAAATAGTATGTGTGTGCGCGTGCGTGTGTGTGTGTGTGTGCGTGTGTGTGTGTGTGTGTGTGTGTGTGTGTGTGTGTGTGTGTGTGTGTGTGTGTGTGTGTGTGTGTGTGTGTGTGTGTGTGTGTGTGTGTGTGTGTGTGTGTGTGTGTTTTAAGGCTTCAAACAGTTAAGCAGGGAGCTTGCTTTACCCTTGACTTAACTGCCCAGAAACGTTGAAGTACGAAACTGAGGAACCGAGGTAAGAAATCTCTTTACGAAAGTTTTTTAATACACTTCACTTACAATCAAGCGTTGTTTGGAAGATTATTACTTCTTCATATTCCTCACCACAAAACTACCACTCGTTGGAGAGTTCTGAATGTTGTTACAACTTACAATTCTTCTCATGCTACCAATTTCCCCCTCCTAAAACCTTCTGAGAGCACTGATGAGACGCATGATTACCTACACTCAATAAGTTGTTCCCTTCATCGTCAGAACCCTACCTGTGGTTGGTGCTTTGAAATTTATATTCCGTTGGTAATAGAAATAAATCACGGTTGTTTAGTAATTTCTGGAAGAACTTGTATATTCAGTCAGTTGTGTTCTGACCACGTAAACACAGCTGTTTAGTGCCGGTAGGTAGGGGTTGATGTTGTTTTGAGGTTCGCTGTTGTCTTCAGTTGTAGGCTCCAAGCCGATTGGGTCTAAGGGTTCCTTTCCCTCAGAAAGGTAGGCAGTGGCGATTTTTATTTATTTTATCATTATTATAACTTTTTTTCTAAAGAATTTTTTTTAGATAACAGAGATTCCGATTATTTTGGGCCTACAGAGCCATGATCAGATTATGTTGAATACTTATGTTGAGTACTGCTGTGACAGACTTAGGTCGCCCCCAGAGGTGCAATGGGGCCTAAATCCGCTCAATAAATAGAGAGGGGAGTGTGACAGTACCATAATAGATACATCTCGTACTAATAGCGTAATGTGCTATGTTCAGAGGAGATTTATTTTCCGGTTCTCGGATCCTCATCTATCGCCAAACACAGCATTCTAAGAACTCGAAAATGACCCGTTCAACCCGGCGCGAGAGTGACGGATAGACGCGCTTTCTATTGGAATTGACGGGAACTGTCACACTGCTAGCTGCGTAGTGAAAAAAAAAGTGCCGGAATGTGTAAGATTGTGAACGATAATTCACCCTAATTACGATGCTTTAAGAACGTTACAACACAGAGGTACTCCATGCATATACTATTCGCGTAAAAGGGAGCATTATGTGGAGATCCTTCCAGTCCCTTGGAAATTTCGAGGAAAATTTTTCGAAGGTCCATTCCTTCAAGAGAAAATTCATTCATGATACGGAGAGAGCGGAATCTTAAAGACCTCAGGAGAATACCACTCAACTGCCTGGAGATATACGTAGGTAGGAGTCAAAATTCGAATATAAATATTAAAGCAAGTAATATTTTATCACACACAAAAATACGTAAGTTGTATCGAGGATAGTTTCTTCGCTGTATCGCTGATAGCTACACGGACGCTGATAGGATCAATATTAAATATGCACATTCATGCTGGAAAGAAGTTAATATTTCTACATTGCTTTTACATTGTCATATCAGTGCTGTTAGAAGATAATCCATGTAAAACATGCTTCATAAAATAAACTTTTTGCCAAATATTTATTAATTATTTAAACTGTACCTTCATAACAAAATTGAATTGCAGAAGAGTACAAATTGGAAATAAATACTTTTATTTATATTGAAAACCTTCAGGAAATTTACAACGAATTTGTTGAAATAAAAAGATGAAAAACAGTAGGCGGAAAAGGAGCGTTAGAAACAGTAGGAATCAGATTTAACCGTTGGAGTTTAAATTTTGCTTCCCATAAAGTCCTAGGTTACTGTTTCTGGGTTTTTTTTTTTTTTTTTTTTTTTTTTTTTTTTTTTTTTTTTTTTTTTTTTCGGCAATCAAAACGTTGTGGGTTTCCTGGCATTCTCCATATTTAGACAAAACTTTTTTTGGCAGTTTGTAACCTTTTCCAATCCACCATTATTATTCTTAGAAAGTTCTATTCAAGTTTTTGGAATGCTTTAATCATTTTGGAAAATGGTTTAATTCTTCTGGACTGGGTATTATTAATTTGCGAAAATGCTTAAGATGGTTTAAACTAATTTAATAAGTTAACTTCACGAAGTGGACATCGGTTTAATTATATTTGTATCGGCAAATACTGAATACGTTTGAATTATATTCGTCCCGGTCAATTTTCAGATGGTTATATCGTCAGCGTACGTTCCATATAAGAGCGGGGAAACAAAGAACAAGTGGCAAAGAGCGGGCACCCCACAGCAGGACGAATACACAACCTCACTGGAAAAACTATTTTGTTGACAATTCCGATTGTCCGATTTTACACTGATTTCGGATATGAAATATGATTGATGCATTATTGATGGGAGTAAGTAACAGTAAAAAATCGCTGCAAATTATTTCACAAAGGTTTATTATTTTTTCAATTGAGTATGATCGTAGTTTTAGTTGGCTTGCGTACGTCATAAGGCCCGTCCAGACTCCTCGGCGTGTCTCATTTCGAGTTGCTACAACCTATACTTCTATAATTATTTACGCATGTTTACATTTCTCGATTTGAGCTCCTATCTATTCAAATAATTATTGCCTTAATAATATCATTCTCTATGTACTAACGAAAAGTCGAGAGGATATGTTATTAAATATGCGTAGGCATTGGTATTAACACACAAATATGACCTAGAAAAAATCATATAATTATTCATGCCTCGAAGGAACATGAAATTCGAAAGCAATACAGGTGTAGGAAGTTTTCCACGCCACCCTGGAGGTACTCCCTAGGTCTCGTTACCTCACAACCGGAGGTTCACCACCCTATTACGCTTACACTATCATATCACTCATATTTGTCCATCAACATTAATTTGAAAGTTGTGCATTTTGAGATGAGTGAATTTTTTCCTAACATCAGAATAATAATGATTAGGTCGTGCAGTTGTGGTCGTGCATGATCTGGTCCTAAAGTGTTCTGTTGCGAAGTCCTACTACCCATTGTTACCCTAACCGTGGAATATTAGATTGCGCAGTTGTGGTTGAGCAGGTTGGAGTTTTAACTGCATGAATTATACTGTGCATAGAAGCTGGAGAATAGATAGAAACTAAAAAATGAAATGGTGATGAAAATCATGCAGGGTGGTATACAAAATATACTATGGCTTGTTTAAGGTATATGTTTATGGGTATTACAAGAATAAGTAATAAATATCCGTTCTCCTACGCCCCTGGCGCCGTTCCGCTTTGCCCATAACGCCGTACCCACCTCATGGTGCCGCGGTGTATTATATGGGTGTTACTTGTAAAAGTAATATATATCCGTTATCCTACGCCCCTGGCGCCGTTCTGCTACGCCCTTGGTGACGAGCCGCTATGCCCCTACAAGGCGCCGCGCCTCCTCCCCCTCCCCCCTCATGACCCTCTGCCAATGTTTTCATCATTCCACTAAGCGTGCCAGGCGTGCGCGTGTACATGAGTCTAACACTCAAAACCTCGAAAATGACACTTTTTCACCTATTTTTGGCTCATAGCACCCATGGCACCCATCGAGCTGGCGCGAAGTTAGGACCAATTAGACCTCAAGTGGAGTCTATGTGCGAAAGAATGGTTTTTTCAAGTCAATTCTAAGGCCTTTTATGGACCGGACGGCGAACGGCGGACGGACATTGCAAATTTGGATTCTACGCACTTTGAAACGTAAAATGACAAAGTTTGAGGGGGGGTTATAAAATTTTTTTGCTATACGATCACATAGGCTTATTATTGAAAATAATAAACAAAAAATAATAGTAATAAAATAAAATAGAATACAAATAAAAACAATAAAATAAAAATAGATGGATAAATAAAGTCATCAAATTAAACTTTGCTTCGAACGAGTACCACGGATGGCAATGTATATTGGAAAATATAGTAGTTATGAGTTGTAGCAAAGATCCAATCTTTGTAACTACTTGTATCTGCAGCACTGTCTAGCTGTTCAGAACCTAATGTTCATAATTTTTAGTTCACTCCTGAGAGCAATTCGTTCAACGTAATTTTTGTAAATCGGCCGGATCGGTCGGATCGGACGTAATCTTTCTAAATTGGCTTGTGTGTGTGAGTTGGACTGTCTACTGGGAGCGTAATACACCTAGAACATCAAGTAAACTTTTCACAAAGGTACTTTTTCGTTACATTTTAGAAAATAAATAACTTTTTTATTTCCAAAATATCTGGTAATAAATTGGATGGAAACTGTTAATCATAATATATTTGTTAAAATTAAAGCATGTGGTTTACTTGTTTCAATATTCTCCATAGTATGTCCACATGTGAGTATGTAACCAAAAAAATGTGCTGGATCCACTTTCTTTCACTAAATCTGAGTTATAACTAAACCTACCTGTAATGAGGTTCCAAGTACTAATGATATGTGCGTTACTGCCTTTTTAACCGATTCTTCCTCCTATTTCATCCAATTCTTGTTTGATTAAACATTTCTGAACGCGATCACGTGACCCCTACCATACGTTTCTTCATCACGAGATTTTTCCAGCGGGCATCAGTTGTGACACAAAGAGAAAACAGCTCAACCTTTTGGCTCGGTCTGCTAATAGCCAATAATTCGCAAATGCATTAATATGCTCCCCCCCATCCGTTTATGCTATGAAATATTCTTCAATTTGTCAATATTATCTTCGTTCTTTTATGAAATTGTTTCTTCTTTTCCCCCCACTTTCCTCTGAAGCTGACTCTCTCAATTGAGAGACGACGTATTGGAAATGATCCTGTGGAGTGTGTGACAGTTCGAGCCTGAGGAAAAAACTAAAACCGTCTCAGGCCTTTTTAAGACCGAATCCGTAAAAAACCATAGGTGTGTGTGTGTGAGAGAGACAGAAAAGTATGAAAGACAAATAAGTATGACAGAAATGACCTGCGGAATAGCATCAAGGTCATGGCTGCGATCATGTCATGGCGCAGGAAAAGCACAATGGAGTTACTCGAGTTGCGCCCTGAGGGGGTCTTACTTGAACTGGTGGTCATTTTATAGGGGCCCTTCTTTTCATCCCACTATTCCTCCTCATCCTTCTGCAACTTCCCTTATACCTAGAGCCGGCGTTGGGTAAACCTAGGCGTCCTCCCCACTTCTTTTATTTATTTATTTATTTTCACAAGTTGATGATTAAATAAAACTCCGCCTTTGAGGGGAGTTTTATTAAAAAAAAAAAAAAAAAAAACGGGGATGAGCGCTGCCCAAGCTACAAACCTTGATCGATTTTTTTCTGTTTTTTATATTTTGTTCTATTAAGAATTCGGTATAGTGTTTCCATGTTGCAAATTACAATTCAATAATCTCTTTTAGTTTATATTATGTAGGAACATATTACTCTCTCTCAACCCACCGATCAATACAGTAGCAGCGCAGCCGCAACCATTGGTAGAAGCAGAGATGTGTGTACAGCCCTGTTCGGGTACTAGCAATAGATGAGTCAATCATCACCCCGATTTTTACAAAATCTCTATTATACTAAATATGCACTGTAGTCAATAAGAAACACCGTTCAAGAGAAAAATACGGATAAAGTGGCTATCATATAGGAAATTAATAAGTTTTGCATTAAAAACAAAATTCAACTACATCAACAATATAAATGCAAAACATAATGTATTAAAAAAAAAAAAAAAAAAAAAACCCATTCACAATATTGATATATTTATGTGTACAGTAGTATTTACCAGACCAACTATTGCACTCTCATTCTTATGATGGCAGCCACACACGAAAATAATCTGATAGTCTTGCTCTCATTTCTATGCACATCACATTAATAAGATCACCTACCTATGGAAAAATTTCTCTCACTTTTCGAAAATCCTGACAAGAACCTAGAAAATTGAATAATGAATTTCCAATGTCGAATACACATAACGGGTGCTCATGTGTTATATCGAACAACGCCTTACTATCACTCTAACACTGAGCACAACTGTACGCCATATAAGCCGAGTTGTCTCAGCACCCTCCTTACCCAACATGCATGTCCTATTTAAAAGTTAAAGTCTTCATTTAACCAAAACAAAACTGTCAATGATTTCCTCCACTTTATTTGTACACCAAATACAACTATAACTAAGAGTCCTGAAGAGGCTATATGTAGCGAAAACGTTAGACAATAAAGTGTTGAAAATTTGAAGTGTTCCGTTTCCATCGTCTCACCTCCACCAACCCCCAAAGTGAAGGCCCTCGATTTTCAAATCAAGCTGAGGAAGAAAACGCCGCCTTTGAAAAATATTGTTTTCTACCGTACGAAAAGTGATTTCCAGACACTCCCAACTGATTTCCAATTCGAATGATTAGTACAGTTTTAATCCTATTTAAACAATCGAACTGTTTCAGATGTCGTGGAGTGCAGTAACTACAGGTTTAGTACGAGTGACAAAAACAATATTTTACAAAGACAACTCACTTTTCATCATGATAGAAAAAGCAATAAAATTATTAAACTAATGTATGTTTATTTGACCATAATAAGGAACATTAACAAATCGCTGCATGTTTCATAGACGCATTTCAATTCAAATAGCTCATAACTATTAGTTTCCATTAGTAGTTAGAAGACATAAGTGAACTATAACTAGTGTATTCGTTGACAAGGTCGCAGATTGTTGAGTGTTGAATAATAGTAGGTACTTTAAGTTTTAGTCAAGAACCAGTCAAAAACTATATCTTATACAGAAGGCATATTTCTGTATGCCCTGTCGAAATCCTATTTGATACTTTGCTGAACCATCTATAATTTTGGTACATTTAAATTTGTATTGACTAATATCTTCCGACTGCTAAATACGTAAATGTCCAGCTTCAAAATAAGATCAAATAGGAAGCTCGATTGTATTTCATTTTCATGTTTATAAATTCAAGTTCACTCGAAAGATCCAACAAACGAAGAAAGCAGTTACGCAGTCCAACTCACAACAACAACAGTAAGGAAACATACGATACATTAGCAATTTGAATCTTTGTATGATTAAGACTGTACTCGAGCGACACTTAGTCTACATAATTTTGAGCCAGGAAAAGAGGAGAATTAAATGTTCTAAGCGTATTCTCTTCACCATCATATAGGTAAGGTACAATTGTATTTCCCTGCCATCGCGTAGGGGAAGTACCCATTTAAGAGAAAGAAAGAGAGGAAATAAAGGAAGAGAAATAAAGCGAAATGAGAAATAAAATCCAAGTCCAGGTCCAAGTGAAATGTTGTCTTCGGAGTACTAAATGTTGAAGTAATTTGAAAAAAAACCAATTTGGGTTTGGTTCTTTTTTATTTAATTTGATTTAAAATTTGTCTCATTCAACTTGGAAAATCTACAAGTAGTCGATGATTTGGTTCTGCTCTCTACTCAGCCATTTTTGTTTCAGGTAAAACCTACCATCTGGACTTCTCCTAGTTTATCGGTTTATCTACAGAATTTGAGGTATTTATGGTGCGCTTTTACGTATTGGAAATTAATTATTTTGTGAGAAAGTGCACAAGTATCCTAACATAAATGAGTAATTTTTTTTTTTTTTTTTTTTTTTTTTTTTTTAATAGGTAGGTATTGCTTCACAAGTGCTTAAAAACGCAGTGTTAGGTACTAGAGAGATATCAGAACACGATTTTGCCCATACAAAATCAGTTAAGGTTTGGGCACTCATTTTATGGAGAAACACATAGCATGCCCTAGTTGAATTGATTATTTTCCTAACCAATTTAAGAATTTATTATCTTAACAGAATTGAGAATTTCCCAAACCGAATTGAGAACTTACCAAACCAAATTGAGAATCTTCAAACCGATTTGAGAATTTTCCAAACCAAAACGGACACGATCCAACAACTTTTTCGTTTTGTGTTCTTCAACATAGGTTGTAGATAGGTTACCTTCCTTTGTTGTTGAATGTACTAGTCGTCTCATGGCAGTGAAGTTTGGTAAGGTGGCACGCAGACTTGGATCGGATCACATATCCGGACCTGTCGCATCAGTTCCTGAATGAACTTGAATATTGGACAGTCTTGAAGGAAAAAATAAGCTAAGTAGAAAGTCAGTAATCAGTAAGTCAGTAGTAAAATTTGTACCCCTAATTCGCATTCTAGCATGTATTTATATACACTGTTAGTTTTTTATTCAATCGTTTCTACTCGTACTTTGTTCTATAACTAATTTTGTAGGCCCATGTTACAATATGTAAGTGAGCTATGCTGTCCACTCATCTTGGCAGACGTTTTTATCCGTGTTCACAGTACGGTTCGGTCATAGGATCACTTACATGTTCACGATAATATGGGATCGAATTTCCTCCTAGAGTTATTTCGGCCAATGATAATTCAAAGTCTCGTTTGAGCGCTTTAATTTTTAGCGAAATTTTGTAGAAAATGAAGCTATTGCAATGGCTCGGAAAATTTTAAAATCAAAATTTATAAAAAATGTCTTCATTGAAATCCGTTTTGAGGCTTTCTGAAACGATTCCTACAGTTTATACATATATACACGTGTGTGTGTGTGTGTGTGTATGTATCTTTGTGTGTGTGTGTGTGTGTGTGTGTGCATACGATCATGCTGCATGACTGGAACTTTTTCTCTGTCAGTCTGAGAAATGTTGTTTGGGGCTTTGTAGAGGGATAACTGAATTGTAAAGTTGTCTATCGTTGCTGTGCCAAGCGATTTACTGATAGCAATAGTTATTCAACCTGTTGCTTAGTCATATGTGATGGATACAAGAGCACGGCTGAAGCTGTGTATCAAAGTCACGAGCGAGCCCGGATTCGAACCCACCAATCGTCAAATTTTATAAGTTCACTCAATAAATTCCTCCTTTGATAATTAAAGATAGTTTTCTTCATATGGTTTATGGTGTAAAACAATAATCCAAATCATCAGTTTAAATAAAATCATTGTTCGAAAGGCCTCATGTTGGAAGAAGGCTAGGAGAAACTATTTACGGGTAAAAGATAGGGATTGATTTCAAGAACATGTGTCTTAACGTTGGTAGTCTATTTTGATTCTTAAAAACAAATTTGTTGATCAGATGCCACCAGACCGCAAGTGGAATCAGTTGATATTTAGAATGGAAGAAGAAAAATATTTCATGCAAAAATTTACCTTATCTTGAAGAGTCGATCTTTAGTTGACAATAAGATATAGGTAATAGATTACCTAGTGAAGCTGGGTTTATACTCATCCACTTCTCAGCATATGAAGAATGGAGGTGGCTCCGCAGCTCGTCTCGGTTCCCAGCCGAATTAGAATGGACTGTTGGGTCATGTTAATTTCCTTGTATGTTTATCCGGCTGCCACCTGAAGCATATGAAAATCCAAAAATTTTGAAGCGGGATGTATTTCTTATTTATTCAATGATTTGAGCCGCACCTCAGCTAGAAGGGTCATTAGTGGCATTGAACATGCTGCCAACGAGCACACTGCAAGGGACACGATTATTAGGGGAGCTATGTAGTCTTCAGTCACTAAACGGATTGTCATCATCGACTCCACTCTCTGTTCGGAAGGGAGAACGAAAAACAATATTCAGTCTGCCACAAGGGATACAACATTGACCACAGCGGAAAAAAAAAATATCCAAAAACGTATTACTACATACAATCAAAACACTGAAAAAGAACTTGTAGAAGAAGCCCGGCGGCTCTTAGGTTCGGTTACAGGGACAGTACCTCTCTGGTCCAGATAGAACGCCAACCCGCTGGAAAGCCTATGGACACGGAGGTCTAGGCAGGAACTCTACTCCTTGGTGAAGAAGGAGATATTCGGCAGCTCTACTTCCTCATGCTCAATCTCTTCCAAGCAATGCGGTCGAAACAACTCAATTTTGCAAGTTTTTGTAGAAGATGAAGCTATTGCAATGTCAACAAAAAATTTCTTAATTGAAAACCGTTTTGAGACATTCTGAAACAAATCCTGAAGGACGAAGGCCAGTATTTTTGAGCACATTATATTGGTTAAATTTCATTAAAAATGTGCTGAAAAAATCATTAAAAATGAACTAAATCGTCTAAAAATGTAATATAAATATAAAAATATAATATAATATACCTATATATATATATATATATATATATATATATATATATATATATATATATATATATATATATATATATATATATATATATATATATATATACTTTTTTTTTTCTTTTTCAAGCAGACTTTGAATCAAAAGAAGCACGAACAAGCATTGCACAGTAAAAACTATAAGGACAAATTTATGCTAGAAAATGTACTTTAATTTCATTATTATTGGTCAAAAGTAGACAAAACTCCAAAACAAAGCTAAAAATCAGACATCTTTTTTGAATCGCAGAATATTATTTAGAACGAGTTTTTTGCCAAAAAATCGGTAGGTAGTTAAACATTTCTTTTTACTCAAAGTGCTCAAATATTCAAAACAATTTACCATAACATAGTATGATTATTTACGAAAATTTGTCTATAAGGTCATTCTGCATGACTGGAACTTTTTTCTTCTTCCTTCTTTCTTGGGAGCTTGTCTACTCATTGTTGTTTATTGTTCAGTGACTTTGTTATGAAGAAGCTCTACGTGAAACCGGTAGGTATTCATGCACTCCCTATCCGCCATACTGTGATTTTCGGGCATCATGCTCCCCCATCGGTGTGTGAGATGTCAGTTACGTGTTATTTCAATATAAAAGGTGGTTTAACCAGATTTTTACTTTTTCTATCATTACGAAATTTGTCTGTTGAATAGTGATACATTATAATCCGTTAGGTGGGAAGGAAATGGATGTGATGGTGGATATATAATTTAAGTACAAGATAATGAAGTCGTTTCGTTACAATTTCAACTATTTCTTCTTAATAGAACACTCGCGTTAATCAAAATTCAGGTCATAAAAATAAAAATCATATCATAAAAATGAATTTCTAAATAATTTTCAAGGATTGTTTTGAATAATTTGATTCCAAATCTCAATGAATCCCCGTGCAGTTGAATGAATTCTTCTTCTATATGTCTATGGAATTATAATAATCAAATTACATCGTAGTTCAGTAAGATGATGTTTTTATTTGAGAAATTCTACTGACCTTTCTACTGACACTCCTAGCTTACTCATCTGAAAAATTAATTTGTTCGACAGCCAACATGATTTATTCACAAGTATGTTGAAGTCTGTGCATCCCAAGCTTACCAAAATTTACTCTGTATGGGTTAAACACCTACTGAATCTCCACTCACTAACAGTTAATCATGCTATGACGATCTCTTTAATCCTTTTAATGCGGTAACGATCTTAATGGTTATGGAAACAAAATAAAGATCGACCTTATTTTCAAGAACAATGTATCCTCATAACATAAACAAATTATTGTGTTCGTTAACATGCAAGTCGACAGGTTTATCTCCAATATTGCCAGCTCATGGTCCTTGGTGCCTTAATTACAAATCACCATCACTCATTTTTGTGCTGAGCAAGGAAATATAGAGGACGCCATTAGGCTGAACGTCTGGAGAATACGTGACCGTGTAATCGGAGGTCTAGGGCCCACTTCCACTAATTGTGAAGGCACATAATTAATAACCATCTTGCTATCTAGTTCCAGATAAGCACACCGTCCTCATAGTTATTACTACCTCACTTAAGCCCGATTGTATGCAATTACAACTGGCTCTTAAACAAATTAGAGACTTCTGCTCACTCGTTTAGTATTGGTTTAGCGAAATTAAATTCTTCGTGAGTGGATTCGAAAGCAATGAATGCATTTCGGGGTCACAAATGGAAATAAGTGGATCAGTTTTTGTTATCTCTTTTTTTTTCACCGGTTTAGAAAATGCGTGTACTATTCTATCGCAGTCACTGGTATAATATTGCAACCGAAGGCAACATGGGTTTTTCAACGAAATCGAGGCTTTTGTGAAAAATGGCCCTCTATGGAAATACAAAATTGGGGCCGGTTTCTACGTATTTTTTAACGCTGAATCGAATGGTAAAGCTTCCAGATCTCCCCAACTTTTTTATAACCAAGTTTTACACTTTAGCTAACTACTTTTACCCTTAAAAACATAAATTGAGCATAACAAACAAACTAAAAATTCAAGAGTTAAAGTGTAAAACTCGGTACAGTCACTAGTTGTATCTAGTTTGGGAAGGTCTATTTGTAACTAAGATGGGAAGGTCTACATGTGTAAACATTCGATTCAGCGTTAAAAAATACGTAGAAACCGTCCCCAAACTTGTATTTTCGTAGAGGGCCATTTTTCTCGAAAGCCCTCGTTTTCATTGAAAACCCTTTTTTTTCAATATTAAAACCTGATTCTCATCCATAATTACCCATGTTAAAGTAAATTTGATTATACCGTGGGAAAGCTGAAATTCTGGCGCAGTTTTTATACTTATCTGCAAAAATGCGCATGTCTAATTACTGGGACCTATGAGCGTTGAAAAAACTAAAATTTTTCAAAAATTGCTCTATTTCACTTTTTAGGCTGATTTATCACCCGTTCAATCAAAGTGAAAAGGTTGGATTTGACATTAGCGAGATAGGAAATTTAATGCTCTTTCCAACGTTTTCTTTGCACTGGAATTCTCACAATTCAAATTATGGTATCATTATATATACAGGCTTCAAGTCTCAAATAATTTTTGTGGTTTTTATATTGTTTGATCCCAAATCTAGTATAGTTATGCAAAAAACCTCGGGAATTCTGGATTTACTGGTGTGATGGGGGGGGGGGGGGGGTATTACCGTTTCCTTCAAACGCAGACTAAGCTACCGATTTTTGTGATTTATTATATTTTTAATTTTTTTAATTGTTATAATCTATTTTTTGTTCATTTAAGAATCCAGTCTAGTTTTGGAAAATATGCCAGGTTTATTTTTTATTTTCATTTTTATTTTTTTAATTTCATTATGGATGGGGTGAATAGAGGAGGTAATAGTGGTAATTCGTTATGTTTTCACTATTCACATCCGATTTTTCTTAAATGTAAATAATTAATTAATTAATTTTTATTATTATTTTTTTTAATTCTGATTTTAGTCCAGTCGTTCAAAAAACTTTGTTTCATATTTGTTATTGGTGGGGTAAATGAAGGGGGTTAGTTCTGATAAATTATTTCTTTCCGTCTCAACTTTTTTTAATCTTTCGGTTTAGGTGTGCTAAAAATCGGGAATTTCGTTTTGATGACGGATTCATGTGTGGATTGATGGCGATGGAATTAAACTACTATTTACGCGATTTCCAACCGATTTTGGTGATTTTTTTCGATTATCTTAATATTTTGATCTAAGCTCAGTAATTTAAAATGAAATAATGTAGAGAGAGGTGTGGGGGTGTCATTACTGATTTATTGTGACATCTTCAACGAAGGAGTAAAATCAGTTCAGTTTGTAATCCATTCAAATCAGGTATATGCAGGTAAGATCAGTAAAATCACGACCTATTCGCTATTCGTATACAAAATCGTATACAACCCATATAGGGACGTCCATGAAATGAATGCATTACTTACCAGTATGTTTACCTGTAGAGTCATTTCATTCATAATTGACGAGAATTTTCCGATTTAAACCTTCACTGAAACTTCATTCTTCCCAAGAATTACGTAGATCATGGTTTCACTGAGCTTCACTATTCATTCATTAACTTGCACGTTCATTCCATCACGTTTTACATTCGTAAATATCAGCTTTACTCCACACGTTCAATGGAGCCGGGCGCATCCAATTAACGACCAACTTCAATATTTGCTTTTAATCACTTCATTAGCATGCGAAATGAGTCCTGATTAGCAGACGATTGATTTGCTCAGAAAACGCTCGCTACTATTTGATGATCTTTATTAGCTTTATACATCAATAGCTACATAGTGTGGAACCATCCTTTAGACTTCCCCCGTTAAGGAAAAACGCGGAGATTTCATAGCATCTTGATCGGACTCAGTTTTCACCGGTGGTGGTCAGCAATCAACACTAGTTGTTTAAGAGACGCTTATTTTATAACATAAGAGTCACCGTCGCAAAGTGCTTCGAGTATATGGTCGGGATGGACGAAATTCCGTTTCCTACGGATTTTTATGGGGAATTTGACGATAACTTGACGATGATTGATGGGACGCTGGTCCCTGAATGACATTCATGGTTATTTACCCAAAAAACCAACTTTTTAAACACTTTATTGATGTTTTTGGCCAAATTTTCGGAAGGCTAAAAATCAAGAACCAACTCGAAAGAAACGTTGAAGAAATGTATTTACAAATCCAGAAAAAAAAACAAAGCGGGAAAATAAACCTTAATTCATCATAACATAAACTCATGAAAATCAATAAAAATTCTTCAAATCTTCATAAAAATTAATTTTAAAAATAAACATCACAGCATTTTATACTGAAAATATAATCTTCTCAACTAGATAAACATTTAATATTGCAATGTTAATATGGAGTTGTGCCGAGGTGCTTCTGATTCTGAGAAATCGGAATATGGCCAATCTGATTGATATTGAACTCCTGAAAAGATTTTCTCGGTCGCCCAGGCCCCCTATCTATCGCTAGGGACTGCTTTGTCAATAAATTTCATGAGGTAGTCGGGAAAAATAAGAAATTTAGCCACATATTCTTTACAGGCAGCCAGCGTCCTTCTGAGAGAAGGCGGTCAACTCGGCCACTTATTAGCAACGTCTTCGTTATTGTAAAAATGTTGCATTTCTTTAATAACATTTGATAGGTCTTCATAATTTTTCATCTCAACCCATTTTTCTAATACATCTCTCATGAGAATTTTTGAGTAGTACCTATTCTGAGAAAAGGCCTTTGAGGAAAGGTTTGGAAAAAAAACTTTGTTTTCTGTTAAGGACGGTTCAACGAACATTTTAAAAACTAAATCCCAGGAACGATTTTAGCTTTTTGGAGAAAATGCTTTTTGAAGTTGATTAACCGTGTTTTCGTAAGCTTGTTTGGCAAGTGCTTATTGCACATTAAAAAAATTTAAAAATTCAATGGTAACGGCTTGTATTCCATCAAATATGTTTGCACATACCTCTCAAGGCCCGGCCATAATTTTTCAAAGCAGATATCCGTACCCTATGCGAGAGAATTCATTACTGTCTTCCGACTGTATCTTGATCTCCCTCAGCATCCTTTTAGCGAATTTTTGTAGAAAATTAAGCTATTGCTCTCGTCTCAAAATTTGTAGAATGTGAATTTTTGAAAAAAAATTATGCAGAAATCCGTTTCAGGCTATTCTGAATCATATTCTGAAGTTTAACGCATTTTTTTATGTATGTATATATGTATGTATGTATGTATATATGTATGTATGTATGTATGTATATATGTATTTATGTGTCATTCCAGACGATAACTGTCCGTAGAATTGTGCTAGAAACTTCAAACAAATTTTAAAATGTTAAGGGTACAAAACGAAAGTTCAAGTTCGTTGGCCAGCTTGATCGGATTACATCTTCGGGTTGAAATTTTCAAAAATGTGGTCAAAAATTTCAAAATAGCCTGTTTTTTGCGATTTGTCGTGCGAAATAATTTTTTCAGCATACTAACATGCGGTATATTCGGAATCAGCGTAAAATTTCCTATAAGAATATGTATCAAGTTTTCAAAAATTTCAAAGTTGAAAAATCAGTCAAAAATTGAAATAATGCCGTTCGCTGGTTGTAAAAATCGGTAATATTCTTCAAAAATTCTCTCATGGGGTCATGCTGCATGACTGGACTTTATTTATGGGTATCATCGTGAGACCAATGCAGGTTCAACTAGTGATGTTTCCCTCACCTTTAGACCTTTCTGAATAAGCCCACATTGGTAGTTTCAGTTAACTAAAATATTGATTTTTTGTTCATTTTCGTCCATTACTCGAAGCACTGTGCGTCGGAGATTACTATAACCATTCCATAGCACTTTTGCTAGGTCCAGAAATGGTCATTTAAAGATGAGTTTTACGGTGATTTAAACTTGAAACAGATGGTCATTCAAAAGTTTTTGTAAAAGTGTCGCGTAAAAATTTTTTTTCTACCAACATATAAGTTTTTTCTATACCATCACTGTAAGTGTTCAGTTCGATAGCAGTTAGTGCAATACTTGATTAAACATTACTTCTTTAGTTTTTAATAACTTTTATTGGTACATAATTTTACTTCCTCACTACCGAAGATACTGACCACGAAATCCAAATTTGCACTTGCTTTTCACATTTCTTTCGACTAGCTTTCTTTAAAATGTTAGTTCTTTGTCAGCCTTCATGCCTGTCTGTGATAAATTAGGTATACTATATCCTATTCTAATCCACGTCCTGAGGATAACTTCCCTAGAATAAAATCCAATTTTTTTTTTAATTTCCAGCAATAGTGCGGATTTGCCTCATGACTGTCAAATATAGGTGCAGGCCTACACCTTTAGACCAATAGATGCAATACGATTCGGTGAGAGCTGAGAGACATAACGAGGGATAATATTCTCAAAATTGAAGGAACAAAGTCCATAAATTTAAATAATTTGTGCTCAAAATTGCCAGCACTCCAATAGCAGAAATTCTGGCTTTTATTTAATTTTAGTATATATCTCTTAGGGTGATATTGTTTCGTCATAAAAAATAGCGTTATAACTTTTTGTATACTAATAATGTTTCTAATTTTCTAATTAGATATACCATTATATATCTAATTATATATGAAGAATTATAGTATATATATATATATATATATAACGGAAATACGATCAGAAACTTTCTTCCAGCCTGATTATAACTCTACATAATTGAACATAACTCTGTTTCAAGCCTTTGGGGTATGATATAAAACCGGACAGCCTGCGTCAAAAGGAAGGATCGTCTAAGCAAATATCAACAGAAGGGTGGAATCAAATACGAAAGTAGCTTAGGGATGAGCAGTTCTTGGAGCCTATAATCTAACATAGTCATCAGAAATGAGAGAAATAGCCTTATTTCAAAAATTCTAAACTCCATTAGTAGGGCCAATGAAAACTTTCACTCAGATTTCGGGTATTGAGTTGTTAAGTATGATAATGTCTGCTGGTTTGTTCATTAGGAAACTTGAGGCTCGGCGTTGTTCCAGGGAAGTCCTTGAGAATTCGGCCAGAAAGTAGACAATGGTTCGTTGTACAAGTTTTTAATGATCATTTGCATAACTGTAAAACTGCGGGACCAATGACAGAATATTGTTGACTTCAAAAATCTGTTCCTTCCGGAGTACAACATTTACTGATATAGTGAGCACCATGGTGTAATTCGAATTTCAACATAATTTCCAAACCATTTAAAGGGAAATATTGAATGAATGTATATGAAATTACAGGTAATATATATACTCCACTTCAAGGTAATTAGAAGATTTGGGGCCGTTTTTAGTCATTTCTAGCGAATTTTTTCGCACATTTTTTGACATTTGACCAATTAAATGCGCTAAAAAAGTGATGACGTACAAACTTATCCTTTAATATGGAAAGTATAATTTTTATCGAGCAAGAACGGGATTTTTTATCTCAATCCCAAGTAGAGTAATCGCCTGTAATGACACACAGATACAAACACACATATATACGGGGTGTATTGCAAGCAGATGGCGATAATCTGGGGGTTGAACTCGACCAAAAATGTAATTCAACGCCGCCAACTGCACCCCTCTATGTAAATCCGTTCCAGAGTTATGACGTTTTTAGGGTTTTGTCGAAGAAAAAAAAAAAAAAAAAAAAAAAAAAAAAAAAAAAAAAAAAAAAACATGGGTTTTTTGTTATAGAAACCCCAATTTCTTCGTTTTGTCGCATTTATTCCAACATCCGACCTCATTTTTCGGAATAAGCGTCAAATTTAACATAAGATTAGTGAGCTTTTGTTTGTGAAAAGTACTATCTAAAAACCCTAATACCCTTTCAAAAGTGTACCGTTTCTAAAAAAGTATTTCGCTGTAAATGAGAGGATTTGTATAACCTTTGAAACTGCATTGTTTTGTGAATTTTGTTTATTCATTAGGTAGGTAATTATTTCTTTTCGTTCTAGTTATTGTATACCAATTAGTTATGTGTCAAATTGTTATGCCGTCGATTCTTGCCACTATTAAATTATTATTATTTATTTTTTCCTGCGTCTTAGGTAATTTTAATGATAAATTCAACTATCAATGTCCGTGTCTTTCTCCGTGTAAATGAAATCTTAAAGTGTTCTACAATGATCTAGTCATTCAGCCTAAGAAAATTTAGGAAAGTAGGCGTGCTCTTATGTTTTGTTTTTCTTTTCTATTTAAATGTTTATTGATAATTCTTTTGTTTTGTCAGTTTCTGTAGTTCCTGTATGCGTGACACTGTAAGTCGTTCATATGGAGCTATGGCTTAAGCCGGGTCGGTCTGGCTGGGCCCTGAGGCGGCCCTCTAGTTGGTTTTTTCCCCTAAGGGTAGCTTTTTCGAGTTGCTCGTGGGATGTTGCCGTGGTGGGTTGGGCCTGGGCCCGGGTCCGGCTTGGGTATGGCTCGGCCGCTGCCATACAGGGCGAGAGACCATTTTTAAAACAGAATGTGTTTTTACGGAGGGTTATTTGGTTTGAAAATGTCTGTCCAGTAAGATCCCCCCGAACCCACCCCTCTGTCGTGTCTATGCAAGGCCAAACGGCTGAGTGGGGGGAGTGTACGAGTGGTGGGATCTTCTCGGGATTTTCCAAAAGGGGGCATAAGCGAATTTAAAATTTTCTAATCCCACCCGAACCATGGGCCGTAGGGCGGGAGGGGGGTCGAAGTAACGGTTAATGTGCGCTTTTTGGACATCCCCGCTTCCTCTACCCCTCTAAACGGCCGTTGAAAATTCCGGAAAAGTACCGGTTTCGTAGGTTTTTCTACGAGGAAGACGACGGCGCGTTCGGATCGCGAAAAAAGTATCGGGAAATGCGTTAAAAAAATGCAAGAGTACGGACCCGTTTTCTCGAAAAGTCCGACGAAAAACTTGGTTCTTTCTGATTAAAATATACCCCATAAAGGTACGTTTTTCGGAACGGTTTTCGCGAGCGAAATAAAGGTTTGATCCCGACGAATCTGAATCCGAAATCGGATATCGAAAAAAGTCATGTTAAGTTGGTCAAATCGCGAGCGGAAGCGAGGCGAATCGTTAAAATTACATTTTTAATCGACCCCGCCGCCCATTTCACAACGGAAGGGACTCGACTTCTACGCAATACCTTGCGAGCAGGCCAACGCACGCGCGCGTATAAGGATGGAACTTTCCCTTTCGAGCACCATTTCAACAGAATAAATAGGTACGGGTTTGTCCTACACATATACAGCAATGCCTTGCGAGCGAAGCGAGCAACATCCCCAAATAAACTTTTTTGTGGTTCCACGTAGATATATAAGATTTAATTTGTTTGTAAGAATTTCCAACAGAAAAAAAGTCTGCCAAGTTGGGTGGGCAGTATAACTTCCTCAAGCGAGCAGCATCCCCTACAGAAGTTAAACCTACCCTTAGGGATCTACCGTTTGTGAGCGAAGCGAGCATCATTCCCTACATGTTTCAATTGTAATACATCGCATCTGCGCAGCCACAACTTGCGTGTAAACGCTGCTCAAGTGTTCTCTACGGACTGGGCAATCAGTACCTACTCACGTAGCCCTGCGACCCATCATTCGCGCGAGTGTGTGTATAAATGAAAATATATAATATAATATAATATTCATATAATATAATACATAGTGGCAAGCATTATTATAATATTATTATAAATATTATAAATAAGCCGGTAGGTAAGAAAGAACGGTACGTACTGCTCCCATTTCATTGACAGTTAGTATTCAGACGATAGTTGGATTGCTTGTAATCTTTATGATTATTTGACTAATTCATCAGGAAGTGGGTGTTTTAATTAAAGACACAATTGTCTCCTGGCCAGAGGGTTTTCCTAACCATCTCTACCCTTCCTTGGAGGGGATGAGCAGTTGGTCACGTAGGCCCAAAGTAATGGCTTACATGGAAAATCATCGAAGGAAGAAGGGAGATTTCGTTACTGAGAAGTATATTGCGTTGCAGTATGTGGACATTGAGTTGTGAAACATAGGTCCATGCCTAACATGCTTAACGACTTTTTTAACTTACTGCTCCCATTTTATTGAAAATTAGTAAACAGACGATAGTTGGATTGTTTAACGACTTACCTGAGCCTCCATGCTTCTATTCGTCTTTGGAACTCATAAGTTCACACCACAATTGGTCACAGGGTTGCCACCTTATAAAACGTTAATATCCCCGGGAAGGGTCTACGTCTCGTAGGTCTACAATCCAAGGCGCTGGATTCCAAGAAGGCGGAATGAACTTCGGCCGAACTTACCAGAATGCCACCAGCCCTCCGGGGAATCCCCGAAATACACATTCTGTGTTTCATTGGTTTGATCCTTGATCCTAACATTAACAATCCGGGGGTCTGGTGGTGTCCCCCAGATTTCATTTTACAATAATTGTACCATCATGAACCCAAACCACTGGCGGCTAGATACCCCCAACGGCAACGTTTTTTTATTTATTCCTTTCATTTATTTGTCACAGCAATTCAATTTCTTCTTCTCTTAAGGATTTAGACTAGACAATTTTAGCGGCATTGATTGGATATAGATTTGTTGACAATTTTTGTATATTATTGACCTGAAGTTTTGTTATATACATGTGGAACGGAAAACAATAAAATTCTCTCTCTCTCTCTCTCTCTCTCTCTCTCTCTCTCTCTCTCTCTCTCTCTCTCTCTCTCTCTCTCTCTCTCTCTCTCTCTCTCTCTCTCTCTCTCTCTCTCTCTCTCTCTCTCTCTCTCTCTCTCTCTCTCTATCTCTATCTCTATATATATATCTATCTATCTATCAATCTCTCTCTCTCTCTCTCTCTCTCTCTCTCTCTTAGCGTGTTGGATCCAATCGGTCATTGGGTCCTATGCTCCTATGGTCCTATCATGCCGTTAAAAGCTCCATTACACACTATAGTTTACTTCATGTAAGCCACAACTGAAAGAGTTACTATTAAAAGCTATAATCTCTCCGCGGATATTTTCCTCGAAAATGATTAATCACAATATCACTCAACAACTTCCGTCTCAAACTCCATTAATCCGGCGAAGCGAGAATTCCAACGGTTGCCGTAACACTTGCAGCGCATCCGGTAATGGAAATTTTTTGAGGAGCGCAGAGAAAATGAACGGGTTGATTTACCGCTCAGGATTTCGCTGGGAATAAAGGAAAGTAAGGAAATGAGGATGAGAGTTAGTGCTTTAATGGAAAAAATCTGGGGATTCTTCCTGACGTACTATTACTCAGTCCGGTCTTGAGACCTACAACTACCCATGATTCAATTAAGAAGATAACCTGTCTCTGAGGTACGAGCCTGAGACTTGAAATTTAATCAAGAGCTCCTGGTCGCCCTCTTGGAAAAAAAGCAATCTTGGCTACCTACTAGCCTTTCGCATCAAATCTATTTGTTCTACCTCGACCGTCCGCAGCTGACATTCGAATTCCGATAAGTTATTTTTATTTTCCATGGTGGTATGTGGTTCCACGGGTTCGATAGGTTTTTATGGAATCGTACAGTAGATCGGAATGTAATGGAGGCGATACCCGGGGTAATCGATGAGTAATAAAGTGCTTGTATTATTGTGCTAGTTTAGTATGTGAATATAAATTGTTCTGGAGTTGTACATTTAATTTGATAATTCTCGACCACCACCTTGGGTATCTCGATCAATTTTAGATTCATTATGTTCTTAAATAATTCTTATGGGCATCAATCCCCAAAGTTTACAAGTCATGCGTGTATCAGTACGTGTAATAATGAGCAATATTACAATTTTGTTTGCTTATTCTAATTCAACTGACTTTTTAGTTTACATCAATTCTAATACTAAGGTTTTTTTATATTAATTCAATTGACAATGTATGTTTACTAGTTATATTCTAAGAAAATCTATTAATTTGATGGTTTAAATTTAAATGAACGGTTGAATGATTTATGAAGTGAATTAATCTGCATTTTAAACCATAATAACTTTTTTTTTTTTTTTTTTTTTTTTTTTAAAGCCACAATGACCTATTGTAGCTGGAGAAGAAGGCCCCCATCCCAGACACTAGATCTGCCCGATACCGACAGCCCTGCCAAACCAAGCACTATCTGCCTGGTTCCGGCACCCCTACCAGCCATCAGGCACTACCTGGGACCCGAGTGCTCCACACTCGGTAAGTTACTGGGTCGCAGCCCCAGTCTGGCTTGGCGCCATATCACCAATGCCAGCCACAGCTGGGAAGTCAATCCTTCCCCACCACTTTTTGGCAAAAGCGAGGAGAGTCTTAATCTCCCCCGTCTTAATGTCTTGGGGATCGATGGAGGTTCTGCCTCAATTCAAAAAGCGATTTCTTGCCAATATAGGGCAATGGCAGACCACATGACTCGCCGTCTCGTCTTTCGCCCCACAAAAGCGGCAGAGAGTGGAGTCTGATTTGCCCATTTTATTGAGATGGTATCTAAGTGGGCAGTGCCCAGTTAAGAGCCCCACAACCATACGCAGCTCCCTTCTCCCCGGGCTGAGCAGCTCCTTAGCTCTCTTCCTAGGGAAGTGAATAAATTGTTTCGCCTGCCTTAGGCCCTTGACGTGGAGCCAGTGGGCAGTCCTCTTCATACTCTCCCATTTGGTGAGCTCTCCGAGGAGAAAGCTCTCCGTAGTGGCCAGGAAAGATTCTGGGCCCACAGCGAGAGAAGCAGCACCCTTCCTAGCAAGAGCGTCAGCTGATTCATTCCCCTCCACCCCCTTGTGCCCTGAGCACCACAGCAAGATAACCTTATTGTCCCTGGCAAGGGTCTTGAGGTTAGTCAAGCATTACCACACCAGCTTCGACGAGATGGTGAAAGAAGCTAGTGCCTTCAAGGCTGCTTGACTATCTGATAAAATGTATATTTTTGCTCCGTTCACTTGACGACTCACCAGTCTGTCAGCGCCGGAGCTTATGGCATATATTTATGCCTGAAAAATGGTGGCGACTGTTCCCAGAGATTCTGAAATCTCCGTTCGTGGGCCAAAAATACCAGAGCCAGCCCTACCATTCATGACGGAGCCATCTGCATAGAACACTATAGCCCCTCGTTCGAATTGGGGCCTCCCTTCTGACCACATTGATCTACTGTGAATGTAGACCTTGAAGGGGAAATCAAAGTTCCGTGTCTCCGCCATGTGGTCGGAAACACTGAGCGATGACTCATCCACTGCAACCTCCTTCAAGAAGGCATGGTGAGTACTAGCTATAACGTATAATAACGTATTATCAATATTTATTCATTTTCTCATTTAGCATGAATTATTTATTCTTTCACGAACACTAGTTATTTCGTTTCAACGAATTTCCATAGAATATGAAGCTATTGCAATGGTGTCCACAAATTTAGAATACAATTTTTTTAAATACGAGTATTTTCACAAAGGAATTTTATTTCATAGCATTCTAAAATGGATTCCACGTTTTAACGCTATTGAAGGTATTAAAACACATAAATGTACGGAAATTTTTCTTCCGATTCCTCATCTGGAGGCTGTCAAACAAATGGATCTACGTACTCCAAATTTGATTTTGAAATGTTCAAAATCGTGCGATGAACAGAACCCCATTTCCCATATATTTGAGTTAAATTAGGTGTTTTGGAGAAGTTTTACCCCCAAATTTTTCAAGTTGAAGTGATAACAAGATATGCATGTAAATACATTAAGGGCCGGGTTGACCAACGATCTCTAGCCATAATTAAAGTGGGTGGATGTGATGACGAATACGAAGCACTGCGAAATGCTATCCGCCACATTTTCGTCCCTGCAATTGTTGGGGAACCAGTGAGTGATCTGGAAGGAGAATTGTTAGAGTTGCCCTTGAAGTCTGGAGGCCTGGCATTGGAGGACCCTGTTGAATCTGCCCCAGTAAATTTCAAAGCCTTAGAGAGAGCCACGCGGGTACTAGCTGAAGCTCTATCCACAGGAAGGAACTTCGACATAAACCACCATGAAGAGAGAATAAGCGAAGTTCGAACGGAAGAGACAGTGCTCAATGCGGCAGGGGTGGTAGCATGAAGGGATAGAATCATCCGACTATTGCCAGCAACCCAAAGGAGGGCCGTCGAAAGGATCGTAGCGAGCAACTCATGACAGTGGCTCACGGTTGTGCCATTACAGAGGGATGACCTAGACCTCTCCCCATCCCAATTCCGTGATGGACTGAACGTCAGATACGGGAAAGAGCCAAGAGGATTGCTAAGCCACTGAGATGGGTGTAGCGAACGAATGAACCTCTGTCATGCACTGAATTGTAAAAAAGGTGGGCTGGTCAAACGGAGGCACGATCAGATACGAGATCAGTGTGCAAAAATGGCATGCCTGGCCAGGAATTCAGTCGGTCTTGAACCCGTCATGCAGGAAAACGAAGATGGAACCCCGAAATCGGTAGCTGATATCCGGATACATGGAACCAAGAGAGGACGGCGTATTTTGATACTCGCGTAGTAGACGCAGACGCCTTTTCTCACGATTCTATGACCTGGTCCTCCATATCACAAAATGGAGCGAATGAAAAACACGGAAAGTACGATGCGGCTGCAGAAGACCCAAGAGGTTCGTTCACACCTCTCGTTGTTGCATGCGATGGATCACTACATAGAGAGTACGAGTCCTTTCCCAAGAAGATGACGGAAGTACTTTCAGAAAAATGGGCAAAGCCGATATCACAGGTTACCCATTGGGTGCGAGTGAAGACTCAAATGGCCATGGTGAGGGCGGTTTCGTTGAGGGTTCGAGGAACGAGAAGGAAAGTTAGATGCCTCGGGGTGGAGGACTGCGCTTTGATGCCATTATGAGTGCCCCACACCAAGGATCCCTCCACATAGCTCTGCGTGTCAGATTTTTCCGACGTCAACGCTCCGATGCCTAGAATGATGCATAAATTCACGAAAAGTTCAGCTAACTGCTTCCGAATTCCAACAATCATTAGCCCTGTATAAATAAAATTGTATACCTAAAGTATAATCAAGTAACAAAGATTACTTCGTTATCAGTAATCATCGGTTTACAGCGTTTTCACTATCGTCTTCCTCGAACGTTTAAACGTTGATTTAGACGATATAAAGGAGGCTTTTGCCCGCAAAATTAGGGTGATAGATTCTTGTATATTTTTTAATCCATGCTGATAGCATAATTTTTCTACAAACTCGTAGGCATAGTGCATAGTCTTTTACTGACACATCATTACGAAATTAGTGCAGTGTTGACAATATGTGGGTGTGGGAACCACATATTTATGATATATATATCAGAATTATGGTTAATAAAGCACCTCGTGAGAGCTCACCTGGAAAACCCAAGAAAGGGCTGAGTCGCCCCTCTTGCCGGGCACTCCCGACGGTCAGTATAAGCTCTCGGGAGAATACTCTCTGCAACCCTTGTGTAATTATTCAAACAAACCTATCCACTCCACTGATTCAAGCCTTTAGCTAGTTGTGATAATTTGGTCACTTTGCTCTTCCTTCTTTCCTCGTACCAAGGCGGCAATAGATGACGGCGGGAGTTACCTCCAGGAAACATACATTGCTAAATTGGTACGCTTCCAGCAAATTCTCAGTTCACAATACCTAAGTTGAAGGTGACGGTGGAACCTACGGGCTCTGGGAACTTGTTCAATTCCCCTTCCTTTCGTATGACGGCGGGACAAGCTTCTGGAAACATTTACCCGTCACTCCGAAATTCTTCCTAAATTAGGGTTCCCCTATTTGATTGGTGACGGCTGAGCCCACGGGCACTGGAAACGTCGTTTAAATAATAATTTCCTACACGCCTAGTGATGGTGACGGTGGACCTCTGCACGGTCTGAAAACGCCTCCACGTCCCTTCCCAATTTCTCAACTGATCCGAATTTTGAGTCAATTTATATACAAATACCTTCATATAGAAGGGAAGAAGTACAGTGGGGCCAACCTTGGGTTTATCCTGGTTCTTACAGTGGGAGTTTTCAAGAATTTTGGATTTGAATTTGAGGTGAAAAATGCAAAATTTCTAATCACTGAAATACTGGAACCAAATGCAATTTGATTCGCCTTCATTGAGAACTTCGGGAGTCAATCTCCTTAAAATCAGTGGTAGGTATTCTATCTAGTCACTGCAGAATCCAAGATTCCAATGTTATTTTAACTCAAAAAGCGCAGGAAACAGGTCACAATTTTCTCATAATATATTATGGTCAAGTGTAACGGCTAGGTATTTTTATGTTTGTATCTCCCACCACTTCAGTGACAACAGCCTACGACACATTCGGCCATCTAGGCACATTGTGCCATTTCAAATTGTAATGAACCGTAGTCTATTTTGTAATGCACTATTTTACAACTGTATTTGTAAGTTCCTTGTATGTACCTATATCTTTACCTGTCACTTGTGTATTCGATGCTATCATCAATTTGTTCGAGGACTGACAAAACAGTAGTTTTTGTAAAGTCGGTATCTCGTCAGAAAATCGATTTCATTGGGATCGAAATCCACCGTACTCTCTCTAATCCACCGTGAACGGCGAATAGTAAAGTAAAGCAAAGTCTTCAACATCCTTTTCAAATTCGTCCTCAAAAACCAATGCTCTATGGCTCATTTTTGTGCACGTAGGGAAACGTAAGAAATTGCTAGGAAAATGTAGCAAAGCATATGAGAAAACGTATAGCAAAAGGTTCAGTCTTGCAGCATGATCTTAAGAGCAAATGTTTGTAAATTATCGTACAGTATAATGTTAAATTATTTTGAAATTTGAGCTTTTTGATTGCAAGGAAATTGTTAACTAATAATTTTATGGTAAAAAACGATTCTAAATAATAACTTGCTATTCAAAAAAGAGGTTTTGGATTTTTAGCTGTTTTTGCAGTTTATATCGATTTTTTAGCAAATTTTAATGAAATTTAAGTACATTTTTCAGCATACCTTTGTATATAAATTTGTTAATGTTCTATTTTAAAGATGATAAACTTTATTTGAGCAATATTCTGCAAAAAATATGAAATTTTTCGTGATTTTTTGAGCGCAAGAAGAGTTATCGTCTGGAATGATATATATATATATATATATATATATATATATATATATATATGAAAAAGCGCAAACTTCAGGAATAGTTTCGGAATGCCTCAAAACGGGTTTCAATTACGAAATTTTTTCAATCGAAAATGTTTAGAGCCATAAACACGGGCATAGCCCAATAGCATAATATTAATAATAGAATAATAGCAGTAATTAACAATAGCGATTCCATCAGTATACATAAACTAATTAAACAGTAGGAATAAACAGATGCCTAAAATAAAAAAAACATCAAGTGTTAACAATGGATAGTTCGACAATGGTAACAGGAATCGAGGCAACAAAAGATAAATGGAAACACACCGAGCACAACAAAGTCACCAGTCAACACCTCGAATTCTCGTCCTGAAGAGTCCCGCCGAAATACCGAACGGATCAACATCCTGAGAAGAGCTTGACAGCCTGTTGAAACCCTGCTGCATTCTTATGCTTCTTGAGTTATGTGGAATATTGCACTGTAAGCCATAATTTCTATCAAACCTCCGAATATTGCATTGATTAAACCATTGGATACCGAATACCGCAGATTAACAAAGCGCTTGAAATATTTTTTGGGGCCTTCGAGACTTTGCTAGAAGTAATTTATGTAAGGACTTATTTTAAAAATATAACACATACGGTGAATAAAAGAAAATCTCCAAAATTCTTCCGCCTCCCCATTTGTGCGAAATCGTAACTGTGATTCCTTGATATGTAAATAAGAATGCATACATTATTCTGAACAATATCTTACCCTTTCCTCGCTGGGTTGGTATTCATATGTAGGCAATAAATCATTCAGGGTCAAGCCCGGGCGTCCTCTCCCCTCCACTCATATCATAATAAGGCCGCTTGGGGTCTGCTCAATTCTATATCACAAATTCCTCCCCAAACCTCTAATGGTACTGTTGTTCAATGAACAGATGTCATAATTTCAATGGAAGGAAAACAATGCATAATCTGGAATTAGACAGAATTGTAAAGCTCTGCTTGTGCGGGCTTAATCTCAAAACATTCTTCTGACGTTACAGGAGGAACCGAGGAAGTGATAAATGTACGGCCAGGAACCGACCGTAATAATTCCAAAGATACTGAAAAATTGGATCCCAGTCGTGGGAAGGAGGAACCGCGGAATAAGCGGTTGCTACCCTGAATATTGATTTGCCTGGATGGAGATATCTCGTGAGATGAAGATATTTGCCAAAGGGATCCAGCTCTCGAAAATCTCAAATTCGGAAAAGACGCTGGAAATGCACGTGCAACACAGTAGTACAGAATACCAATATATGAAAATAAATTGGTGTCATGGAATCAGTATACAATAGCCTTATTCGTGATTAAATCACTTATTGTTTATCCGTGATACATTCGTATATGTAAGTAAATTTCTGTACGCCACAGGTAAACCATCATAAGTGCTCCCCTCCCCTTGATAACTGATGAAAATTGTGAAAACAATGTTCATAACATAGGAGGAATATTTTATGAAATAAAAATGATGGCATGGTGGCTCATAACCATTATTTTGGTATTTGATTCTATAGCTTTTTCATGACAAGTTAAAATGAATTTCGAAAACCTCTTTTTGTTCTCCTGCATAGTTGGGGTTTTGCATATATGATGGTTCACCTGCAAGGTACAAGTAATAAAGGAAAGTGCGATGGAGATGAGACTCTATTATGATACTTGTTTTCATAATATTTCCACCACTCCGATTGGTTAAGAAAGTAACGTAATAAGCCTATAATGTCTTTATGGTACTCTTCTAATAAGAATCTGGACTAGAACTACCTCAATTCTTCCAGTTCTTGTGGTCCGGTCTTAACTGCCACCACATCTGTAATTTGTAATCTGGTACTCACATGTTCCTCGCGACTAAGGAAAAAGGAATACGATAACGATAGGGAAAAAAATAAAACGGAAAGTTCCTAAACTTGAAAATAAACTTTTCTAGTCTAGACATCTTGATTTAATGCGTTACGATAACACCCCCCCCCCCCCCTCACTAGAGACACCATAGTGAAATAATCGAGAAAAAAATAGTTCATTTCCCCCCTCGATCATTCCATCTCACGAACAATCCGGCTTCACAATAAAATCCGCAATTTTGGGCGCATCTAGAAGAAAAGATTTTTATATCGATTATAAATGAATATATTATGATATCTTTTAACTACCTCATGATCTTCTTTTTTTTTATTAGCCTCAGGGCTTAACCTATACAGCCGCATCCACAGCAATTTCAATAATACATAAATACGTAATTATCTAATTATGCACACATTATGTAGTGTATATGAACATTTAAACAAGGAATAATATACTGAATTCATAACTTGAGTTCACTGTTCAAAATGAATTTGACCACGGCGTCATAAATTTCAATCAATTCAGTCACAAGCAAGAGCTCTTGGTGAATGGACTTGAAATAACTTCTTCTATTTCCTCAAAAAGACACCATCACCATATGCTCGGCATCTTCATCTTTAGAACAGTGGTCGCAAATCCCTGATACCCATCTTCTAATTCTGTATCTTAGTGATAGTGGCCACTCCTGAGTCTCGACATGATCCTGTAAAAATGTTTTGGGCGTGGCATTTGTTTGAACCATGGTTTTTATTGAGGTTGGGGAAACATTCTTTCGTGTCTAAATCCAGAGTGGTAATTTGAGTGGAAGCCATTCCAACTGTTTTTCTGTGCTATTTTCATCCACCCGTTTAGGTCTGAAGCAGAGAACTCACAGAGCTGTTGATGGGGAAGAGACGTCGTCTGCTTTGCTAGTGTATCCACTCTCGTGTTACCATATATGTCGTAATGGCCTCCAATCCAGATGAATTGAGTTGTTATGCCAGCCAACTTTAGGGTATTTGTTGCATCCTAAATCCCTCTTTCAATGTATCCCAGTATTTCGGTAGGGTTTTTCTCCTTGATTTTTGACAGGACTACGTGTAAGTCCGAATCTATAACGACATAGGGGCTTTAGATAGTGGAGTCCGCCACATACTTCAGAGCCTCTTTAATAACGAATGCTTCTGCTAAGTAGATGGAGGCTTTATCCCACAAACGGTATTGCCTTTTCACTCCCAAATGGGGGTAAAAAAAAAAACACAGCACTTTAGTAACTGGTCCATCGGTATAAATACATTTTGCGCTCGGATACTTTCTAAGAAGAAGTTCGTTCAAGAAGGCTTTGGCAGTGGCTTGGTTTTGATATGCTGCTTGGGGTGGTGACGATACTGCCATGGGTTCTTGTAATGCTTCATAGGATACCATGAATCTGAACGGTATATTTGATTGGACAATCAACTCCAAATCTTACGAGGTTTCCATAAAAGCAGAGCCTATAAGAGGGGAGGCTTTCTTTTCCCAAAAGTGTTTCGTGAGGTCATCTACTGCCAGTCGAACTATTGCTTCCAACTGTGGTGTTTCTCTCGAGTACAATGATGTTATGGTTCTTTTGGCTAACATTTCCCGTCGAAGTTTCAAAGATGGTTCCCCAGCTTCCGCCAGTTACGCATTCAAATTAAAAGGCCCAACGCCAATGTTAATGCTCTGTATTGTCCATTCTATCCAATTATGAAATGATTGACGGTGCGGCTACACCATAAAGAAAAGAACCATAGTCAAATATACTTCATATAGTAGATCGGTAATAAAGTAGTGCAGTCTGTGGATGTATTAGTGAAAGAACGCATAACGTTCAGGTGGCAGTTAGCCTTTTATTTAATTTTCTTTATGTTACCGTTCCAATTTAATTTAGCAGACAGTTCCATTCCTAAAAATCTCACGTTCTTATCGTGTGGGAAACAAATGTGACCTCCAAAGGGAATGATACGATGGTAACTGAAAGCATAAACTGAAGATTTTGATGCGGATATAGATAATCCCAATTCGTGTAGGTATGCTGCTAGTGCAGACTTGGCGTTATTCAGGAGTTCCTTGCATCCAACTAAATCGGCACCGTGGAAGTATATGCAGACATCGTCGGCATATTGTATGGTATGCACCCCATCGGGGAGAATTTCCTCCAACTCTGCAACATAGATCGTATACAAGATAGTACTTGATATGATTCCTTGAGCCAAACCTTTCCAGGTATGCCGCGGCTGTTCCAAGTAACCGTTCATCCTCACAAAAACTCGTCTTCCGGAAATGAGCTCAATAATGTTTTACGCACATAAACGAGGAATTCCTAATGAAAGCATGCGTTCGAACAGTTTGTGGGGCAAAACGTTATCATATGCTGCAGATATATCGAGGAAAAGAGCCAGAGTAGAGTAGTTAGTTGTAAATCCATTCTGAATTTGCGTAGTTAGAAGTGCAAGAGCATCAGTTGTGGATATTCGGGGTCTAAAACCGAATTGGCTTTTTGGCAGGATGTTTTGATTTTCAAGCCACAACTGCAGTCGCTTTTTTACCAAGCGTTCGAAACATTTCATCAAGCTCGACTCAAGGGTGAGAGAGCAGTATGAAGTTGCTTCATTGCTCTTATTACGACGTATGGTATCCCATCTTTTCCGGGGGATTAAGAAGAAGAACGAGGACAGGAGCTCTCGAATTCATGGAATGTGAAGGGTTTGAAAAAGAATTCTTCATATTGGCTGTGGCCGAGCCGCAGCTATCTCCAAAGGAGAAACCTGTGCGCCAGCTGGGGTCAGGCCACACAAAAAAATCATTGATCCAATCCCCATCCCGTAAGTGTTTCTGATCGATAATGTTCGCTGATTAAGAGTTCGAAGGACCAATGGCTAATGAGCCATAAAATAATTGAAAACTTGAAAGTAAACTGAAATGCTATGAAACAGACTACTACAGACTACTATTTCTACTGAAATAGTATGTCTTGTGTGTTGTTCTTACAACTGTAACACAAGACTGACCTGGGCGGTGTCTGGTTGCTTACTAACTAAATCAATGAAAAGGTAACGGTAAGGTTAATGACAGAAAAGGGGAAGGGGGTGTACAATATTTTGAGAAATTACCTGTAGAGAGCAGCACTGTGCAGTGATTACAAAGTTGAAGAGTTGTGTACAGAGTTCAATGATAATTCCATTATCAACCATAATTCCGCCCGCCTTGAAAATACAATGGCAAAAAATATTTTCAATATACAAATAAAAAATAAAATAAAAATTAAAAAAACTGTAATGCTGATGATTATTCTTGATCATCACAGTCAATTTTCAGATAAAACATTCCCATCTAAAGGAAGAGGAGAAATCTTGGTAATCGCTCTTTTCGTAATCCCGGAACCAGTTTTTAAAGAGACAACGCGGACCATGTTGTCCGTGCCATAGTGTATATCAACAATCCGCCCCATTGAAGTTCCGACAAATACTCAGTTGACCATCTTGCCCAATAACTTTGCATCATATGTTGAACCTTCTGCCAATGATCCAGGCAATTAGTGAGAATACCCCTCAAGTTTGGCTCAGGAGGTGCTGTTAATGAGTCGCCTATGAGAAAATGAGCTGGGGACAGGTATGTAAGATCCTCAGGATTATCAGATAAAGGGGATAAGGGACGGGAATAGATCCTGTTAGGAGAGTATATAAATCGACATAAGACAATACATTGTGGCCCATTGTGCGTTTTAAGTGGTATTTACAGATTTGATATTAGATTCCCATAACCCACCCATGTGTGGAGAATATGGAGGGATAAATTTCCATTGAATTCCATTGCTGGATGAAAATTCGCAAATTGCTTCCTGTGTAGTTGAATCTTGTAGAAAGTAAAACCATTCTGCTAGTTGATTGGGAGCACCTCGAAAGGTTGTAGAATGGTCTGAATACAAACTAGATATAATATAATATAAATATAAATATTATGGGATTTTTCTGAGTTGCTGAAACATTTGCGTTGGTTATACGCCCACCTACTAGAAGTAATCCTTCGGCACATAAGTAAGGATTAAGACGAGACAGTTCGCTCGAATTAGGCAATATCTCTCCTTTACGTAAGAGACATATTTCCTCCCTGTACATTTCCTTCTGTACAAGTCTTACAATCCCAATCATAGAACCACTTAATTCTGAAATCTTCAAATGCCCACGAGAACGAAGATGAGCTAAATATCCTCTAATTTTGCAACTGTTAATAAATCTACTAACATAAGCAAATACTCTCACAAGCTTACGGAAAGACGAGTATTTGGTCATAAAGGGAAGATGAACTTCGGTAGAAATAAGTGCAATCAATTGGTGCTTACGTATTTCTGGCAAATCCGATGGCATATCCATGTGAAATTCATCAATCCATCTGATTGCTGGTCCTTTATTTTCAGCCAAGAAGGCTGGCCCATTCCACCAAAGAGAAGACGACATTAACTGCTCAGTGTAGTGACCCCTGGATATAATGTCCGATGAATTGTTTTCACCACTCACATGGTGCCAATTTCGAATTCCCGATAGTTCCTGGATTTTTGCAACCCTGTTTGCCACATAAGTTGCCCAGTTGGAAGATGGAGATCTAAGCCAACATAAAACTATGGTGCTGTCTGCCCAGAATATCTGGGATCAAAGGACAATGAGTTGCTCACATCATTGACAAGCTGGACCATCAACAATGCACCAGACAGTTCCAATCGTGGAAGAGAAGTGGCCTTCAATGGCGCCACACGTGATTTAGAACAGAGCAAATGGACACCTAGAACTTCACCAGAATTATTATCAATGCTACGAATATAGATGCAAGCTCCTAACGCTACTTCAGAAGCATCACAGAAAGCATGGATCTCAAGATGACTGGACAGAGGTTCCATTACTACTTGTCGTGGTATTGTCAATGTTCTTAATTGGTTGAGTGAGTGGCGAATCCTGTCCCATTGTTCTTGGAGCTCAATAGGGACTAGCTCATCCCACCCAAATCCACTTCGCCACAAATTCTGCATATACACCTTGGCTAATAGAATTATTGGACCAATTAGCCCAAGAGGGTCAAAAATTTGAGCCAGCTCAGAAATCACAATCCGCTTTGTAACGGTAGAAGTAATATGTTCCTTGACATTGAAAATGAAGTGATCCATATCAGGACTGTAAGTGAGAACCAATGTTTTGATTTTTAATGAAGTGTGACCATCAAATTCATATTCATTAACAATTTCCTTGTCTTGATCTGGTATGCTTTTTAGTAAATCTTCACAATTTGAACACTATTTACGAAGGTGGAACTGCCCTTTTTTTAGTAGAGCCAAAAGTTGTTGTCGAATTTCCAAGCCTTCCTGAATAGTGTTGCATCCCGAGATATAATCATCAACATAAAAATCTCTCTCAACCTTCAAGGCCTGAGGAAAGTGAGATCCTTCATCCAAAAACAGTTGGTGTAGGGATCTTGTGGCTAAATATGGAGCACTTGCTGTCCCATAAGTGACAGTCAATAAGTCATATGATTTACTGGGATCTAATAATTCCATGATCAACCAGTTTCCGAGATCTTAGCTTCCAATTTTTTAAAATGCTTAGCTGGTTCCAGGCTTCTTTAAGAGGAGTGGATTTGTTAAGTTGGCTACAGAAAGCTTTAAAAGCATTTGACTTAGCTTTTTATATTATTTGTTTTGCTGCTGCTGAGGCTTCTTGGGCAGCTATGGAAGTCTGTAAGCTGGGGTTATCTTTATAGAGCTGAAATGCATTTTTCCTGACTCTAACCGCTTCCGCGCATTCCTCGCTCCACCAGCAGTTTCAAAGTCTTCCTTGTGATGAGATGCACCGAGGTGAATTAAGATTGCATACTTCTTCCACTATAGCAATGAAAATTTCGTAGTTTGCATTCGTTAAGTCGTCCATCCGCTCTCTTGTTTCAAAACGGAAGTTAGTGAAAAACGTTGTCTATTTCCACGAAAAATAAAGAGTTACAATGTTAAATCGATTTCGACGGTTAGGCCATCATCAGTAACAAACAATAACTTATTGTTATGTTTAATAACTTAGTTGTTGTTTGTTACTGATGATGGCCTAACCGTCGAAATCGATTTAACATTGTAACTCTTTATTTTTCGTGGAAATAGAAAACGTTTTTCACTAACTTCCGTTTTGTAATGGGTTTCCACAACTTCGTCGCGAGTGATTTAGTTCGTCGCTTGTTTCAAGATATATGTGGAAGCTTTGCAAGTCCACTTCATTTGCAGTCCATCTTCTTGACGTCAAAATTGGGGTGATAGGTTCATCTTGATCGGTAGTCATAAGGATTGACATATGATTGGAGCCCATCGGATCGGTGATGACCTCCCAGGCGAATTCCCCAGCGAGTTGTGGAGACACAAAGGATATAACTATTGCTGAGACCATTCTCTAGTTGGCCGCTGGTACTAATGTACTAATACGAGATTGCATTCTGCCGCTGCCTCAAGGAGCGCTGCCCCTTGTAGTCAGTGAACGAGCTACCAACCAGTGTACTATGGCAGTTCAAATCCCCTAGGATGATTGATGGTTGGGGGATACGTCTGGGAAAAAAATTCCCATTCTGCTTGTTTAACTGTGTTCTTATGGTTGTTATAAACGGAAATTACATTAACAGACCTTCCATTTAGATTAAGCTCGGCTGCAACATACAAGAAATCCTCAATGTTTTGAGTTGAATGTCAGTTCTTGGAATTTTACACCGTTTTTGATGAGAAATGCTACGCCAGCTCGAGCGTCTGGTCCGTCATTTTGCAGAACATTGTAGCCCTTAAATGAATATGCTCTTTTTGGGTGAAAATATGTTTCGGAAACTGCAACAGCAGTGACGGGTGTTATAAACAGAAAGTGTTCCAAACTACCCTTATTACTTACCAGTGATCTGATATTCCATCATAGAAGTGATATTTTATTTCTATTCGGTTTCATGTGTTATTAGGTCAAATGTCAATAAATGCAATATATCACGAGGAATAATGGGGTTTGGAAATTGAAATATGTTTGGTATTATCATTAACCATGTGGAGCTCCAGCCCCTATTGACTGCAAATCGTTTAAAATCTTATATAAAGGTTCGTAAATTTATTTTTGGAATGCGGTGGTTTGTGACATTAGACTGTAAATAGCTTCTGAAGCGTTATTGACTAGTGATTCTTGATCGATCTCCATATTTTCTGGACTTTCAGATTGTCGATTGGTAGCGTGAGTTCTAGGGGTATTTGAAAGCTTACGTTTTTCACGAATTAATGAGTGATCCTGAGTAGGACTAGCTATTTTCCCTTCCTCGACATACTCTACTGAATATGGTTTCTTCCTATACCTTAGGCACTGAGGAAGCAAAAGGATATAGAGTCGAACAAAGTAAGAATCACGAGTACCTATTGGTTAAGAATCGCCGACAGGACAAAATAGGTCACACACGAACGTATGGTTTCTTAACGGATTTGGGTTTAGAACGGTCTGAATCGGATTTCTTTCAAGCTTAAGTTGTCCCACATTACCCTTCATCCTCTTATATACGAAGTCTTGCCTGTACGACCTAGCTGCAGAGGACATCCTAATAACTAAAACTACATAACTAATTTACATCTGAGAATTTGGACAGCACCCATACTTCCCAACGATTTGCTCTGTATGATATATGAAATTTTTTTGCAAAACCTGACGTCATATTAGGCAGATGGTTCCCGCGTTGCCAAAATTTTGAAAAGTGATAAAAAGAAAACTACTTATCATAGAATCATGTCAGGTAGTGTACATATTCTTAAAATCCCATCGGTTTTTATTTGAAAATATAAAGCAAACATGCAGGTATCCCTCATGTGCACCTGTCCGAAAGAATAAAATGAATGAATGCATGAGAAATTTATTCCGTGAAAATAACAAACATCTTCAATATCTAATTTTTATACTTGAAATATACCCCTGAGCCATAGGGAACGTTGCTTATTCTATTAATAATATTATATAAATAATGAAATAGGCAAGATAAATCAAACAAAAGTACTTCTTATTGTGAAAATAAAATAACATAATCATTACGTCATTAGAGAAAGTATAATATTAAATTCTTAGGGTTATTATTTCGCATAAATGATAATGAGAACTTCTCGGAATTTTTAGAGTCCCTGGAAGATCAGCCAAGGAAAAATTTTCTGCGTACAATTGAAACGAGAAAAATTGGAAGGATTTTTCATCAAGAGCCGGTAATGAGCGGATCAAGATTGGCATACTATAAAATGCGTGTCTTGATGTACTCCAAAGACAGTTTTCGGCGTGGGAACAACGGCTTGCGAAGTGAAACGAAATGAGTATGGAACTTTCTCAGGGATATCGAAATACGCCGGATATTTATGAAAGAAAGAGAGGACCGTTTTAACATACTATAGTTGGTGGATGGGAAACACACGGACATCGTTGTAAAGGTCAACGTTCAGAAATCTCTACGGAGTTTTTTTCATTAAAATTTATTTTTGCGTAATGCACAGGAGGTCTAGGACAGTTAGAGCAGCACTACCTCTCGAGATTATCCCAAAGCCAATGCCGCTCTGTACTAGGGCCTTTTAATAGTAATTAAACTCTCCTTACTGAGGCATCCTCGGACCCCGGGAATATGTGGGTGAATTTACGAAATCTCTGAGTCAGGGCTAACACTTGATGAATCATGACCATGAAGATGTTAACTAATCATTCATATCAATAAAAACTTCATATACATTCATCGGGTTAGCGTGGGATCGCCCATGGATTCCCCTTAAGTCCGGAATGAGTTGAGTAACGATTTTTTCCCCTCAAACAATGACGATATTTTTATCTGATCTATCGTAGGTAAAGCCGAGTAAATTGAGAGCGTTTGCTACTCATGATTACTTTCTGCATTGAGGTTAGGTAGCCAGCCCACATGGAAAATATCACTGATAAAACGGGTGGACTGAATAATGGGCTGAAAGAAGCTGACAATCTCATCGAGCGGCCAATAAATTATTCAGGTGGTCTGCACTATTCGCCTCCAAACTCACTATAATTATCAATCTCATTCAGCGCAAAGTTCCTTATCTGCTCTACTCACTCGTTTGCATTAATTCGATACGTTCGATGTCGAGGTGATTTTACTCCTATCAATGTCAATTTCAAGCGTACCCACCTTTCTAGTATTCTAATTCCTACGAATAATGTTTGTGTGTTCTGAAAAATTGATTGTTTTTTGGAATCGAAATATAAGAGGCGAACTATCATAAAACTTGAGATTAGGCTTTGTCCTGCAGTTTTTAAGCTCTTGAAAATATCATCCTGATTAAATTGGAATCCATTTGTCAATTTTTACTTAGTTATTTGGAACATATTTTTATGAATTGAATCTGATCATTCGAGTTGATGTACGTTCATCCGCTTGCTTCCTGGCTAGTGGATTTTTTCTGGACCTAGAGTTTTGAAGGAGCGAATTCGCCATTTAAGCAACGCCTTGACAGTACAGTGGCTATATATATATATATATATATATATATATATATATATATATATATATATATATATATATATATATATATATATATATATATATATAACTTCAATGAGTCCAATGAGACCATCCGGATCCCTGTACGTTTATCCGTTCGTACTCCCTTATGTAGGGCTAGGCAGGAAAACTGGTGTAAACATAGTATAAACCGCCTCATAAAATACGACGAACGTATTTGCTGATATAATTCTAAAGGAATTTTCACTTCACGAAATCGAGATTATTATAACTTTAGTGTACCTATTGATGGAATAGTGAAGCGAAGGTTGGTATTTTATTTTATTTCATTAATTTTCATTTGGAGGATGCCTACATCTGTCTGACAGAGTACTTCAATTCTGATGAACCAGTATATTCAGATATTAGCTCTCGTTACGTACAGGGGGACTAGTAATATGTTTCATACAATTTCTTTATTTTTCTCTGGGTAGGTGCTCACGTATTTGTAGTTATATCTGGATAATCTACTTAGCTCTTCTTCGGAATTTGTTTAACGATTATATAACAGTGTTCTGTATCGAAGGGCTATCTAATACAGATTTTATAAACCATTATGTGATCATTTAAAGCGATTTTATTCAAAAATTCAAATCGCTTCTTAAGCAGAAACCTTAACAGCATTGAAGAAGGTGTCAAAGGGGACAGGGCAAGGGGCAAGGTTCTAAGAGGGTTGCCATCATGGCCTCCACTATCAAATTGAAGGGATTTCAACTAATACTAGATGGCGACAGGAAATATAAATATATCACATAAATATACGATTCTATTGTTCGTAATCCCAGAGGTTCTCAGTTCCAATACCAGTGAGTGGACCTTGTGTAGCTCAGAGAGAACGTCAACCCAGAGAAAGTGACCAATATGGGGCAAAATTCATAGAAGTACCTACCTATATCTCTTAAGTAACATTTTTGAATAATGTTTGATGAAATTACGTACATTTTAATTTATTAAATTTATCAAATCTTACTCCTTTTTTCAACTGTTCTTATTTACACTTCCTTCCGCTCAACTTCATAGTATTTTTCGAGATAACTGAACATACAGAGAGGCGCCTAAAATAGGTAACAACCCTCCCCCACCTCTCACAACCGAATTTTCGATCTACCATGCCGCATATTCACTTACAAAAACTTTAAAGGACATAGTATTGATTTTGTAGCAAATTTACAAGCCTTTTCAACGAGACAGATGGCACTAAAAGAACCTCCAATTATGTTCCTAGTCGTAGATAGGTGTTATAGAAGGAAAAGTACGCAGGAAGAATAGAAAATATGGGAATCTTGTCCGGCCATTGGTGGTCAGTCTGACCACAGCCCGCACAGCTGACAAATTCAAAGGTTTTAACAAAATCCGTTTTGAATAGTTAAGAAATACTCGAAAGAAAAGTAAAATTATCCACCGATATTGGGTTGAGAGGTTAACAAGAAAATGACGACAATAGCGAAACAGATTTCATATGTTGCATGAGGACATTGTACTGGCTAATTCGAGCATGGTGTAAAAATGTGATAACCTCACGTGACGACCTTAAAACCTTTTACCACTTGAAGTCCTCAGTAGACTGCGAGTCACTGCATCGATCCTTAGGCTGACTAGAAGAGTGGTGTTCCTTGATTCACCTATTTCTAAATGTAGCGAAATGTTCCATGGTAATCTTGCATCACAAGACCCAGCCATTTTTATTCGAATATTTACTTGGAGTAACGCCCCTGCGGAGGTAGGAGCATATGACTGATTTGGGAGTGCTGCGTAATGTACAACTAAAGTTCTCCAGGCATATTTGGAAGCCATCGAGTAGAGCTGTGCGCTCTTTGGGTTTCTTGAAAAGGAATACCAGACATCACAGCTCACGCTCTATAAAGCCCTGTTCCTTCCTATTCTAGAGCATGCATGCACAATCTGGTATGCAGTGCATACGTACCGGCTAGAGCGAGTCCAGAATAACTTCTTACGATACGTGGCCTTCAAACTCCATATTCCATGGGCCAATGTGGACTACAACTTTTTGCGTGACACTTTGGAGAACAGAAGAAGCTCGGCAGGCCTAAGTTTAATTATTGTTGGTTGCAATTTTCTCAAATTTTATTTCCATATCCTTTTCTTTGATTTGTATAAACTTCAACTTTTATTTTTCCTCATGTTTCAATTCAGAAAATTGTATACGACTTGAATGTTGGATCTTACTAAGCTCGCTCAATATTACATGAATAAAATAAATAAATACAAACTGTGATGAGCCATATACATTGTTTTAATGCTATACCAAATTGAAAATTTTGAACCGCACCAGTAGGAGAACATTATAATTATACTACCAAGCTGAAATATACTATACTTTGATTCTATGGTAACTTTGTGAAAGGTTTACAAACCAGAACACAGATTTTAATAGTTTCGAATGGTAGGTACGGCTAATGAATATTACTAAATGGTTCCACTACTTAAGGTTGTGAATTACAACTTATTACGTCTGCAATTTGGAACTATAGTTATTTGGGGAACGTTCTTTTTGGACACCCAAATTGCCGTTAGTTCATCAATTTCCCTGAGACCTCGGTTGGGCGTGGCCTGTAGGCAGTCTCATAATATCCCAAACAAAACACCTTACAACACGCTACAAAGCATTTACCGCATAATTATTCATAACCATTCATTTCTTTCTTACAATTATTATTTTGTGTTGCGTTTGGGAAAAAAACGCAATAATTCTCTTTGAGTCAATCAAATTCGTGGTATTCGCCTACATTTCAAGTTGGAGCGCTTTCTGTATTCAGTCTTGTGTATCTATGTCTGCTGGTGTGTGTCCAAGAACCCTACTTAATGGCTTTTTGTTTTCCAACCAAATGGAATGCGTGTATTGTATGTGAGAGGTCAAATCAATGAAATGTATGTATTTATAACTGTTTGTAAATCGACTTGCACGTAACTAGGGAAGAGTACACACACACACACACACACACACACACACACACACACACACACACACACACACACACACACACACACACACACACACACACACACACACATATATATATATATATATATATATATATATATATATATATATATATATATATATATATATATATATATATATATGTATATATATACAAGAGAAAAATATGCCTTTTTTTCCCTCTTGTATTTTGAAAAAGGCATCCAAGCCGAAATATTAAAACTAGTCTGTGTAGTGTATTTCTGTGTTTCCTTCTTTTTGTTTCATATATTAGCTCTCTTAGAGCCACTAATCAAGTGATTATATATATATATATATAATAAAATTGTAATAAATAAAGAATACATTATATAAAATATTGAGTGAAAAATGCATCCAAAATGGACCAAATCGCTGCTAACCCCTTAAAATTATTTCAACCCGAGATATGAGTTGTTATAGATTTAAAACCTTCTGCTACTACCAATATTACTAATATTCCATGTTACCCACTTTTTAATTTTTATTTTTTCATCTTCATCAAATGTAAAACATTGAGTGAAAAATGCATCCAAAATGGACCAAATCGCTGCTAACCCCTTAAAATTATTTCAACCCGAGATATGAGTTGTTATAGATTTAAAACCTTCTGCTACTACCAATATTACTAATATTCCATGTTACCCACTTTTTAATTTTTATTTTTTCATCTTCATCAAATGTAAAACATTGAGTGAAAAATGCATCCAAAATGGACCAAATCGCTGCTAACCCCTTAAAATTATTTCAACCCGAGATATGAGTTGTTATAGATTTAAAACCTTCTGCTACTACCAATATTACTAATATTCCATGTTACCCACTTTTTAATTTTTATTTTTTCATCTTCATCAACGTTAGATTTTCTATAAGCAAAACTTTGATCCTTAAAACAGGACCTACGACAGCAACTACAGGTGAAATATCAATACCTAGCTGAAGCTACGAAAAATTTTGAGAAAAAGAAAAAAACTAAAAACCTTTGAAACAACTCTTTTAACAATTTTTCAAAACAAAATAAATACATAAATAACTATAAATTCTCATGATAAATTTTTCATTTAATAAAAATTCTAGATTCATATTTGGTTGATTTTTACAGTAACATTTAAGTAGGGAACAAAATGGAATTGGAAATTCAAAAAATAAGGATATTTCTTCAAAATTGACAGTTTTTATGTCCCACGACACCCTTGAAACACGGAAGAGTTTTTTGAGAGGGGGGGGGGGGGGGGTGAATACCCCTCAGTTTGTTCAACAGGGATGAAGAGTCTGAAATGGTTAACACCGTCGAGTGTCTGGAACTGGTAGCGCTTGCAGTGTCGGCTTACACCCTTCGGTTGTACCTGGGTCAGTCCTTGGTAAGCGGCTGTACTTAACTTTTCCTACTTTCACTGTGCAAACATCTTTCAGAATCAATAATATACGTCATCATCTAATGACTGACGTGCCAATTATTTCCAAGCGATTGATCGCCCAGTTAAGACTGTCAAACCATAGTATCCTTCAGATTACCAACGAGAATAACTATTTGCGAATTGACCAAACCGAAAAATGAATTTCGTGTAATACTAGCAAAAATGAAACACTGCAACATGTTATAGGAGAATGTTCTCAGATGTTAGTGTATTGGCTCAAATACTGGGGAAATGGGTCCTTCTGTTCCTACGAGATATTAAATAATGTAAAATATCGGGGCGCAGATGAGGCCATCATATTGGGAAATTTCGTTACTATCGTGCGTGAGAATTAGGACTTTCTTAAGCAATTTAATTTGTGATGCGGGATTATAAGATTGGTAACAGCGTACCTACGAGTATATTAAAGATTTTAAATAGTAATAGAAAGAGGATATTAACACGGTGCAGTAGGTACGCACCGTAAAAGAATACTATTAAAATATGTCAAAGAAGTGAAAATGAACATTATAATGATACTTAAATAATAATGCTCTTCATTTTTCAATAATACTTTGCTAAAATATAAATTAAACAATTTTTATCCCGTATTTTCCAATTAATATTGATTTTTTAGCACAATTTTTGAAATTTGACCAATTTATTATGCTTTGTCCAATGAATTCATCCTCATGGGATGAGGTCATGTAATGTCATAAATCACTCTTAAGGAGTGTAATCTTGTGGATTGACACACACTTTTAATATGTATTACTGAACGGGCTGTAGTTCTTACTGCACAGTTCTACATTATAGGAAACCTTAATGTTCTTAACACACACGTTTCAGAGCTTGCCGATCAATTTGGGTTCCATGTCTGTCGTCTGTCTCTCTATCTGATGTCTGTATAAATCATCTTCACGTCTTTATCCTTGTCATGCCCAAAACTATCCCAAGTTTTGTTCAATCTTGATAAAATTTCCAGGGATTGTGCGGGTTAACTCCTAGACGGTCTCCTATAACTTTCATTTTCTTCGGATCAACAGTAGTCTCTACGCAAGCGCGAACGTGAATTTCTCATAACATCTATTTTCTGTAATCTATTGGTCTGATTTCTTTCAAACTCGGGGGTTAGTAAGGTATATGTACAATATGTTAATATTAATAAGGTACGAGATAAATCACTTGCTAATTCATGATGTTAAATCACTGAATCACTCTTAGGTATGTGTTCCAGAAAGATGCTCTATGAATTATATCGCGATGGGTGGGGGTAATAACCATTGCGCATGCGCAAAACTGATATTGATTGACAGAAGAAAAACTCTCAGTCCATGGATTGATTTTGATGAGATGTTCAGAAATTGTGCGAGTTAGCTTCTGGACAGCACCCTATTACCTTCATTGTCGTCAGATCAATAGTAGTCTGTGCGCATGCGCAAACGTGAATTTCTAATTACGTCGATCTATCATGATTTATCAGTCCGAATTTGTTCAAAATCGAGAGGGTGGAGGGGGAGGGGGGTCCAACATGATGCCCTTCATATTTTATCGCATCAGGTTCAATAATAATTAGGTATTGGGCATGCGCAAAACTAATGTTGGTTGACACCCCTAGACCAATAGACCGATTTTTGCGCGAACATGAACTATAACCCTAGTTTGCATTCTAGCGTGTAAACATCTATAAGATACTGTTCAATGTTGCATCCAATCAATTCGAATCCTTCTTTTTTTTTCAACTAATTTTATACGTCCATGGTACAATATGTGAGGGAGCCATGCTGCCCACCAAACTTCGCAGACTTTTTTATTTTACTTGCAAGTATGTTTGAAAGGTTTTCAGGAATTCTAATTGTTCAAAATCGTCAATGTTCGTGCTGAATTTTCGATCTTTAGATGGTTTTGTCGTGCAGAACTTCAGGTTTAAAAGGAATAAAAATCGTTTCTCTAAACAATAAATCCTATTAAAAATAATACGATTATATCGGGAAACGGTTGAAATGAAAATATGCAGTTGGTGGCGCGGCTTTATAATCAATTTCAAATTCAGGCTCACTTTTTAGTTGTTAGCAGGAATCACTCTTTAAAGTTTCACATACGAGGTTGAGTTTCGGGAACATTTCAGTTACAAATTTCAATTACATTTCACTTGGAAAGTTAGATCTGACGGAGAATAGGAATCTTTGCAATTGTTTGATGCTGGGACTCTTCTACCGTTCGTTCAGCCGTAATGGGGTACGAGATAAACGGATCAAGGTCGCCCTTGGGTGTAACTCCCTACTTTATTTCTACGTATTCACTTGGATTCAACCCACAATAATGTATGTGGTCTCCCCAACCTTTCCGAATTCGTTAAATCTTGTCAAGTTGCATGCCTTTACCCATACCTTATTGGGGCATGATATAAACGCTACTGACTAGGGTTGGCCCAACTCCCGAAATTCTCAGCAAACATCCATGTATCCAGGTAAGAAAAAGTATGCTGGGGCCTTAGACGTACATCTACGTTTAACTTATTTCCGCCATAGAGCACGCCAGGCTCTCGTCACTGAAGTTGGTACATCCGTAACCTGTCACCATGTTTGGTGTAGAATTTTTCCATATAGTTATGTGGGGTGCTGAACACGAATCCGCAGCTTCCCAACAAAATGTATGAGCCAAACAATGCCGTAATGAGCTCAACTGAGCAACACGTATGAGCCGAAATTACTTCATATAGTAAATTGAACATAATGAAATGTTGCGTCGAATGAGCTCCTGAAAGTTAAAATAAATCGATCCTACCTTAAGAGCACAATGGGCTGTCAAAAAATGTCGATTTTTTCCAACTTCTCAAAAAAATTACGATAACTTCAACATTTGATGTCTGCTGCTCACTAATGACAACTCCAGCTTGAAAACTTATCCAATAGAAGTTGTAGGGCATAACATTAATTACATTACATTATTAGAGCATAACAAAATTCATTTCGGGCAAGTGGAAATTTAGACATTTATAAACGTTTCGTAAAGACTCCTAAGCTGCCAATGACACCCCGTACTAGTTTTGTGTCACTTCATTCTCAAAATTTCCTTAGCCAATGGCACACTCAATTTCAGACGGTTTTATTGTTGAAAAACGTGGTTTTCTTAATGAAATCATGGGTTTTTTATGAAAATTTACCCCCTATGATCCTACGAGTTTGCGGTCGGATTCTTCCTATTTTTTCACGCTGAGTCAAATGGTAACTCTAACTAATCTCTCCCTCCAAGTCCGTTATAACCGAATTTTACACTTTAACTCACAAAGTTTTAGTTCATTTGATATGCTAGATTGTACATGTTTTTAGGGTAAAACTGGTTAATTAATATGTGAAACTTGGATATAACTAAATTGGAGACATCTGAAAGTGTTACCATTCGATTCAGCGAGAATAAATATGTCGAAACCGACCCTGAACTAGCAAGGTCATAGGGGGTCGCTTTTCAAGATAATCCACGACGATTTCATTAGGAGGGGGGGGGGGGCACGTTTTTCAACATTAAAACATAATTGCTCTAGCAATGTAAAAGTAAAAGTAGAATGAACTGGTCCGTTGGAAAGAATATCATCGCAATTTTGTGACAGTCTCCAAAATTATTTTTGAAAAAGTAGGTAATTTTCAAACATTTTTTAATATTCCATATTTCCAAATTATTTAACGTTTGTTATAAGGTAAATGAGTTTGAATGATAAGAACATGATATTTAAATAAGAAAATTTAATTTGATATTTATCAATATTTGATATGATATTTTTATTTAATATGATAATTGATATTTAATATTTATCAAAGAAAATTTAACGTTGATTCTGAAAATGTGGTCAAATGTAGAGAAAAGTTTATTTGAAGAGGAAGAAGATGGATTTTTATGTAAAAAAATGTATTTTTCTCGAAAAAAAAACCTTCAAAAAATCATATAATGGGAACGGGTTGAGATAGAAAAGTGTGGTAGGAGGTGCTTTTCTCCATTTACTGTTTTTGTGTGTGTGTGTTGCCGGGGTAGGGTAACTGTTGGTGTTTTTATCTCTTCGGAGCCCCTTCATATCGCTACCCAAATCAAGGTCATAATTCCCTGTCGTGCAACCCGAGCACCCTCTGGGTGAACAGAGGGTGGCGAAATGACCCGCTGGTGATAAGAGGGAAGGCTCATTCCAATGAGCTTCCTGTCCCTTACACATGCTTCCCCGTTATCGACAGTAATCAAAACCGGCCTCATAACCCCCGCCTGCCCATTGGCACGCGGGGCTCTAGGGGAAGTGCTCGGGGGTGCCGCAGGCAGGAGCGTCGGCCATCCTGTCCCTCTTCTCCATCCTCGCCTTCCTGTCCCTCATCCTCTTCCACGACCCCGGTGAATGCCCACCAGTGTGCCCATTGTGATAGAGCCTTTAACTCCAAGCGAGGTCTCAAGGCCCACCTCTGGCAGAAGCATCCCATGGAGGCCAACGCTGCAATCGCCATCGAGCGAGAGTAGCCCAGCTATACATGTGAGGATTTGCGGAGAATGGCGGCAGTGGAGGAAGAAGCAGTGCGTAATGGAGTACGTCATAAAAATGTCCATTTTCAGCAACGTTTTCCCATGCACACGCTAGCTGCCATTCGACCTCTTCGCTTGAGGCCACACTACAAGCAGCTTGTCCAGGAATCCTGGCAATAGCCTCTCCCTCATCTCCTATAGGCGTTCAGCAATCCTCCCCTGCGACCTCCGGTCTCCTTGAAGACTTGATGACTGAAGAATTGAGGCTTGGGGAGCAGGTAATCCGTATTGAAAGTTATGAGAACACCTACCTGCAGGAACTGGTGAGGCAGGCTGTTGAGAGACCTGATGGCTTGGAAGACGAGGTCACAGTTCAGGTTGAGGAAGCGACCGTGGCGGGGCATTAGGGAGGGGTTCCTCCTACATTGATGCCTCGTGGAGGTCGTAGAGAAGCGAAACAAGCAAGAAGGCGGGAATCAGTGGGTAGAAGTTGTGGAGAAAACATCCAGCTCGTGTCGCTGTGGAGGTATAGGAGCGAGCAAGGGTGAGCGGGGTGAACAAGTTTTACCCCCTCTCCAGGAGTTTGTGGACTATTGGGAGCGGAGCCACTCTTGTGTGCTCCCAGCCACAACCCTGGTGAGCCGGTGGTGCCCCCAGCTTCCACCAGGGATTCGTTACGCAGCATTATGTACATAACTGAGCAGCATTACGAGGCATATAAGTGCCATGTCAAAAACTCCATGTCTGCTGGGCCTGATGGTATTTCTGCCGACGCCTGAATAAAGCCCCAAAGAATGTCAAGCTGCTCATCCTCAACCTGCTACTTCTGTCGGGAAGAGCTCCGAAAGCGTTGACCCATGCCTGGACCATGTTCATCCCAAAGGAAGGAGCAAGTGGGCCTGGAGGCTACCGCCCAATTTCAATATCATAGTTAGTTTTCCGCCACTTCCAAAAGATTCTGGCATCTCGCTTCCATGTGGCTGGTGTCATAGGTGACGTCCGGAGAGCATTTCGACTAGCGGATGGCACAACAGAGAACCTAACAGTTCTCCAAACTGTCATTTTACTGGAGCGTATCAAGAAATAGGAGCTCCATCTTGCGGCTCTGGACAGCGTTATGGCCTTTGACACTGTAGGCCATGTTTCCCTGACCGATTGTCTTCGTCGTGTCGGGGCACCTGTTTGTTTGATTGAGTATATTGCCTGTCTGTACCATGAAGGTGAGAGGGTCCTTGAGGCACGAGGCGAGATGTCAGGGGATGTTGTCATTGGGCGTGGGGTATGCCAGGGGTATCCTCTGTCGACATTCCTCTTCAACCTGGTCGTGGATACGGCATTGGGTATGCTGCAAGCTGGAATAGGGTTTGATCTCGCTCTTGGGTGCGAGTAGGTGCATTGGCTTTTGCTGATGATGCCATCCTACTCACTGAAACCCGCCTTATAAAAACGGCTAAAAATTGTTAAATTTCTTTTTTTCGGCAGAATATTGCTCAAATTAAGTTTTTAAACTATGAAATACATATACAACATTATAAAATACATATATTATACTTTAAATAACCTATGAACAAATTTATGCATGAAAATGTACTTAAATTTCATTACAATTTGATAACAATTAATAGAAACTACAAAAAAAGATAAAAATTCCAAACCTCTATAACCTCTATTTGAATAGTAGATTATTATTTAGAATACGTTTCTTGCCATAAAATTAATAGTTAAAAATTTCCTGGCGCTCATAAAGCTCAAATTTTAAAAAAAATCAACATTGTACAAAACGGTAATTTATGAAAATTCTCTCATAAGATCATGCTGAATGACTAAAACTTTTTATTTATTTCAACTTGGTACGATAAAGAAATATTGTATGATTCATGTTAGCGAAAGAATGTTTTTTTCCTTTAATGAAGTAACAGCTTGTTCTTTGACAAAACGTATTCCAAGGTGCCAACTAAAACTCATTTAACCATCGCATGAACTCGCACCTTAAAGAACGGGGGTGAAAGAATTAGTAGGTTCTACAATGACGGAATGAAATGGAAACTACAACCAACAAATGAGAGTTCCTTATGTTGAATCCAAAAAGAGGGGACTTTTATTTCGTATGCCTACCGCACACTTGCCTTTTCCATTTAGATGGCATCATCGGAGACAAATGGGTTTTCGGCCGCAAGTGTTTCCTACTGAAGTGTCGGGCTCATTGTCTTCCTCGCTTATGCTTAGCATACTAAGGCCGAGACGATTACCTTCACTTGAGTGAATTCCAGCGCTTCAGAGATAATCAACGTAATGGCCCTCCTCAAATTTGAAAATTAGTTACCCTCACATTTAAAGATATAACGCCCTTAAGGTTTAGACTAATTGAAAATCGCCAATTAGGATGAATCATAAATAATTTTTCTATACGTAATACTGGCGAAGGTACACACTGAATAGAAACAGCAAAAATCATTACACAGAGGTTCATGATTTCTGTATTAGTTAAACCTGCTGTGCAGATCACCAGATCACTGGTCTATACAGGTGTCTCACTTTTGGCTGCACCAACGTATAGGATTTGATTCTGCTGATATACTAGCTGCTGCTAACACTACTAACTAGTATGTTTAAACATGGTGGTACCGGTAAAGTATGCTACTTGGACGAAATTCGCTAACTACGTGTGCAAGTCAGAGGGTACCTATGACTCGCGACCTACAGGTTGACGTTATCATTTTCGATCACACTATCTCTCAGGCAAGTTAGGTATCACTCGTTTCGTTATCGATCCAATATAAGCATTAACGAACGTCTATCGTCACTGAACCTTATCTCACATCTCTTCCCACTAAAAGTGAGTAGTAAGGATCAGTTCGGTTCAGGATACCGGAGCGTTAGTGAACGATAAAATTAGACATCCAAGTTTACCTAAGTTTACTATCTTGTTGTTCAATATTTTTTTGTAGCCGCTAGCTTCTTGTTTTTGTGATCACATTTATAAAGAAGTAATGAATACAGCCTGAAGCTAATAAAAACATTGAAGTTTTATTAAAACAGTTACGCACCAGTAACTGTTTAATTCTAAAACAACCTTCTACCATTTCGTTTCTCATAACCCACGAATACCTCTTGAGAAAAAAAAAAAAAAAAAAAAAAAATTAGCATCCATGGAAATGGGAGAAAACGCGATGAACGACAGAAAAGAAGATGGAACGAGAAACGGAAATCCCGCAGAGTAGGTAGACTATCAAGGTTATCATTGTTTAAAATGTGAATACCATACATAACATAACATGCCTACCTATAATAAATAAACGTGGCTATTTGAGTGAATGTGTAGAATCGATATAAAAAGAAGAGTAAAATGCATAATTTTGCGACTCCATTCACATAAATGAGAATCGAAAAAATCAGCACAATATTAAAAGAAAGAACTTAGTTTATGTACTCAAGGTTGTTCATTTATTTAATTTCATTTAATTATTTATTATAATAATATTATTATTTATACCTAAGGAACTGCGAATTGAATTAGATTGTTCGCAACTGCGATTTGGGGTCTAGCTAGTCAGTTTGCAATCGTTCGTTGTGGAACTCTCTGTTCAGGAGCTCCGAAACAATGAAAATGGAGGGCATCCAATGTGAGAATTGAACTCAGAAAATTAGGATTTTTTGTTTTGGGAGAAGAGCCACCATTCAACTCCGAATCCTACTAAAGCACGTTGTACAAAATCCAAGGATGCTACAGTAAGGAATTTGAAATCTGTGTCTGGGCTGAATATAGAAATTACATAATTTCAATACAACGGACCACAACTAATCAACTTCGCAATCTCAAACCTGGGAAATCGCAATTTCTCGTGGTTAATTTGCACATCTGGTGCTCTTTATTTTTGTGGTTTAAGGACTTCTGCCAAAGTTTGTGTTTTAGCCAACTTGGCATTCCAATGGATCATGTTTTACAGTTCGGATCTGAAATGCGAGCACCATATGACAATTAAGATTGATCTAACTCCAATGGAGAATATTGTCTATGGAAATAAACAATCGAAATCCTTGGAGCCTGCAAGATCCCAAGAAAATCAACAAATCATGGAAACAACAAATTTCGAATGGGAAAATGAATTAGGAATAGAAAGTGTGAAGCCGGAAACAAGGAGGGGCTCTGACATGCAGGAAACCTCGGAAATACTGGAGACAACGCAAACATTGAGACGGTCGGAAAGAATCGCAAAACGTAAAACCAAAACCAATACCTGTCGTGAAACAAAAATAAATTTGGAAAAACCAGTCGAAAAACAGCAGCAACTTGGAGAAATCAAAGTGAGCGAAGCACTTTTTGGACCGAACTCGGAAGAGTGGTATGAAGCCATTGAAAATTAATATCGTGCTCTATTAAAAAATGGAGTTTGGGATCTGATTGATAAACCAAACAATAGAGAGAGTTGGAAATCGGCTCATACTTACAAACAAGTACAAGAAGGATGGGACACTAGAACGGAGGAAAGCACGTCTAGTAGCAAAAGGTTACACGCAAAGACCTGGAATTGACTTCCAAGAAACCTTCAATCCAGTTATACGCATGAGCTCAATCAGAACAATTATGGCGATAGCTGCGATAAAAGAGTTAAAGTTACATCAAATGGACGTCACAACTGCTTATCTGAATGGAAAAATGAAAGATAACATCGTGATGGAAATTCCTGTTACATACGAAGAAGTTCTGAAAAGAATGAGCAAGAAAACTGAAAGGGGAAGTGAAATCTAGAAGAAAATTAATGAACACCTGAAACTATTGTCGACGAAGGAGGGGAAAAAAGTATGCTACATACGCAAAGCGCTTTATGGTCTGAAACAATCAGGGCGCTTGTGGTATTTCAAATTAGATGAAACCCTAAAGGCAATTGGGTTACAGCCATCCACAGCCGATCCATGCGTTTACACTGGAGATATGGGAAATCAGTCAGTGATAATAGGCGTCTGTGTTGATGATTTAATTCTGGCTACGAAATCTATTGAAGTGATGAACGCATTGAAGAATAAATTGAAGGAAAATTTTGAAATGAAGGATTTTGGCGTAACCCATTATTGTCTTGGAATAGAGATATCACATTCCCAGAAGGAGGGGGAGATACAAATGTCACAGAAAAAATATATTAATGAAGTTCTGAGAAGGTTCAACATGGAGGATTCTAAGCCAATAACAACTCCGGCAGAAGTAAATCTAAAATTGAAAAAACCTGAAACACAGAACATTGAAGACATGAGAAAATACCCATACCAAAATTTAATCGGGAGCCTGAACTATATCGCTACAAGCACAAGACCTGATATCTCACATACAATTAGCATGCTAAGTCAGTTCAATTCCAACTATACCGAAGAAAACTGGGAAGCTGCGAAGCGGGTTCTTCGATACTTGAAGGGAACCGAAAATTTCGCATTGACATTCAAGAAGACCGGAGAGTCATGTGTTCAAGGGTACGTTGATGCGGACTGGGGCTCATGTGTTGAAGATCGGCGGTCGTACACTGGATACGTATCACACTCGCGGGAGCAGCTATTAGCTGGGAATCCCGAAAACAGAGAACGGTGGCATTATCCAGCACGGAAGCTGAATACATGGGGATGACAGAGGCAGCTAAGGAAGCCATATGCATCGGACGTTTACTTGGTGAACTGAAACACGGACAGGAAGTACCGATTACGCTTCACAGTGACAACAACGGAGCAAAGGAAATAGCCAAAAATCCGGTACACCATGCTAGGACGAAGCATATTGAGATCCGTCATCATTTTGTCAGAGAAGCAATAGCGAATGACAGGATCAAGCTCAAATACCTACGGACTGAGGAGATGGTTGCCGATGTCTTAACAAAGCCGCTGCCAGGTCACAGGCACCAGATGATGAGGACAAGCTTAGGATTGCAACCCCAAGCTTGAGGGGGAGTATTGCAGAACGAGCTACTCCACGAGGTAAGAAGTTAACAGGTGTGAACCTGTCAACAAGTGATCTCGTGGACGCCAGAGATTTTAGTTGATGTTAAAATTCAGTTCGAATATTATTTGGGAAAATATATTTTATTGTTATCAGTTATCCAAGGACTTGTCTATGCCACTAAATTATAATATAACGGATATCCAATAGATGGGATGGAAGATATTGAAGTCCAGATTTGAATAAGTTACAAGGTAAATATAGTTCAACTTAGCTATTAAGCGCGCAGTTAGTGATAGTTTCAATGTTTCCCGGCGAATGTCTGCTAGCTCATTTTAATAGCATTCCTAAATTATTTGAGCTCCCGAGTCTTCTTCAATTTCTCAAAACGTCTCCACCCACCCCTGAAATCGTCTTTAAGTGACTGTGCTCAATGCTCTTCCCCAGGATGTTAAATCACTTAGCCGAGAAACTCGTCGGAAGCCACTCACGAAAGACCATTATCCGTGATTTCTTCCACGTCGATCAAATTACGGAACAGTCATCTTGGTGGAAAGTACTAGGCATTAGAGCACTTTTTCCAAGTAGTTGAGGAGCTCAACCAAGGAGCATCAAGCACAATGCTCCAATTTTCCACCTCGCCAACTTCAATGTGGGTGAAATAGGAATTGGTTATTATTTGTTAGGCAACCACCTGTTTCTTTTCGTTGATTCACATCATATGTTGGCAATATCGAACGAATACGAATGTACTGAAATACTCTCATTACGATCACTATATGTTATGAGCGCTTCGAACTTTTATTTTACTTTAATAGAACGGGGACAATTATGGAAGTGAAGGAAACAAATCAAAAAATGGAATGCAGTACCATAATATAATCACAAATTCAGTTTTATATAAAAGGAAAAAAAAGCTGCAAATTATTATCTATAGCTTTAATCAACGAAGGTGTAACATTCCTTTTATTTCCAACTGAACTGACCAGTACAAATTGATATAACGCTTGTTTGCATGGTTTTTTTTTTTTTTTTTTTTTTCAATTCTATTACATATCATTATTACCTATTGTTTTATTTTTTAAGTTGATTTCAAAACGGAAGTTAGTAAAAAAATGTCTATTTCTACACAAACACAAAAAAACTTTTTTTCGTGGAAATAGACAACTTTTTTTTTTTTTTTTTTTTTTTTTTCAACAACATCCGTTTTGAAAATGGGTTTCCACAACTTCGTCACTAGTAATTTAGTTTGATTTCAAATTTTGAATATTTTGGCTACTGTAACTTTGAGTTCGGAGCTCGGGAGGAGAAGGATGAAGTTGAAAAAGTTCACTAGTACACACTGAACCCCACTTCTGAAGGAAGTAGAGGGTGCATTAACGCTGAAAATTAAGTTTTATTTGTTGATTCTCTGACTTGGCCTCGGCTCTAAGCCGGTTTGCGCGATTCTTTTTTGTAGGATCTGGTTTTGCTCTGCGTAGCTGGATTTTACGACTTTATTAATGTGTAAAGGGGAGATGAAGAGAGAGCGAGAGAGAGAGAAAGAGAGAGAGAGAGAGAGAGAGAGAGAGAGAGAGAGAGAGAGAGAGAGAGAGAGAGAGAGAGAGAGAGAGAGATTGATAAGTTTATTGATCTGTACAATTTTGGACTATAAAGTCCACTCTTACAATTATACAGAAAAATATATAAATGAATTCAATAAGTCATAAAACATGATACCTGTTAATAAGGCATAATTAAGCTCATAATAAGTTTTGATTTTATAGCTACTGGAAAGTTAAATGCAATACGCCTAAGCTGATAAAGAGCACTGTGCACTTTTTTACATGTCATTTGAACTTGGTTAGACCATGATAAGTTTTCATTAAGATGTATCCCAAGGTTACGTACATTTCGTTCAAAATCTAGGCTCACCGAGTTCTGTATTACAGAGTGTAGCATATTGCGATCTAAATTATTTAATATACGTCTATTTCCAATTATAATAGATTAATTATACTTACTTTTAGACGAATTAATTCTTAAACAGTGTTTCGAACACCAATCTACTAAGCTCTCTAATTCTAGGTTAAGTTTCGCTATAGTTTCGTTAATGAGATGATACATAAATTTATGTATCTACAAATTTGTAGATACATAAATTTGAAGATCATCGGCATACAACATATATGATAGAGAACAAAATCGACCTAAACATTTTCCAATAGAATTAATGAATAAAATGAACAGAATTGCGGACATTACAGACCCTTCGGGAACGCCACTATAATTAAATTTCCATTGAGAAAACATTCCTTCTGGTGTTTTAACTTTTTGCTTTCTATTTGTTAAGTACGATTGAAACCATGATAATTCACTCCCAGCAAAACCAATGGAATGGAGTACACTCAACAGCAGGTCATGTCTTACTGAGCTGAAAGCTCGAGAAAAATCAACTAGAGTTAAAATTGTAACTTCACGATCATCAATATTTTTTCTGATGTCATCGGTCACACGTATTAGGGCAGTTTCTGTGCTACAATGTCGTCTGTAAGCGGACTGGTATTTGTCAATCAGATGATGCTCCTCTACATACTCTGACATCATTTCATAAACAAGTCTATCCAGTATCTTACCTGGTACCGACAATGTATTGATTGCACGATATTCATCTAATGATTTAGGATTACCAGTTTTCGGAATTGGCACAATTATAGATAATTTCCAAAGATCTGGATAAATTCCAAAATTCAGAGAGGTATTATAGATGTTAGTCAAAACAGGTAATACAGAGTCGTCTAAAAGCTTTAAAAATTGCGCGGATATTCCATCAGAACCAACGGATTTTGATGTGACTCGATTTAATGCTTTTTTAACCATGTCAATGGTAATTTGTTTAAATTTGAAAATATCCAAGAAGTTTTGAGCAGAAGCATTATATATATTGTTAAGAACTTAACATTTATACAAGACTACACTCATTGAAATCCAAACACAAACTGAGTACTTTATTTACGCAACCAAATTATCATATGGTAACCTTGATTCCTAACACTATTCCCCCTTTTTTTCACAAGAGTCCAAGTCCGACTATAATTATGGACAGTCCAGATTCACCACAATCTCTTCAAGATTTCGTTTATTGACTCAATCAAAGAATCAATAATATCGCACTTATTCTTCCAACGAACTCGCTTCCACCAATTTCGACACTTGATTTTTTTCATTTTTATGCCTTCAATTCTTCTGACCTTCCTGTTACGTAGACTTATGACATTGACCCATCTAGTTGCTTCATCGTTACTGAATTCTGTTTCATTGGCTCTTGATCCGTGTTCATTTCCTTTGAGAACGGTATTTATATAGACCTCAATTATACTCGGAATTTCAATTTGTGAGGCCGAATCTCCAATGCTACTGCTCCAGAAAGACCTTTGTGTAACGGGAGGTCCAGTAAAACCTTTAGCCGAATATTCTTTTTCGATTTCATGGATAGTTTCATCCATCCATGTTCCAACCTTTTCTGCAACCTCATCGATGGCTGGCTTGTCCTCATCACCGAAAGCTTTTTCCAACTCTTTCTCGACCATATCTTGGATTGCTTCTTGGCGAGGAGTGGGCTCACGATCCATAATCATTGACGCCATATCTTCAACAAGCTCCTTTAGTTCTAAAGATTTTATCTCTACCCCTGTTTTTGTAGGTTCCATAGGTATCGATGCTACTTCGCCAGGTAATCCGTAATCTTTTTTCTCAGCAGACTCTTTTTCCTCTTCTGTCTTGGGTGCTATTGTATCCGTTATTTCTCCATCAGTCTCCGCTTCAGTTCCAACAAGTGTTGTAGTTAGAGATTCCGCAGGCTGTTCAAATGATTCTGGTGGATTTTCCTCGCCAGATTCTTTGAGGCCCTCAGCCGCTCCTTCATTCTCCTTCGCGGCCTCCTCCTCAACCTTTTCCTCAGGACCCTCCTCTGTCATCTCCCCGAATAGTAGGTACTTCTGAACAAGTTTCGATATGCTCCTCTCTGCTTCTTGATTTATCTGGCCTAACGTAAATCGAAGAATCTCTGATTTTCTCGGGTACTTCATTTTTGTTATTTACGAGTATAATGTATACCTGATCTACTTGGGTAGGCTTTTCAATATTCCATTCTCCCTCACCCGCAGTTTCTGTAATTTTTGGCATCTTCGTGTTCTTTGGTAGAATGATGCGACGAGGACTTTTTGGACATCTATTACCCAAATGTCCGGGTATACCACACCGCCAGCAAAAGTATTCTCTACCAAGAGGCTGCTTTGTTTCATCATTTTTATCGTTCTTGTTCTCTTCACCATTCAAAGCCTGATTCTTTGGTACAGAAATATTTTTTGTACTTTGTTTTTGAATTGACTTAGTGACTGGGTGATTGTAAATTTGAGGCCTGTTGCTTGGCTTGTACGATTCCTTAGCAATTAAAGAGGTTTGATGCGTCACCATGGTCTTCGAAAGATCAAAATCTTCGAAATAATCTACTTTATTAGTTTTCTCCTCTGCGTTTTTTGCCATTTCCAATGCAGCTTCTACATTTAAAGGACAAAACACTGAATGTAAAATATTAGGCCTACCGCATTATTGGCACCACATCTGTTCATCATCTTCGATCACACGTTTGAATGAAACTGAATTCTATTGCTTCTGAATTCTTCGAACATTTCCTCTCTTCTGAATTCTGTGAACATTTTCTTCCCTTCTCACCGGTACTCGATTACCGAAAGGGATTCTGGGAGGTAGTCTCCACTCCATCCCACCGCTGTCACCAATGTTAAGAACTTAACATTTATACAAGACTACACTCATTGAAATCCAAACACAAACTGAGTACTTTATTTACGCAACCAAATTATCAGATGGTAACCATGATTCCTAACAATATCAACAGTTTCAAACGGAGTAGCGGTGCTTGATGAGCGACAAAAATAGTCATTCAGATCATCAGGAGGAAAATTTGGTCTAGTAATTCTATATTTTCTTAATGGCACATACTTATCGTATAAATTTTGAATAATTTTAGTAAATGATTCTACTTTTTTGTTAATATTTTGTTCATTGACCACAGTTGACCAATCTATATTTTTCAAATCGTTTTTCATTGTTTTGAGATCAACTTTTTTTATATCACGAACATAAATAGTTTTCTTTGGACGAGATTCTTTTTCGATAGTTAATATATAAAAAATTAGATCATGCGCAGAAAGTCCGGGGACTGGAAGTTGTCCAAACTTAACTACTTTTGCTTTGTCATTGATTACGGCTAAATCGATTGAACTTTCAGAGGTTTTTGTGTAGTGGGTGGCTTTAAATGGTAGATTTATCATATTATGCGAATGGAGAAGTCTGTTCAATTCGGAAGTATACGAGTTATTTATGTCGGCTACATTGGTATTGAAATCTCCGAATAAAGAAATTACTTCATATTGGTGCATTATTTCAGATAATATATCGAAAATAGTAGAAATTCCTCCGATTTTTGGGGGTCTATAGACCAATCCGAGTAGGCACTTCTTTTTATGGAAGGAGAACTCGATCAACATATATTCGGGTGATCTAGAATATTCAGACTGCGATGCATGAACTATTTTGTAATTTTTGAGTGAGGAGTGTATGTATAGGCATATCCCTCCTCCACCGATTCCTGTCCTGTCTACCCTAAGAAGATTATAGTTTACTAATTCAAAAGATATAGAATTCAGACTGGGCTTGAGAAAGGACTCAGAGACCCCAATAATGTCTAGAGTTTCATTTTCAAAAATATGTTTGAACTCTTCAAAATGAGCAACAAGGGATTGAGCATTTACATGCGCAATTTTTAAATTGACATCAAAACCAAGCATACAATTTTTCAAAGTAGGATAATCAAACAGAGACATTTAGCATAAAAATAAAGAGAAATAATGAAAAATAATATTATCAACTTCGTTTTGTTTAAATTATTAGAACTGAATACATATTTCATTTTATTTATTTTAACATATTGGTTTGTTCTTTGGAAATAATGGACTTTGGCAACAGGCAAGGTTTTTGATTTACTGTGTGGATTTTTCTTTCGCCTCCGTAGTCTTCTTGAGTTCAAGCAGTTGTTTAGATGAGCGTATGATGATGGGTGGGTCCTTCCGGTCTTCACTTTTCTTCAACATAATTTTACAGTTTTTAACCCAGGCGAATTTATACTTGTGTTCATTCTTGAAGTCTTTGGTATATTTGAGAAGTTTTGTTAGACTATTGTTAAGAAATATACGTTCATTTGGTGAGTCGGTGCCCAAACCAAGAAGATGAGTAGATAGATCAGTAGATTTTCCAGCCACAATAAAGGCCTTTTTATCAAGTTTGCGGACAAATTCAACAATGATTATGCCAGGGAGTTTTAGAGTGACGTTCGGGCGAGTTCGGTATATATCGCTAATCATTTCCATCTTTACATTGAATTTTATGGCGGTACTAATTTTTGCAACGATGTCAAGTAAGTTTTCATCTTGTTCAGCGGGAACCCCGACTATTTTACGATTGTTTCGCGCATTTGTTGTTGAATTTCGTTTGATTTTATTTTGACATCTTGAATTTCGTTTTGACAGATTTTAACTTCTGTTTGGAGATCATCGAGTTTCTGGGATATCTTGTCTACAGACTGTTTAACATTTGATAAGGCGACAGTGTTTTGATCAATGATATCGGAATATTTTGTGAGATTGTCAGCAAGTTCTTTGACCTCTTCCCGGATCGCAGCGTTGGACTTGTTGATACTCTCACGTATCTCTTCCATAATCTCAAGTAAGGTTTCATGAGTTTGTTTTGACGTACCTTGATCACTTCCCGATGAGTCGGTAGGAGAAGAAATCAGCCTGGAGCGTCGACGTCCCTTCCCACAGGGGTCACAATAAAATGGTTTGTTTTCACTTTTCATTAAAAGAAAATCTTCTTTTGCCAGATTCGCGCATTTTATATGCCAAATAGATGAACACTGATGACAAGTAGCACGATAAGCATTGTTCGCGAACCCGAGGCAACATTCTTTGCATTTTAACGACATGTTTTGATAGGCGGGCGAGACGCGATGTTTACTGTTCGGCTTCTAACCTGACGAGAGAGAGAGACGAGAGAGAGAGAGAGAGAGAGAGAGAGAGAGAGAGAGAGAGAGAGAGAGAGAGAGAGAGAGAGAGAGAGAGAGAGAGAGAGAGAGAGAGAGAGAGAGAGAGAGAGAGAGAGAGAGAGAGAGAGAGAGAGAGAGAGAGAGAGAGAGAGAGAGAGAGAGAGAGAGAGAGAGAGAGAGAGAGAGAGAGAGAGAGAGAGAGAGAGAGAGAGAGAGAGAGAGAGAGAGAGAGAGAGAGAGAGAGAGAGAGAGAGAGAGAGAGAGAGAGAGAGAGAGAGAGAGAGAGAGAGAGAGAGAGAGAGAGAGAGAGAGAGAGAGAGAGAGAGAGAGAGAGAGAGAGAGAGAGAGAGAGAGAGAGAGAGAGAGAGAGAGAGAGAGAGAGAGAGAGAGAGAGAGAGAGAGAGAGAGAGAGAGAGAGAGAGAGAGAGAGAGAGAGAGAGAGAGAGAGAGAGAGAGAGAGAGAGAGAGAGAGAGAGAGAGAGAGAGAGAGAGAGAGAGAGAGAGAGAGAGAGAGAGAGAGAGAGAGAGAGAGAGAGAGAGAGAGAGAGAGAGAGAGAGAGAGAGAGAGAGAGAGAGAGAGAGAGAGAGAGAGAGAGAGAGAGAGAGAGAGAGAGAGAGAGAGAGAGAGAGAGAGAGAGAGAGAGAGAGAGAGAGAGAGAGAGAGAGAGAGAGAGAGAGAGAGAGAGAGAGAGAGAGAGAGAGAGAGAGAGAGAGAGAGAGAGAGAGAGAGAGAGAGAGAGAGAGAGAGAGAGAGAGAGAGAGAGAGAGAGAGAGAGAGAGAGAGAGAGAGAGAGAGAGAGAGAGAGAGAGAGAGAGAGAGAGAGAGAGAGAGAGAGAGAGAGAGAGAGAGAGAGAGAGAGAGAGAGAGAGAGAGAGAGAGAGAGAGAGAGAGAGAGAGAGAGAGAGAGAGAGAGAGAGAGAGAGAGAGAGAGAGAGAGAGAGAGAGAGAGAGAGAGAGAGAGAGAGAGAGAGAGAGAGAGAGAGAGAGAGAGAGAGAGAGAGAGAGAGAGAGAGAGAGAGAGAGAGAGAGAGAGAGAGAGAGAGAGAGAGAGAGAGAGAGAGAGAGAGAGAGAGAGAGAGAGAGAGAGAGAGAGAGAGAGAGAGAGAGAGAGAGAGAGAGAGAGAGAGAGAGAGAGAGAGAGAGAGAGAGAGAGAGAGAGAGAGAGAGAGAGAGAGAGAGAGAGAGAGAGAGAGAGAGAGAGAGAGAGAGAGAGAGAGAGAGAGAGAGAGAGAGAGAGAGAGAGAGAGAGAGAGAGAGAGAGAGAGAGAGAGAGAGAGAGAGAGAGAGATGGATTGGTTCTTTGCTCGATATATTTTGGGGTCACTTTGGGTCTACTTCATTTTCGTGACCGTCGGTAAGTTCCATCTTAAGTCATCCTAAGAATCCATAGCCGAGTAGAACTAGGTACAGACCTAAAGTCCATCCAACTAACTAATAGATAACCTATTCCTAACATGTGGGTTTGTCTTCGGCATCATTACTGAAAAGAGATTTAGCGTGATTTGGATAGAGAATTTGCTCTGATGCAGTCTCGTGGCTGAGCTTCTTGTCTGATGTATCAATTGCTCATTTTCATTCTCCTTTCAAGTCAGGAGAGCTTGAAATTTCCTCGACGTCTGCGACCATCCATCACAACTCTGCTGACGCCTATAAGTCTTTTAGATTTCAAACTGGGGGGTCGCCTGTTTTACTGCTGGACTCAACACTGACAGACTTCAGTTAGCATGGTGTGACTGAACATGACTGACTGTATACCAGGACCAGCCCTCCAACTCTACCGGCCGTCCAGCCTGACTACTTTAAGAGGCCGGGATAGTAACAATATTGATTTTCTCTGTTGGTGCTGCGAAAATAGACTTGACAATCTGTTAAGTCTTGTTGACACCCTCGTCTCCTCCACACTCAGATCCCCGTGTTAGAGTGCGGAGGAGACGAGGTCAGCGTTTTCCTCAGTGCAATACTTCTGAAAGGGTGCCTCACGGGGGTGGGTCTGTAATGGTTTGGAGTGGAATCACTTCAGACGCGAAAACCATGTGTTTCCCCGAGGGAGTCTGACCACACTGAGGTACATTTTCGACATCCTGGAAGATTATGTAGTATCATTCGCCCCTTACATCTGCGATAAATTCATTTTTATGCACGATAACGCGCAGCCACATGTAGCAAACGCGGTTAATCACTAGACCGAAGAGGTAGCCATACGCACCCTACAGTGGCCAGGACGCAGCCCCGACCTCAGTCTCATAGAACATCTATGGGGCAACCTAGGGAGGTACATCCGAAAGCGACCGAACCCTCCTCTAAATCTACAAGATCTCAGGACAGCGGTCGTCGCGGAATGGGACCTTATCGGACAAGATAGGGTTTCAAATTTCATCAACAGCATGCCCAGAAGAATGCAGGTGAGGATACAAGCAAGGGATACAAGGGGGTACCACTCAATATTGAAAAATTTAACTGTCCAATAAAATTTCATTTTTCAATCTTTTTAACACGAGAATTGCAGAAGAATGTATTGTTACTTCTGTCTAAACATCGAGGTTTTGTGAATAAAGCTGGTTTTTTTCAAACGGGTTTTATTTATTTTCAACTCTGTCCCCTGCTGTTCTTTCATAAGATAACGAATTTACTTCGCACATGCAAAGAGAAAAAAATTAGTAAATAACCAATTGAAGCTAAGGTAAAAAAATAACAAAATATAGGGTCCGTCAGTTTTTTTTATTTTTTTTATTTTTCTGTCAAGTTTAGTTCACTGAAATTTTCCACGCTTATATTGTGGTTGCCGCACATCAAGTGTGGATCTAGACGGAGAAGAAGTGTAAATTTATTTGACAAGATTTTCAGTAGGCGACATCCCATTAATTAAGAGTAGTGGTGAATAACTTACAGGTTGCAGCCTTGACCGAGTTCTGAAGTGGTAATTGTAGTGAATAAATGCCAGGGGCCTAAATGGTGTAGGTAGATATATCAATCAACATTATACGTCAGTTGATATGTCAGAAGATTATTTCTATTTGATATGTCAGATTGACTAAAATAATTTATAATCCGGTGAATCTCAACGTAAAAAATATTTTATTGTGACAGAAGTAACTACTTAATAATTTGACAGAGTAGAAATTCTGGTTCATTCCACAACATTAATTTTTTAGGTTGTGTTATACAGCTGCTTATTTAATTTTTGTAGGTGGTAAGTGAATTAAATTAATACCATCAAGCCCATACCTAGATAACCTCAATTTGTGTAAAACAGAATTTATTTAGATGGTCATTGTAATCAAAACACAATTCTCATATGCAGGCAAAGAGGGTTGAAAAGTACGATTTAAATCACCTTTCATCATACAATTTTAACGGTTGCAAGAGATCGATGGGTAATTCCGCCTTTTTGGGCTGAATTGCCACTAGAACGTAAGAAGGCGCAATGATATTCAGTAAGTAGCCTTTCTTTTTTATATCTCCATATAAACTGAAGAACTTGGAATGGGTTCAGGCGACATTGCTATGCATTATATAAACTGCTACTCGACAATAAACTTCAAGAGGATATTGTTCTCTTCTAGGACCGCGTATCCGACAACGTCAGAGTATAACTTTTTCCAATCAACCTTGGCTAACATCCCTTAGGCTGACTGTATTATCATCAAACGAATGTATCATATACATGGAAAAAAATGTCCAATTAATATAAACGATTCGAGTTTCGCGATTAAGATGTAGTAGGTATGTACTTCCAAGGGATGAGATAGCTGCTTAACATGTTATATATTAGGATTATAAAGTATATGAAATAGAGCTTATTTATGTATGTGTCTTTATTAAAATATACAGATTGTTACTCAACAGGATTTTCGCTACCGATGTAGCAACTGGTAAATCAAACATTGAAGATGAATAACCTGAGTTTGAACAATCGAATACTAATCCAAGATCCTAATAGTCAGTATTTGATTTGTATCGAAACTTGTTCTGCTTCTATACTGCTAGTGTTTATGTGGGTGACTCTCGACTCTTGTATTTGAAAGTCTACTGACAGAAACCATTGCCAATCCCCCTCAATTTAAATTTCAGAAATTGTGGCATTGATAATTATCTTAGATTATTCAAAATATTTTTGGACAAACATCACTCAAACAAACAACCTTTTCTATGTACATACGTAAGTCCAGCTGCTTCTATTTTGCCTTTCTCATCAAGAGAGAACAATATTTTGCTTTACAGCGGCAGATGGTCAAATCAAACTCACCAAACCACCCCTAAATTCACTTTACAAAAATTAATTTTAACGGATTTAGCGGGATATGGACTAACAATATTTAGAAGTGATCACGGTGTTTCTTCAAATGATAATTGTTCAACTTCCGTTTGAATGTGTAGAGAGTGTCCAGAATGAAATGAGTGTTAGATGTAATGCGGTATTCATATTTATTAAACATATTTTCGAGTTCAACGCTCGCAGGATACAAGCAAGATGCTGAGGTAAAAATATGACTGCGTCATTATACGAGAGTTCTGAAGAACTTATTCTAGTGATAACCAGTGAGTATAGAAATAACTAGAGCGGCCTAAGGCAAAGACCAAGTGTGTTGACCTTCCCCCACTCTCTGGTGCCTCTCCTTATGCCTGGCGCCTCGCTCGGCACTCTTTCAGCAGTTTGTTGCATGTTTTGTTCTCTTCTTCCATGTTTGGTTGTTGACGCGCCTACTTGTTTGAGTCGCGCCTACGGTTGCTTTGATTTTTAGCGCGATGTGATTGTGTTAGAAGTGGTGTGTGAATGGATATATGTACGTTGGTGAGTAGCAAATTACATTTACAAAGAGAAAATGCCGAGTGAGTGTGTCGCGTATAGATGCCAAAACAGTGAGAGAACCAAGGACGTTGGCGATGGCGCGGTAAGGAAGATTTCCTTTCACCGTTTCCCTAAAGACCCTGATTTCAGAGAAAAATGGGTCCGATCAATAAGGAGAGAAAAATGGAACCCCACCAATCACAGTCGTGTTTGTGGTGTCCATTTTAAAGATTATGATAATTCATCTCGTTTTCGAAGATATCTAAAAAAAGATGCAATTCCGTCGATATTTTCTGCTTCTCCACCTCATTTACAGCCATAAACTTCCACTTCAAAGATACCACGAAGGGTTTTGAAGCGGGATTCCTCACCATTTCCACATCCAGTTCCAGAAAAAATACCAACCGCATATTTTTATCTCAATCCGTACTCAAGATATGATTTTTTAAAGGTTTTTCAGGAATACCGTGTTTTTTAGTTTTAAACTCAAATTTCTTCACTTTGCCTCATTTAATTTCAACTTTCGACCTCATTTTCTGAATCAGCGTTGAATTTTCTATAAGAATATTGTACTTGAATTCTAAAAAGTACCTTCCAAAGACCTTCACATCAGCTCAAATATTGACGATTTTGAACAAATAAAATTTCTGAAAATCGTTAAAACTTTACTACTCTTCCAAAAAAAAATCTTGAAAACTGGCAAATCTCTTGAAAACTGTATCATCTAATACTCTTTCCAATGGTATAATCAATTTTACTTTTTGTTAGGTTCTAGTTTTCCTAACATTAAATTATTCCCTCTATAGGGTACTTATTTTTATTAGTCATAAAATTTTGGTTCTACTGTTTATTCATATATGGCCCCGAGACTTAGTGTCCCATCCAATACATAAACGACAATAGAACAAGAAGGGAGCTTGTATTGATAATTCGCGTAAAGCGAATTATATAGATTTTTATTTACTAAGTTCGTAAAATGGCCCCGGGTTGATACCCATCCAATTTTACGAGTTAGTAGGAGAATCGGGCGCTCAGAATTCTGTGCGTGAGTTTTTGATAACTTATAAAAATGGCCCCGGGTCGAGTGACCTATCCAATTTTTATAAGTTAATGGGAGCTAACCAAATTTTGTATTTTATCACGTAATGGCCCCGGGTAGGTTTACCCATCCAATTACGTAGATAAAGATGTGTAGAGTGATTTTAGTTTGCTGTTGGACGTGATGAAATGGCCCCGAGCGTTAGCCCATCCAATTTCATCAGTTTGAAAGTTTTGAGTTTTTTAAGTAAAACGAAAAGGTTGTTGAATTGAATACACGGAGGTATAAGGAAGTTTACCAAGAGCGATACCCAGGACGAGTGAGTCTTAGTGTTGTGGGCATAGCCCTTATAAAGCCCTCCTTCCCTGTCCCTCGCCCATCGGGGCAGGTAGGAAGGTAGTGGCACCATTAACTTGGGTTTTCCCCGTCCTTTGTATTTCTCTTCCTGGTTTCTTTATTCTCTTCACATTCTACTTGTTTACATATGGTGTTGACTTCTGGGAGGTCATAACACATGCCCCCCTAGAATTGGAGATAATAATAGAAAGTGAAAGTACTATAATCCGATATAGGCTAAGGTTGAGAGACTATTTTGGTGTAACAAAGGTTGTGCTAATTTTATACCTGGAGAGTGGAATCTTGTGCCGATGTTGTGACGTGATGCGTCTGAACAATGTTAAATGTGATTGCTGTGACGTGAGGCGTCTGAACAATTTAAAGAATTACATCGAGCAACTGTTACATTTTGACTGATTCGTCTGACTTTTTCAAGTGTTTGTAATTTTGACGTGAGGCGTCTGAACATTTCAAGTTGCGTGAGGCGTCTGATTACATACTAAATGGCGGTCCTGATATGGTCTAACTATGTTAAATGTACTAATGCAATGGTCTATGTACACTTATTATGTTATATGTAGTAATGCAATGTTTTTTTTTACAATGGTCTATGTACACTTACTATGCTATTAGTATAATTAAACATGTTTTATCATTATTATTATTATTCATATTATTATATATATATATATATATATATATATATATATATATATATATAAATATATATATATATATATATATATATATATTTTTTTTAATATGTGTTTTTTTTTTTTTTTTTTTTTTTTTAATGTATTAACTATTATACAATTGCTGGCTGAATTTGCCGTCGTCAGAATCTAATTTCGTTGAGGCCAGACTTCTTCATCCTCTGCAACCTTTTTCTATTTGCGTTGTAGTTGGTTTTGGCAGTGGACATCTCCGGGGCTTCCGGGTCGTACTCCTCGTCAAATATTGATGCAATTTGCACCGGTTTGTGTTGTGGTATTTCTGGGAGTTGTTTAGGTTGTAGGACTCCTCGTCGGAGTTGATCCCTATCATCGATTTTGTGGTGGCGTGCGAGATTATTTCGTCCACAGTTTTCTTTGTTTCCTGCCTCTGGCTTTCTATCAGGCAACGGAGAGACGTGGATCGATGGTGTATTTTGCTGTATGTGCCTGGCTTCACGGGCGTCGATGGGGTGGTCCGGGATCGGCGTGACAGGGTTGGAGAGTACGTATTTAACGTACTTGTATTCCATCTGGACGTCGCATAGGCTGATTGGGAGCTCTGACATGGTTGAACACTTGAGATGGACTGTGCAGGTACCGCGAAGGTCACGCGCTTAAGTAGCCGTGGGGACCTGCGGGGCTGGGTGGTGGGACTGTTAATTAATGGTTTAGGTACCTGTTTGTGAATGGATGTTGAAGGTCGGGCTTTACTGTGCCTAGTTGTATCGGCCGTATCAAGTGTGTATGCTGGTTTGCATCTGTCAGTGGAAACTACATGTTTTTCACCATTAATTTTTATGGTAATAGTTTTGTCTGATCGTTTTATTACTTCGTGAGGTCCTGTGTAGTGAGATGTCAACGCCGGAGGTTTAACTGGTTTAAGTAGGTATATATGCTTAGATTTTGATAAATCTTGTGGTATGAATACTTTTCCCACATTTTTAACACTGTTTTTAATGCGTGAAGCCGGAGTAGTGTGTTCCTTGGGGCCGGGATTTATGAGATCTGTAGGTAATCGTATGTTTGTTTTAAATAGGCGTTGAGCTGGAGATAGGCCATCATCGAGGTTAGGTATGGCTCTGAGGCCCAATAGGACGGTTGGTAGATTTTGCGCCCATTTGGTAGGCTCAGGGTATGCTGATAGTGCTGACTTTAGTCTACGATGCCAGCGTTCCAGTTTTCCGTTTGATTGTGGATGATAAGCCGTTGTCCTGATATGTTTGATACCGAGTCGTTGTACGAGATCTTGGAATAATGCTGATTCGAACTGTCGGCCCTGATCTGAAGTGATAGTGGCTGGTGCTCCGTATCTAGCAACCCAATTGTGTAGAACAATTTGGGCTACATTTTCGGCCGAAATATTAGACGTTGGTATGCACTCCATCCAAGACGTGTTTCTATCAATCATTGTGACGCAGTATGTGTGTCCATTTGAAGCCGGGAGTGGACCAACGATGTCCACATGTAGATGTTGTAGGGGTAGTGAATCAGGAAAGCTTTGTAACGGAGTTTTGGTGTGTCTTGTTATTTTAACTTCTTGACACGTAGTGCATGCTCTGGCCCAAGTAGTAATTTCCTTGTTTATGCAAGGCCAGAAGTATCTGCTTTTAACCAGGTTCCTTGTAGCCCTTACGCCTGGGTGTGAGATATTATGCAAATGTTTGAATGCTGCGTATCGAAGAGAGGGTGGCAGATAGGGGAGTCTCTCATCGTCAGCTGTGCACCATAACTCGTAACCGCCAATATTATGTTTTATGAGTTTATTGGGGTATCTTTCTTGAAACTGAGTTAACGTTGTGTCTGCAGATTGCTGCTCCTGAATTTGGCGCGCTATATCCGTGAAGTCAACAGTGTCAACGCGTGATAGTGCGTCTGCTGCTTCGTTGTCAGAACCCTTTGTATATGTAATATTTGTAGTAAATTGGCTGATGAACGTTAGTTGTCGAATTCGCCTGGGGGACGCGGTTTTAGGATTTTGTGCCATAGCATGAACTAGAGGTTTGTGTTCTGTTATCACTTGTAATTCTCGGCCTTCAATTTGATCTCTGAAATGTTTTATAGCTTCGTAAACACCAAGCAGTTCCCGGTCGAAGGCGGCGTATTTCATTTGAGTTCTTGATAATGTGCGAGAAAAGAATCCTAAGGGTTGTAGGATCCCTTTTTCCGACTTCTGCTGTAAGACAGCGCCAATTCCTGTATCGCTTGCGTCCGTGTGGAGAACTAAAGTCTTGTCAGGGCTAGGGTGGAAGAGTAAGGCTGCCGTAGCGAGTTGCTGTTTTGTTTTCTCGAAAGCCAGACGTGTTTCTTCCGTCCAAGGTATTGGTCGTTTGTCTTTTTTTTTTTTTGTATTATGCAGAAGGGTGTGAAGTGGCTTCTGTATATCAGCAGCGTGTGGTAAGCATCTTCGGTAAAAGTTAATCATTCCGAGGAATCGTCTGAGTTTTTCAAATGTAGCCGGCAACGGGAATTGTTGTATGGTCTTGACTTTTTCATCTAATGGTTTCAGACCTTTAGAGGAAATAGTATGCCCCAAGAATTTGATCTCTTTTTCTGCAATGGTACATTTATTTTTGTTCAAATGTAAGCCATGAAGAGCGAATCGTCTGAGAACCTCTCGTAAGTGTTCCGTGTGTTGTTCTATGTTATGTGAGAAAATTAACACGTCACCTAAATATGCGAAAACAAAGTCAAGACCTCTCAGTATTTGATCCATGAATCGTTGCCATGATTGTGCTGCATTTCGCAACCCAAAGCCCATTCTCAAAAATTCAAAAAGACCGAATGGCGTAATTATTGCAGTTTTCTTAATATCTTCTTCGTTGATAGGTATGTGATGGAAGGCTTTTTGGATGTCTAACGTTGAAAAAATCGTAGCACCATGGAGGAGGGTGTTAGCGTCCCGTATATTGGGGACCGCGTATTTGTCAGGCACTGTTTTGGTGTTTAGTTGCCTGTAGTCCCCACAGGGTCGTAACGAGCCGTCTGGTTTTTCAACCACATGGAGTGGGCTGGCCCATGGAGATTTGGATGGTCTGATTATTCCTTTTTTTAACATCATATCAAATTCCGCCTTCACAGCCCGAAGTTTATTGGGGGGCAATCTACGAGCTTTAGCGTGGGTTGGTGCGCCATGGGTATCAATGTGATGAACAACCCCTGGATCGATGTATGAATCGGGTGGGTTATATTGGTCAACGAGTTGTTGGGGTGTGCATGAATTGTGCACCGCAGCTGTATGTGCTTGGAGGGATGAACCGCATTCTTGTCGTATGAGGCGTTTGTTCCTGAGATCTGGCAACAAGTTGTAGTGGCATAAGAAGTCCGCACCCAGTATGGCGTGTGAAATGTCAGCTACCGTAAATGTCCACGGGAATTTCTCCTTATCAATTATTAGTGTAGTTGATACGGTTCCGTAGGAAGTAAGTGGGGTATTATTAGCGGCTACCAGTGATCCTCGTCGTGGTTGTCTTCGTTTGCAAATGGAGTTAGGTATTATTGAAACCTGAGCTCCGCTGTCCACTAAGAAAGTGGTATTTAAATTCGAGCATGAGACGTATAGGCGGATGGAAGGTTTAGAGATAGCTACTCCCGCCGTGGTAGCTACTCTCGTTCGTTTTCCTGCCCAAGAGCAAGGATTCTGACATTTACGGGCTTTCTTTCCCCAATTAGTGTGAAAATAACAAAATCCATTTTTGTTTTTAGGGGTAGGACTGCGATGTCTCGAGGAACGTGTGTTTGGGGATGCAGATCGATTCCGATAATTTGAAGTTTGTCTTCTAGGTGAAGGTGAGCGTCCCCGAGGTTGATTATCCGTAAGGCGGTTGAGTTGTTGTTGTAAATTGAGAATTTGTCTTGAAATATTTTCCATGGGGTCATCTACTTTGTTGATAGACGGGGATGTTGCTTCAAAAATACGATCGGCAATTGTTGCTAATTTGCTCAGCTCAGTTTCTGTGGATGCAGCCAGTAATTCTCGAATACGTTGGGGTAGATTGTTAAACCAGAGAATTTTCAACAAATTGGCAGGAAAGTCGGCCGAGGCCTCGTACCTTAAAGCATTGAGTATCAGTGAGGGTTTCTGGCCTCCTGCGTGTGCTGATGAGAGGAGGTTGTTTAAACGTTTCGTCTCCGTGTCACCGTATGTAGTGATGAGGCGGTCCTGAAGCTTGGTGTAGGCGTCCGAGTCGGAGGCGGCAAGGTCGGAGACGGTCTTCAGTACTTCCAATGGCAACGAGGCGAGCACTTTGTTGAATTTTGTGGAGTTTGCGGTAATTCGATCGGCCGCGAAAGCTGCATCCACTTGTACGAACCATAAGCTTGGGTCACTGTATGAAAACTCCGGAAGTTTTGTATGAGTTGGTGACACGGAACACGTCGTCTCTGGGGGGGTCGTCATGGTAATTGGAAATTTGTATGCACAATTTTAAGATTACTTTTCGTTATATGAGTTTTTGTTTAGTTGCTAAGTGGGGTCACTAAAAAGACTTAGTTTTGAATTTTTGTGCGGGAGCTAGTCGCTACGTGTCGTACAATTTCTAACGTCGGGGTTACCAGTTGTTAGGTTCTAGTTTTCCTAACATTAAATTATTCCCTCTATAGGGTACTTATTTTTATTAGTCATAAAATTTTGGTTCTACTGTTTATTCATATATGGCCCCGAGACTTAGTGTCCCATCCAATACATAAACGACAATAGAACAAGAAGGGAGCTTGTATTGATAATTCGCGTAAAGCGAATTATATAGATTTTTATTTACTAAGTTCGTAAAATGGCCCCGGGTTGATACCCATCCAATTTTACGAGTTAGTAGGAGAATCGGGCGCTCAGAATTCTGTGCGTGAGTTTTTGATAACTTATAAAAATGGCCCCGGGTCGAGTGACCTATCCAATTTTTATAAGTTAATGGGAGCTAACCAAATTTTGTATTTTATCACGTAATGGCCCCGGGTAGGTTTACCCATCCAATTACGTAGATAAAGATGTGTAGAGTGATTTTAGTTTGCTGTTGGACGTGATGAAATGGCCCCGAGCGTTAGCCCATCCAATTTCATCAGTTTGAAAGTTTTGAGTTTTTAAGTAAAACGAAAAGGTTTTAGTTTGCTGTTGGACGTGATGAAATGGCCCCGAGCGTTAGCCCATCCAATTTCATCAGTTTGAAAGTTTTGAGTTTTTAAGTAAAACGAAAAGGTTGTTGAATTGAATACACGGAGGTATAAGGAAGTTTACCAAGAGCGATACCCAGGACGAGTGAGTCTTAGTGTTGTGGGCATAGCCCTTATAAAGCCCTCCTTCCCTGTCCCTCGCCCATCGGGGCAGGTAGGAAGGTAGTGGCACCATTAACTTGGGTTTTCCCCGTCCTTTGTATTTCTCTTCCTGGTTTCTTTATTCTCTTCACATTCTACTTGTTTACATATGGTGTTGACTTCTGGGAGGTCATAACACTTTTACTTTGTTATTTAGGGGAGAATATTGTTAAATAATTATGTTAAAAAATGTTGGTTTTCTCGAAAGAACCGACGAGTATGGGGCCGGTTTCTATGTATTTTTTCTCGCTGTATCGAATGGAAACGCTTGCAGATCTCTCCAACTACGTTATAATCGAGTTTTCACTTTAATTAACTAGTTTTACCCTATAACACACATACATTTAAGCGTAACAAACAAACTAAACATTTGCGAGATTAGGTAAGTGTAAAACTCGATTATAACGGAGTTGGAGAGATCTACAAATGTTGCCATTCGATACAGTGTGAAAAAATAATAGAAACCGACCCCATACTCGTAGGTTCATAGAGGCTCAGCTTTCGAGAAAACCAGCAATTTCATTGAAAAACCCACATTTTTTAGCATTAAAACATAATTTTCTCCCCTCAATAACAAAGTAAAAGTAAAATTGATTATACAGGGTGATAGAGTATTAGATGATACAGTTTTCATAAGATTAGCCAGTTTTCAAGTTTTTTTTTGGAAGAGTAGTAAAGTTTTAATGATTTTCAGAAATTTAATTTTTTCAAAATCGTCAATGCTTGAGCTGATGTGAAGGTCTTCGGATGGTACTTTTTAGAACTCAATTACATTATTCTCATAGAAAATTTAATGCTGATTTCGAAAATGAGGTCAAAAGTTAAAATTAAATGAGGCAAAGTGAAGAAATTTGAGTTTAAAATTAAAAAACACGGTATTCCTGAAAAACCTTTAAAAAATCATATCTTGAGTACGGATTGAGATAAAAATATGCGGTTGGTATTTTTTCTGGAACTGGATGTGGAAATGGTGAGGAATCCCGCTTCAAAACCCTTCGTGGTATCTTTGAAGTGGAAGTGATTTTCAGTGATCTTTAATGATTTTCAGAAATTTTATTTTTTCAAAATCGTCAATGCTTGAGCTGATGTGAAGGTCTTCGGATGGTACTTTTTAGAACTCAATTACATTATTCTCATTGAAAATTTAATGCTGATTCCGAAAATGAGGTCAAAAGTTAAAATTAAATGAGGAAAAGTGGAGAAATTTGAGTTTAAAAGGAAAAAACACGGTTTTCTTGAAATAAAATAAAATCATATCTTGAGTACGGATTGAGATAAAAATATGGTGTTGCCGGCATTTTACCACATTTTTCATGCAGACTAACACAACAAATTTTTCGTCACTTATCCCCTGCCACCCTGCATTCCGAGGGAGCTCATAGACCTATTTGGAATGATAATAAATCATCTGTACATGATAAAAAGGAGATGCGCTATGAGGATGCAAGTAGGGTATTTGGCCGTGAGCAGTGGAAGGGCGGGGAAAGGCACCTGAGGGTTGGGGGGGTAGCGCATACGCCCGCTCACCTTCCAGCACTGGGGAAGGCCGCTCTAGTTATTTCTATACTCACTGGTGATAACGGCCAGTAACTGCGTCTCATATTCAGAAGACTCCCCAGGGTAGTAATTAGCCTGAACTTCTCAGTATACCTATGCATGTCGTCACTCCTGAGAAAACTGGAGACTGAAATATTATGTTACACCTCCGAGAAACCGTTGACTCTCACAGATCTGCGTAATCAGCCTTTAATCTGAAGAGTTTCTTTCTAATAGCCTCAAATGTACAAGTCGTTGGAGTTTTCACTTTTGATCGTTAAAATGCAAATGGAACCCTGCGATATCCCTTCAATATCCTAATTTGTATTTTCTGGGGCTTGTACTAGTCACTTGCATGCTTCCCGAGAGAGATTTTCTCATTAGTATTCACCCTCGTCAGCTCACACCTTAGAAATTTCCACGATTTGGAGCTTTGCTCTGGTATAATATTCACAGATTTCAAAAAAGGCGTATTACTCATGAGGCGCTCCTGATTATTCAACAATTGATTTAATTACTGATAATGTTAGTACCTCCTACTACACAACACATTGAATATTGTAGTGGTAATGCAAAAGTCAATACTTATAATCAGTATTGCGTGCTGCCTACTGAGCCCTATGATTGAATGGTTTGTTTTAACGGCACCAACGATCTGTCAGTCTGTAACGATTAAATCAAAATTTTGAAGTCTCTCTCTCTCTCTCTCTCTCTCTCTCTCTCTCTCTCTCTCTCTCTCTCTCTCTCTCTCTCTCTATATATATATATATATATATATATATATATATATATATAGAGAGAGAGAGAGAGAGAGAGAGAGAGAGAGAGAGAGAGAGAGAGAGAGAGAGAGAGAGAGAGAGAGAGAGCATTTATTGGATTTAAAGCTTATATATATATATATATATAAAAGCGTAAAGTTCAGGAATTGTTTCGGAATGCCCCAAAATGGATTTCAATTGAGAAAATTTTAATTTGAAGTTTTTTGGACCAACGCGATAGCAATAGCTTCATTTTTTACGAAAATTCCCTGAAAACCGAATTGAAATCTTTTCTTTACTCATCGACATTATGTACCAGTTGGAACCTTTTGATTGAGATTTTCAACAATTTTCATGAACGCTTTTAGGTATTCTCTCATCGTACCGAGTAACTTTTAAATAGTCCCTAGCCATTATAATGGACCAAAGAGCTCAATTCGATTCACATAGAGAAAGCCAAGCATTTGACTGTTTGATCATTTTTAGTTCCAACATTAATTTAAGTTTTTTCCCTTTAGAATTTATTGAGTTTTACATATTGAGAAACCTAATGATTGAAATCTGAAACATTCTGAAGTTTGATTATACTACTAGGGGAGTGTAGTTGGTCAGCCTGATTTTGTACATTTCGTTGCTTATTATAAAAGAACAGATAAAACTGTTATGCTGTGATTCCTACATTGTCCATCATAAAAGTGTCGTTGTGAATCGAATACTCTCATGCAGTAAGGGTGTGCATGATTTGACTTTATAAACTCTCTATAGGAGGAAAGAGAAAGTTATTTCATCTTCCTCGAATTTTTATGTGGCATCTTCCTCTCCATGGGTCTTATCCGAAAAGTTTCATCATGAATCATGGGAGTATACGTATTTGTGTCATCGGTCAGTCAAAAATTATATATATCTCGCTGTAGTTTATGAAGAACGTTCCGAACCTCTTAAAAAATGAAAATAAATTAATATTAATAATGATAAAAATGAAAATAAAAAAATTGGTTCAAGTTTTGGATTACCCAACCATTTAATGGAAGGTAAAAGTTCAGAATTTTTGAAAAAATGTGTTCGAATCGACTATACTATTGCTACTAGGGTCATTTTACGGAATGTAGCATATTATGCTTGATGAAAAAATTAAAATTTACCTAATACAGCAATAATGTTTTTTCCCTACTGTTTTGTTCTACATCACATTAACAGCCTAATGATAAAAGAAAAAATCATAGAAATGCCATAAAGCCATAAATGTCCTGAATGAGTCCATAGTTCAATTTTAAGAAATAAAAAAATTTCAAAAACCATAACATGGGTCTTATCGCCTATCCACACTTTTGATAATTTGCCTCTTATTGTTAGGATTTGCGGCAACACCTATTTAAAATCTCGGATGGATTTTCAACATAGAAAACCACTATTTTGCCATCATTATGACCAACATCCCCCCTCGGGGGCAAGCTAGGACCCTCTAGCTTGCCCAAATGAGCAAACATAGACCCTTTATACAACGATTTAGTGACAACTGGAAGTCTTTAGGTGACCTGATAGCCGAGTTCTGGAAGGAAAGGACGTTCAGATAGACGGAATCATGCGCGCAATATAGGCGTTGTCAAACCACGTTTGGTTACGTTTAGAAAAATATTAAAAATGGAATAAATTATAAATTAGAAGAGCGGAACACAAGAATTTGCTTAGTTTTCTATTGATTAGCAAATGAATTGATTAATTTCAAGTATAAAGTTCCAGTCATACAGCATGATCGTATGAGCGAATTTTCGTAAATTATAGTACCTCATATATCATGTTAAATTGTGTTGAAATTCAGCACTTTAAGTAAAAAGGTATTTATAACAACCCACTTTATGGAAACTTGATCTAAATAATATTTGGCAATTCAAGAAAGATTTTGGATTTGCTGTTTTTGTTGTTGTAATTTTATTTCTATTTCGGCAAGTATTAAAACTTGAGTATATTTTTCAGCATAAATTTCTGCATAGATTTTTAGATGTTCTAGTTCATTGTTAATAAACTTCTTTTGACTCAAATATAAATTTAATAATTTTAATCCGTTTTTAGCCATTTTTAGTGATTGTTTTAGCACATTTCTCGAAATTTGACTGATTTAATGTGCTAAAAAAATGATGGCCAACATACTCATCCTGTTGTTTAGAATGATTGATTTGTTGGCGCAAAAACCGACTTTTTATTTCAATCCTAAGGAGAGTTATCGTCTGAAATGACACATACAAGTATATATGAAAATGTGTTAAACTCTAGAATCCCTTTCAGAATACTTCAAAACGGATTTCAATGAAGAAATTTTTCGAAAATTTTATTTTAAAATTTTTGGAGCCTCTGCAATAGCTTCATTTTCAACGGAAGTTCGCTAAAATGTATATTTTCATAAAAGTTTATTATTTCTGTATTGCATAGTCCTTCTACGCAGATCATTGGTCCTGTCAACCGGACACATTTAATGCATAGGTATGTGTGCATAGGTACAATGATATATATATACGTACATATTATACACTGGTTTATGGTTTTTCAAACTGTTTTGGTTTCATCTCCTCTTCACGTTTACGTACCTCCTGGCCCCATAAAAACAGTAGGATTGACGTCAATAAGATGGAAGCAACGTACATCAAATTTTTCAACAAGTAAGAGAAACTTCAAGTGTACCCCCTCCCCTTCACCAACCTCAACAAACCATCATGTCAGGAAAGAGGTTGATCATGAAATATGAAGCAGGAAGGTGAGCGTAGTTGTGGAGTGTAGCTTCGTCAGATCTGGAAACTTCATATTCCATCGTCATCTAATTAGCGATTTATATTTATTTATTATAGTAGTTATTAGTAATTTCCATAGCATGAATTAAGAACTAAAAGTAGAACGACGAAGTAAATAACGTTCGAACTACTGTAAAATTTAAAATCGATTTGATGGAACATTCATCGAGGATAAATGGGATATTAGTGACTAATGTCTGTAGTTATCCATATTATTGAAAAACAAAATAAATTGTAGATGTTTCTTAAACACATTAATGAAGTCCAACAAACACTAATTTAATAGAGAGTATTTTAAACACCACCTAAACGTCATTAACAATTCACAAGAATAAATTATAGTTGTTGTTGATAATAAATATTTCATAAATCATGATCAGATGAAACACTTCTCAACTTGCCTGCAATGTCAACAACATCTACCACGACCATGTACGATTTCCGGGAGAAGAATTATGACTTGTGAAAGTTCTCTCTCCTTCTCACGATCTTTCACTCGGGATTCGCTTAGCCAGAGTTATAGCATTCTCTTTCCGAACTTCATCATGTCTATTCCTGTTCTCCTATAGCGTTAGTGAGGCGCGTAGGGGAGGTAGAGGCAAGTTTAAGCGTTTTGTGTTCGACTTCACATGAAGAAGAGTGAAGAAATCTTCATTTTTAACTTTCCATAGTATTGCTTGTCGATGAACTGTTCAATCTTTACCAACTGACAAATCTGATCTTAACAAATTTTAAAACCCATCAAAATCATTTTTCAATTGGCGAATTTCATTTATTATGAGGTTTTTGCCATAAAATTGGTTCTTAACCATTTCTTTGTAGTTGAGTTGTTCAAATTTCAATACCTACAATTTAACGTATTATATAATTAATTCGAAAGGTGCTAATTAAAGAAAATTCGCTCATACAATCATCCTGCATGACTGTATATTTTTTATTACTCATTACCGAAGATGGAAAAGCTTTGAGTTCGAGCAAGAAGTCGAAAAAATTATTGTCCTTCAAACTCAAAAATGCCCCTAGTTTTCTGCGTTTCACAACTTGCTGATCAGTTTTGGTTCCGTGTCTGTCTGTGTATGGTTCTGAGGTAATTCCTTGACACGTTCAAAACTACATCAAGTTCAACTCCAAATTTGAAGAAATTTCCAGGGACAGGTTAGCTAGAAATTATCCAGTTCATTTCATACTGTTCTGTCCGACTGCTCAAACTTAAATTTTTTATAAGTATCGTCGATTTCTCATGATCTATTCAAGTCCGATTACGCTCATACTTGGGAAGTAATTGAGTATATATTTCAGCGAAATGCCCTATGATTTTATTTTTTATTTTTGCAATTGGTTGAGTATGCTATTAATATAGTACGCTACTATTGCGTATGCCCAAAACTTAAATGCGTTGACACGGGTCCTGTTGAAATCCTGTGCGGGTTCAACCCTTGCCAAGCCCCCATGAATTAGTACGTCGCTGTTGGATGAATAGTAACGCGTGAGCAAACACAAATGTGAATTTCCCGAAACATCGATTTTTGAAGATCAATCATTGATACGATTTCGTTCACTTGGGAACAAGTCTGAGAATGGTCAAATTTCGCTGCGATTGGTTTTAATAACCATAGCACATGCACAAATCATGCAAAACGCCAATTTTGAAAATGATCAGAGATTGTGAAGGTTAGCTTTTAGTTTCTGATATACCTTACATGATGAATTCTGTTGAATTGATTGGATTGGTAGATGTGCGCAAGAGCAACTATTTTACACTACAAATGGCTCGTAGTTTGTTCTTCAACTAATTCTATTCTACATCCACGTAACAATAAGTGATGAAGCTATACCTACAACTGTTCACCCGACTTGGCCTTATATCAGTTGGGTTTAGAGACATCTCCGTGAGTACTTATCCATGTCGTCATCGTTTTGTCGAAATTCATGTCTTAGAGGCGTTGAATGGTCAGATGGAGAAACTCGTTGGCTCGAAAAAAGTTCATGCTTGCGAGACCTCAATTTCATATGTGGCTGTCTCTTTCTCCCCAGTATTGGAAGCGCTGTCTGTCGTGGAGAAAAACATGTACTTCGGCGAAACGAAATCTCTGTAATGCACTCATCTAGGAACAACATGTGTCTTATGATGTAACAATATTGTGCATAGTCTATCAATCGTATTCCTGGAAACTGCTTATTTCTTTTAAATTGAAAATGTAAAAAAACAGCAGACTGCAGATACTAGCAGGGACGAATTGACACCATCACCCTCCCCCAGAAAACATCAAAGGCAGAATCAAAAAATTTAACCAAACCTTTCTGATCTGTTTTATAAATCAGATATGGTCTGACCACTACCACCATCACTCTTGATTAAATCACCTCAGGTAAAAATCGAAAAATTATTCATTAGTCAATCGACGGCAGAGAGATAACGTAGCCGTAGCATACCGTTCAGACTAAGTTGTTGAAGTTACGTCTCCATCAAAAGTGAAAATCCTGAAAGTTGTTACAGAATGGCTTATTCTCTCTCCAATATCCTAATAACAAATAATCCTTTAAGATTCCATTCATATTAAGCCATATGAGTTATATTCACTCAGTTGGGTATATCAGCGTGAACAGTTAAACCCTACATTACCTACTGCAGTTCTCAAAAAGGAGCGAACTACCAACTACGTCATCTCAACTTATATTTCATGGTGGAAAAGTTTCTAGGTAAAAAAAACATTTGTTTATTAACTTGATACAACTTTGGTCAAGCCTAATTACAGGATAAAAGAAATATACAATACTAATATAAGACAAAAAAATATATATATATATTTAAAAATAGGTAACACACAATTTATAAATACATAGGAATACATAGTAGATAAATAATGATAAAAGTTTACTACACAATTTTTATAATAGATAGGTATGGGCGAAGGGGCAGGAAAAATATGTTGGATTCCGGGTTAATTGAAGAAAAAAGATTTACATTAGGCTACACGGTTTAGGGGGCGGTTTAACAGGTAGTTAGTTAGTGAGAACCTCATAAAGGTGATTTTGCCGAGTTGCGAATTGAGGTATCTTAAAGTTTATGTGAAAAAGGAAGGGAGAGTCGACATTTCCATTTAGTAATTTATGTAGGAAGGACTGGTCAGCAACTATCCTCCTGTTTTCAGGGGAGACCAAACCACAGCAGATCAATAGGGATGGGTAATCTACGAGTATGCCATATATTCGAATTCCCAACCTGTATGTGGTGCTTATGGGAGGCATAAAAATGTGACCAAATTACTTAGGTATATTCAAGTATAGGTCGGACCAACTGGGAAAACAGGCGCACTATGTATGGCAGGTAAGAAATTGAAGTCCCTGGCACCTCCATTGCTCCACAGGTTAACAGGTCAATATAGTCTGTAAAGGACGGCTGATGGTCAAAAAGGACGCCCAGGTCACGAAAACTTCAGGTCTTGCCAATTCATGACATTCGATGAGATAAGGGAAGCTAATATGGGAATGTTTTCTGAAAAATAAAAAAAGAGCAGTATTTACCGGGATTCAGAGACATACAACACCCTACCAGACCATCCAACGCCGCCTGCAACTCAAGGCAATCAGTAGACAAGCGGATGACTCGGAATAGTTTCATATCATCTGCAAAAAACAAGAAACTGCTAACCCTGAAAGTGGGTACCAACCATATTTACGAACGGTACCTACGGTACAGAAACTTGACGAACGTCTAAAGAAAATGTTGAAACTTGTTAGTTCTGATTCATGTTTCTTTCATGCTCGATGAGGAGACGACCTAATTTTCATCGCTTTCTATGTTGATGATAAACAGTCAAGAATGGATCAAAGAAATCAATAAAAACTGGAAAATTGTATTCATCATGAAAGATTATGGAAAAGTTCATTATGGACTGGGTATCGAATTTAAACAAGATCTCGCCGAGGGAACGATTGCGATGAGTCAGAAGAAATACGTTCAAGATTTACTCAAATTTTTCGGTCTTGAAAATTCGAAACCAGTATGCACGCCTTCAAAATTGTAATAAAACTGACGAAATTAGAAGGAAAATTTCTTATCAACATCTTATTGGAAGCTTGCTGTATTAGGCATTATGTAATTGACCGAATATCGTTGTTAACTTCCTCAGCCAATATAACAATCGCTACACCAAAGTTCAATGGGCAGCCGCAAAGCGCATCCTCCGTTATCTGAAAGGGACTGATGATTATGGTATCACCTTCAGAAAAACGGGAGCAGAACTAATAGGATACGCAGATAGGTACTGACTGGGGAGCTTCCTTGGATGGTCGGCGGTCATACCTGGGATTCTCGAGGAGCTGCTATAACGTTGGAATCCAAGAAGCAATTACTGTTGTTCTGTTAACAATTGACTCGGAATATATGACTGAGGAATCTTTTAATCAAGTCACATCATTCCGTTTGTGAGTTGTGTCTAATAAAGTAATAATATTAAAAAGTGCAGCTAGTGTGTTCTTACTTTACTGCTCCTGACCAACCATAAAATATGGTGTCAGAAGTTTGAGAGTGAAGTGATTATTAATCTTAATAAACATTTGGCTGGTTTCGTGAGCAGGTTAAGTACCTAATATTAATAACATCATAGAGAATTAAACGTGGTCACTTTCTCTTTGTTCGCCATCTTTAATGAAACGTCCTCAAACTAACAATGAGCGACGCCAGACCTCCTCAGCATTTCAATTTCGACGCTATAGACTTGAAAAAGGAATCGACTGAATGGTTTCAAGCGTTCGGATTTAATCTGATTGCTGCTAAGAAGAAATCCGAGAAGGATGACGTAAAAATTGCCACCCTCCTCAAACAACTGGGATCTCGCAAAATAGAAATTTATAATTCCCTTCAAGCAGATACTCTAATTAAAGCCGAATCACAGTCAGGTGCATATGAAACTCAAATAATGACAGTTTTAACAAAATATGAAGAAGTTATCGAAGCGTTTACCAATCACTTCTCGCACAGAAGAAATGTATTACACGAGCGATTTAAATTCAATCGGCTCACACTAAAACCAGGACAACCATTAATGGAGTTTATCACTCTACTAAAACCCGCTGCAGCAACTAGCGATTACGCAGAAAAAAATAACATGGTCCGTGACCGAATCATCTCCCAGATCTCCGAAGAAGACCTCCTCAGTCGTCTCTCGGACAAAAGATCCGACCTAAGACTGGACGAGACCATCGACATTTGTAAGCTGCATGAAGCCCGTAAAACTTAAATCCAGGACATCGCTGGTGGGACTAATGAAAAGCAAGTAGACTTCGTTAAAAAAGGTACTAAACAATCTCATAACAGTAATAAAGATGCTCGAAAACAAAAATTCAATAGAGAAAATACGTCTACCAAAACTAACGATTGTTTAAAATGTGGGTCCAGGCATGAACCAAGAAACTGTTTGGCGTATGGAAAGCAATGTTCCGTATGCGGAAAATATTAACCGTTTTACATATGGTTGTTTTGTTAACAAGAACAAATATAATGATAACAATAAACCTAATAAAAACTATAAATATAATGCCAATAAAAAATCAACTAAGTCTTTAGAAATTAAAGATATCATTGATGATAAAGATAAGTACTATATAGATTACATTCAGGTTGTAAATCAAATTGGAGATGAAGATGAAGAGATTGAATGGTCAATGATAGGTGCTATATATAATAATAAAATTGAGTTCAAAATAGATTCAGGTAGCCATGTAAACATTTTACCTCTGAGAATATTCAATGTAATAAATAAAAATACAGACCACGAGCTAAGAAAATCCAGGGTCAAACTAACGGCATACAATAACATTAAGCTACCAGTAACTGGAGAAATAAATTTAGCATTGAGCATGAATAAAAAAATGGCAGAAGTAAAATTTCTTATTGTAGACACTCCCGACAAGCCGATTTTAGTTTTAAGAGCGTGTGTAAGTTTTAAGTTAATCAAAAGAATATATGCACTAGATGAGTTTGCACTAGATTCTAAGGAAAATATATTAAAGGAATATGATAAAGCCTTTAAAGGATTAGAAAGTTTTCCAGGTAAACCATATGAATTAAAAATAAAGGATAACGCTCAACCAGTGGCGCACGCACCTAGACGAGTAGCCAAACATTTAATGGAGAAATTAAAACTAAAACTCGATGAATTAGTAGAAATAGGAGTTATATCTCCGGTTGTAGGTCCAAGCGAGTGGTTAAATCCATTGGTGATTGTGGAAAAACCTAACGGGACATTGAGGCTTTTTCTCGATCCGAAACAACTTAATGAGCAATTGATAAATTTCAAATCCCGAATCAGGATGAAATTCTGAGCGATTTGAATGGTAAAAAATATTTTAGTACTTTGGATTTGAAAGATGGTTTTTATCAAATACCAATTAGTCACAAATCATCAGAATTTACCACTTTTGGAACCCCTTATGGTAGGTATAAATTTCTAAGATTACCGTTTGGAATAAAAACATCAGCAGAAATTTTTCAAAAAAAGAATAGTGAGCTTTTTGGACACATTAAAGGAGTTAGTGTTTATTTAGATGACCTAACAATAGCTGCAACTACAGTTAAAGAACATGATCGCATATCAAGAAAAGTACTAGATATCGCTATTAAAAATGGTATTACTTTCAACCCAAGTAAATTCAATTTCCGCAATGAGCGCATTAGGATCTTAGGTCACATAATTTCTAGTGAAGGATTAGAAATTGATCCGAGCAGGTTAACCGCTATTACTAAAATGCCTGAACCAGAAGACAAAAAAGCTTTAATGCGTTTTCTCGGAATTATAAAATATGTTGGTAAATTCATACCAAATTTGTCGCAATTGATGGCTCCTCTAAGACAGCTGACTAGGAATGATGTGATGTGGTGCTGGTCAGAAGAACATTCTAACGTAATAAAGAAACATAAATAAATTTTGTCAAAGCGTCCTGTTCTAGCTTATTATGATGAAAATGAACCATTAATAATTCAGAGTGATGCAAGTAAAATGGGGATAGGTTGTGCCCTTATTCAAAAAGGTAAGCCAATTGCATTCGCGTCCCGATCATTGACTAATACCGAACAAAAGTATGCAATGATCGAGAAGGAAATGTTGGGTATTTGTCACGCAGTTAAACATTTTCGCTATTACACATATGGTCGCAAAATCATAATACAAACGGATCACAAACCACTAATAAGCATTGTAAAAAGAAACATGGATAAAGTGCCCAGCCGTTTGCAACGAATGCTCCTTAACTAAATATAACTATGATTTAACTTACCTTCCCGGTAGCAAAATGCTGCTCGGTGACGCTTTGTCAAGAGCAACAATTGGTCCTTTTCCTAATGATGACGAAGAATTAAAATACGTCATCCATTCTCTAATTAATCATGTAATGTCAGAAAATAAAAAACAACTATTTGCTAAAGAAACCGAAAATGATCCTGTTTTGAGCCAAGTAATTAATTTTTTAGGCGATAAATGGCCATACAAACCACACAAGCAGTTCGGTAAATATTATCAAATTAGAAATGAGTTAATTTACAAAAAAGGCTTGTTGTTATTCGGTGACAGAATAATTGTGCCTTCTAGTTTACGGAAAGAAATTCTAATTGTTCTACGAAGGCCATATGGGAATAAATAAAACCATTAATAAGGCTAGAAAGGTATTTTATTGGCCTGGAATTAGTAAAGATGTAGAAAATGTCGTCAATAACTGTCACGTATGTCTGCTAAACAGACCACAAAATCCTCAGGAACCTATGATACCATCCTCAATTCCCGATTTACCGTCGTCGAAATTGGCCATGGATATATTAGAATATAAAAATAAATATTACCAAGTCACGATAGATTTCCACTCAAAATGGATTGAGATGCATAAAATCAAATCTAAATCAATCTCTGATGTGAAAAAAGTATGTTTAGTTATGTTTAGCACTCATGGGTTTCCATCGGAAATTATTTCAGACAATAATCCGTTTGGAAGTCATGAATTCAGAGAATTTTTAGCTGAATATTCAGTAAAATTAATAACTAGCAGCCCGCATTACCCTAAAGGACATGCGCTGGCTGAATGTGCAGTCAAAATATGCAAATCGTGATTGAAAAAAGCTGAATTTTCTGGTCAAAGCCCCTATTTACTCCTATTTTATTATCGGAACACAGAAACACGATCCACAGGGTATTGCCCAAGTCAATTAATGTTCAATAGGAAACTAAGAGACAAAATGACAATAAGAGAAGAAGATCTGATTCCTAATGTTCCAGATAATTTGCAAGTTAAGAATCAAATTAAGAAAACTCAAGAACCACAAAAGCTAAGCTACGATAGGAAAAGCAAAAAATTAGTAAATATAGGTGATGAGGATGAAGTCTTGTACCGTCATAATAAAATATGGAGAAAAGGTGAAATTAATAAAGAGCCGATACTCCTAGATCGTTTTGGGTTAGAGGTGATAACGGTAAATATCGCCGAAATCGTAGGGATCTCATCAAAATTCCTAGGCAAAGTACGCAATCCGAACAAACAAGTATACCTAATGTTCAACGAACAGGTAATAACTATAACCTGAGAAATAGAGAGAATATTAGGAAACCAGAAAGGTATGGGATAGAATAATGATGTTTAGATTTGCATGTAAAACTTTTATTATCATATACCACTTACCTACTCGATATATTACGTGTTAATAATATTGTATTAAACTGATTAATCCATGATACAGAAACATTTTTCGTTGTGTTCGCAATAAACTAATCACCATCACTTCACTATACCAATTACCGAATTTATTATTACTAATCACGCACTCATAAAATGAAATTATAATATTTATATTATAAAATGAAATTATAATATTTATATTATAAAATGAAATTATAATATTTATATTATAAAATTAAATTATAATATTTATATTATAAAATTAAATTATAATATGTATATTATAAAATGAAATTATAATATTTATATTATAAAATGATAGTAACCTACCTAATTAAACTGATAATGTGTAACGCTCAGGTGAGAACCCGTTCAACGGCCCATTGTATCTAGTTTCCAGGAAACTGCCTAGTAAATCGGAGAAGCGATTTCCGATCAGCTGATCGAGTCAATGCGCTTAAGAAAGGGAAGATGTTGTTTAATGTAGGAAGCGGAGTTATTAGTTGATGCCGCTAGTCGCGCTAACATCGCTCTAGTTTTAGTCGCTTCCTGCGTGGAGCACCAGCTCTCATACTTACAGTTCCCGCCTTCGAACCTCCCCTTCCCTTCGCTCCCACTACTCCCTTGCGCCTCCCTGATGACGAATCTTTTAATCAAGTCACATCATTCCATTTGTGAGTTTTGTCTAATAAAGTAATAATATTAAAAAGTGCAGCTCTTGTGTTCTTACTTTACTGCTCCTTACCAACCATAAAATAATGACCATCGCGGGAGCTTCAAAGGAAGCAATATATTTAAAGAATTTCTTTGAAGAGTTGGGCGCTATAGAAAATCGAACAGATTCGTTGAGATTCACAACGACAAAAAATGCGCGCAATTACTAGCTAAAAATCCGTCACAGCACTCCTTTACGAAGCACATTGACTTCCGTCATCACCTCATTTGCCAGTCTGTTGAAGACGGAATTCTACGACTTTTTATCTACCATTGGAATCCATAGTCGCTGATGTATTTACCAAAGGGTTGCCAGGACTGAGACATATGAACTTATTTCACAACTGGGAATGTCAAATCTGGAGAAACAAGTTTGAGGGGACTTGTTGGAATTGAAACCTCAATTTCTTCGATTCAGGTTACCTAGTCCACATTCCAATGAACGAATAAAGTAAAATACAAAAACTGCATTGACCGCGTACCGTACCTCGAAGGCGCCAGGCCAATCGATTGATTTCTGGTAACTATTGAGATCATCGACGTGTCAGTGGGATTCCAAGGCTAAAAAATGAACCCGAATAGGGAGTACCTGAATCATATGAAATTCCGCTTCTTCCTCCGTTTGAAATTGTTTTTACGATTTGAAATTGCGAAGACTATGCCATTTATTTCAACACTGTGTGTACCTGTAGTGCTCTAGGTGGTCTCTTGCTAGTCATTGATGTGAATGGGCAATATCCGTAACACGAATTTTGGAAGACGTTTAAAAATCGATGCTAAGAGGAAAAAGTGAAAAAAAAAGATAGCTATGTTGCAGCACAAACAGACGTTAATAGGTCGGAGGTTTGCAAGCTAAACAACCCCGACTCAGGTTACTCAGACAGGCAGAACGAATTTCTAGCAAACCCTGCTCGATAACAATAACACTTTACCACAAAGTGCTGTCCAAGACCCATGAGTTTTTCAAATTGTCCACAGGAAGAAATTAAGAAATCATACCCAATTCGCTACTTTTGTTATACATAAAAATTCCCCATTCTATCTGAGGTAAGCAATGTGTTTGTTACGTAGGAAAGAGCTGGTTCTTGTAAGAAGCAAGAGCTAACATGGATTCTTCGACTGTTAATGATAACGCAGTCGAAACATGTACCTATACTGCAATGTTAACTCGAAGGACCAACGGTTATTATAACCATAAAATAGAACGAGAACATTATTTATACTACCCCTGTTGAACTAACTAATTCCATTCATAAATAACCACAACTGTAAGATTGATAAGTAAAAAATAGAAAACTAATTATGAATATATAAATAAAAACATAAATAAAACATATAAATAAATAAAAAATAGAAAACCAAATATAGAGAAAGGACAACACATTTATTAATGACTGCTTTGTGATGCATGTACCTTGTACCTGCAGTAGGTATGTGATAATAATATATGTAAATTTCCTACCTACACGGCCGTGATTTGAATTTGAATTAGGTATGTCAACAAAAATGTTAATTAAGTACCTTATTGAATGGTATAAAATTTGTATAAGAACCAATCTAAGGTTCAAATAAAGTTCATATTAAGTGGTGACGCACCAAGGTGAAAATCCAAAAATGATGGAAGTAAATCCATGTTGACCAAAGGAAATGATGCCTGGCAGAGCCTGAACGAAGATGTGCAAATACAGGATGAATCGTAAGTTTATTGTGGGTAGATACTCAATGTACTGATGGAGTACAATGATATCCTTCGTCATACCAAAGATGTTGACCATCCATCAATATTATAGGATGGTGATACGTCATTTCCACCAAAAAAGCCGGGTGCAGAATGGAAAGCATGTACCTATGAGGTGGTAGTTGCAGCTTGCAGCAAGTAGCCCAGCAACAGGTTGCGATAAATATATTGCCTTTTACACACTAAATGGTAAAAAATCTATTTTTTTCACTGATATTATTGTTCCAAGGTCAATAAGGATTTTGATCAATTACAAGACACTTGATAGAAAGAGAGATTGAAGAAGAAGAAGCACTGATACTGGTATGGGCAGGGAGCAAGAAGAGAATCAGAATGGCGGCCTCAACTCGCAGATGCAACAGCTTTTTCTGAAATTCAATGCAGCCCAAATCCATGCAAACAGCTGTTCGTTGTATCGCATAAATTGTTCCGTTGAGGAACACATGAAGAGAAGATGTAGCCAGTATGTATCGATTATCTACTTGACACAAACTCCGCAATTTTCACAAAACTGATAGATATACATATATTATTAATTGATTGCAACATTATTATATTATTTAGTGCATCATCAGACAAACAAGATAAAAACCTATTAAGTAGTCAAATAACACATGTCGAAAACCAACAATAACAATCACCAACATTAGGTTTGCAGAATTGTACACTAATCATTATCAATCAGTAACATCAAAACTGGCCGAATCAAAACTCTGTTTTTCAGTTTATATTATTTGATCAACTTTGGGTTTTGGTGTGAAAGTGAATATGAGCAATAACTTAAGCAGTCCTCAACTACCAAGCATTCATAGCAAAGCGAATCGACAGAAATTCATGGATATATAGGAGCATTGGTGAGTTCAGATCCAAAACGAAATAAACACGGCGTTAACAGTGTTTCCTGAGAAGAAGCCCCGTTTATAGCATATTTATTATAGAACCTTGAGACTTCGTGCCTCGCAACGTAGTTCACTGCATTACAGCACCAGGACCCACAGTTTTAAGCTTTTTAGTGAAGTTGAAGAACAAAATGATCTACATGTCATCTTTCCACCAAGTTGAAGTGTTGCATACTCTGTATGTAGATTTGAAACTAAGTTTGTTTTTTTGCACATAAAATAATTAATTACAAATAATGTATTTCAGTAGGTTGATTTAAAAAAAAAAAAAAAAAACCTTCAGCTGATAATTTGTTTTCCGTACTTAATAACACTGTATTCAAACCGTTCCAAAGACGCTTTTTCCCACATTTCAGTACCGTTGTTCGACCAGGCTAGAATTTAGCCTCTGAGGTCCCTCAGCGTGCCCTCAGCTGAACAGTCCGACTAATGTATTCTACGCGTTCTAGGAACACTCATTCATATTTCATCTCTGTAAGTTGATAAGGGAAGAAATAAGCCTCTCAGGCCCCTCAGCTGATCAGTGAGCCTCCATCCCTGGTACGTAATTGTTACTGAGGTTTCTCAAAGGATCAATTTCAGTACCGTCAGTTGATTACAAAAGGAATTAGATTCAGAGGTCCCACAGCTGATCTGAGTTCCTCCATACTTCGTAGTTGTATTCTACCTAGATGTAGATTGTTGTAGATGATTTACATTTCTAGAAGCGTAGAATCCTATACTCAGAACACTATCTTGTATTAATCATTAAACAAAATGTATTATACAGTATCTAAATTTAAGTGCATAACCGTAGACGCCTTCCTAGGGGATAATAATTCAATTAAATAGAACTACTGCACTTTACTAGTCCTTCTGTACTTAACAAGAGCTGGCCTGCCAACTGGAAATCATGAAGTGATCACCTACCAACGCTTCACATATCCATCTATAGGATACAAAAGGTATAATAAACTCGAGCTCGTAAAGTCAGAATTTCGTAAAAGGGCAGTTTTTGCTAAGTTTTACTGGTTGTGATTCACTCCGGCGTTGATGTATTTTTCACCTCCGGAAATGGAACGAAACACTGACAAGATGAAAGAATAGTTCTTTTGTCTCATTTAGTGGCCAAATTGATGGAAAGACAATAAAGATGCTGAAAATGTCGTTTTTCACTCATTTCAAGAGGTTTTTCGGTAATTATCGCCCTCAGAGTGTTTTCCCAGGTATGAGGGGTTAAGAAAGTAGTAGTAGTAGTAGTAAGTTGTTTATTGTATTAAATCAATTATTATTACAAAGAGTTCAGGTCCACTTACACATTATCATTAGAAAAATTAAGTAAAGAAAGTAAAAAACTTTAATTCAGATTTTTTTACGACTTCACCTTCCGGAAATGGAACAAAACACTGGCAAGATAAAAGATCGATCATCGATATTCCTCGAACTAATTTGGAGAAAAGGGAAAAAAATTGCTATAAACGAAGTTTTTTCACCTACTCTGATTTTTTAACCCCCTAAAAATGATCATTTTAAGCTAACTTTTCTACAGTTGCTAGCTGTTGGGTATAGGAACCCAAAACCGAAATTGGAATTTCTTAATGTCGTACCGTAAGGTCGCAATCGTGTACACGAGTTACAAACACACATACGGTACATATATTTTCATGAAGCGTATAGATATGGGTTCAGGTTGAAAAAAATACGCATCCTAGCATGAGTTATAGGAATGAACTTTTCAGGGAATGTGAGGGCTAGGGTGTAGACGGCACCAATAAGTTTCATCGTTCCTGACTCAATAAATAGTTCATTCTGTGCATGCGCAAGCGTAAATTGAACCAAGCATAATTTTTTCACGCCCTAGTCGTCCGATCTCGCTCAAAGTTGGATAATATTTTGTGGATGTCGATTTGATCATCCCATATCAATTTCAACTTGATTGTATCAGTAATAGCTACAGCACATGCGCCAATGTGAAATCCTTGTGACGACATTAATTTCCACAGTTTGCATTAAATTTTGAAGACATTATCAGTGCATTAGGTTGAAGATGATTCCGTACCAACTTTTTTTTTTTTTTTTTTTTTTTTTTTTTTTTTTTTTTTTTTTTTTTTTTAACGCCTTAGTTTATTCTGCGCATACTCAAATGTAAATTACATTGAGTATTACTTTTTCGTTTCTCAATTCACCAATTATGACGTTTCACGCTACTTCTTGACTTAATATTTTCCGCTATGGAATTTTCCACGATCTTTTCAATGATCTACACATTCATGATACGTAAACGAGGAAGCTATGTACCACACCCAACTTGGCTGACTTTTTTTTTTTTCTCTCACTCTCTGTTTTAATACTACTGTCTCGTAGCAAGTAGATCTTAAAGTTATTTTCATGTTCCTACTTTCTTTCATGAAGGCTCAAAACGGACATCGACGTACTAGTAAGAGGGACGTTTATAGAGAGTGTTTTAGCAGAGAATGTGTATGGCATTGTAAATGCAAAATACCAACCAGTATTTCTGTATGGAAGGCAACCCTTGACGAATAGTGAAGAGGTGTTCATGAAGGGAACCATTAACACGAGAGCCTTCTGCTAGCCCGAAGGAGGGTAGGCGGAGCGACAGTGGCTGAAATCCCTGAATAGTCTTAGGTGTCCTAGTTAGATAGGCTAATGTGGTAAGAATGGAGCCTGAGTGACAGGTCGCACTAATCTGCCCGCTTTCTCATCTCTTACACATGAAAGCTCCCACATACCACCCGAGACGTATTCACCTCGCATCCACAGTTTCTCAATAAACAATTGAATGACCATGTTCGAGAGATGGTTCTTCATTCAACAAGTTAAGCTTATTCTGTGCCACATATTCACATTTTCGTGTGTGATTCATATACCTACTCTCTTATATACGTATGGCATGAGCTAAAAGAAAGATGATACAATGCCAGATTCTCATTTCATCATTTGTTCTCAACTCGTATGATTAATTAGTATACTACAAAATGAGTGTACTGCTTTGGCAGCTGGTTGGTATTGGTAATATTTAAATTAAATACCACCTCAATGGTTTATTATTCGGGTACATGAAATAAAATTATTTTTATCGTACTATCCATTCTATTCCAGAAATGCCAATCAATATGCATATAGGTATGCAGAAGAACCTGCATTCACCTTCGTGTATATGTCTCCGAATCTAAAATGCAGTTCCTAAGTTGGCAATCGTGTATTGGTTTTAGGATGTTGATAAATGTGATCAGAGATATTTTCAAGCTCTCGGCCTCATTTCCGCTCTGAATCGTCTACATTCTTGGCAAGTGGATCTGGAACTTCCTGGTTTCCGAAGTCATCTTTGGTTTTTGGAGGTATATTCTCGTTCCTTTCGGCTTTTTAACTGTAAAGCACGGAGTTTGACGGTCTGCAAAGAGGTAAGGAGTGATATGTTGTTTGTTGGTGATGGTTTGGTTGTCTCGGCGGACGGTATTTTAGATCAAGAGTCTTGGAAAAAGTGAATGTGGGACACTAACTACTTTTGGCTTCCACCGCCCATATTGTGGAGTCTTTCCTAACCTCAAACGCCAAATCGGAGTCTCGGAAGTGTGAATTGTTGACACTGCCTACTTACGCTTCCAACACGCATGTGTAGCTCTTTTTAACACCCCATGGAAGAGGAAAAAGCTTCTTCATTCATGCACCACCCAACTAGTCGCTCACTACCATAGCCGTTTTGCCTTATCGAAGTTGTCTATTTTTATTTTATTAATTTATTTTTATTAATGTTATTATTTTTTTTTTTTTTTTTTATTATTATTATTATTTTATTTATTTATTTTATTTTTTTTTTACAAAGCCTACGTTTTTTATTTTGGCTTTTTAAAATTATTTTCCCGATGCAAGAGGTTTTGCATGATTATTCACTGGCATTCTTGTTAAAGAGGAGTGGTTTATGTATGTTTCAATACTCTGTGAAGCGAAGCCGTGATTCAAACAGAAAGTCGCCAGAGGCTGTTCCATCCAAGAAATTAGTAGTTAGAGCAATCGAAGTTACCTCTTATAATTCACTTATAAACTAGACGTGAGCGATGATGGACAACCATTATAAGAAATTTTAGAAACATCAAGGAAGATTTGCTCAAAGAGAAGACCTTGCAAACATTGATAGAGATGTTGAAATCGGAAAACGCAACTCTAAAAGAAGAAGTGTCGTCACTGAAGATGATCAACTGTGAACTACTGGAATGTTTGGAGACTATTATAGATAGAAGATCAAGATCAACAAATTTGGTATGGACTTTTTATATCTTTTCTTTTATGAAGTACCTACTATGTGTCGAAAATGAACATTTTTCACATGCCTTCTGTGTAGGGAACGTGCAAGCAACAAATGGGCGTATGGTTGTTGCCGAGTTAGATCAAAGAAAGTTCGTGCCCGCTTTGTTTAATAATGCTTCCAAGCTTAAAAGTACTGGGTATGCTAATACTCGGGGGGGCAGAAATGAGTATTAACATTTTTGAAGCTGATTAAGAGGAGGGCGCCAACAGCATAAGTCAAATTGGATTATGATTGTTTGGTTGTTGAAAATGAAAAATTGTATTGGATAGATGATCAATTAATGCGTGGCATTGAGAACAGGACTGCTGGAGTTGAATAGCCAGTTGAGTCAGGATTTCTCATCCATTGTCTCGGCAACCAGATACCCTCCAACACGGAATCCATGACTAGGAAAGATCAAGAAGGAACTCACGGAAGATGACCTTGCTTTTGAATCACGGAAACTCATAAGTAGAGATAATCAACTGCAATATTTTTGGTCTGACAATATGTGAGGAGGAACCAGGATTGATTGATTACATAAACTCTGCTGATATATCTTTGATTTTAGAAACCAATGATGAAAATAAATATACCTATTGGATATTATTATCACCTTTTTCCTCATTTTCAAATTAATTTCATCCCTGCATCATGTTTTTCTAACCACGGTCATGCATGTGGAGGGTCGTTGTGAGGCTTTAGGAAGTCACTTGAAACTAACAAATCGGGGTGAAGTATAGATTCGAATCATTCAAAAATCAATTTTCTTAGTCTTTGAAAAATATGAGGCCTCTGTTTTCAAATTGAATAGTATTTCTGCGTATTTGAGTGATGAAGTTTGGTGACTAGAAGTTGAAAAGCTTAAAAATATTGTCGACCTTGACATGGATGCTGACTATTTACTTACAGGAGACGTAAATGTAAGATTTGGAGACCTGCAGGAGTTGGACGAAGAGGCATTATAGGAGTATCTATCCCTCAGGCTAAAAGAAAGTCAAGGGATATAGTACAAAACGAAAAAGTAAAACAAGCATGCAGCATGATCGTATGAGCTAATTTTCGTAAATTATGGCTCTATGTTACATTGTTTTGGAAATTAAGGACTTTGAAGGAAAAGAAATGACTAAGTACCAATTTTATGGCAAAAAACACGTTCTAAATAATATTCTGCTGTTTCCATTGATGGAGACTTCGCTCGATGAAGAGAAGATAGAAGGACAGCTAAGAATGAGGAATGTAATTCCTATTAGGTGTTAAAAGACCCACATTCTTTGTTTGGGGTCAAAGTCGATCTTGTCCTTGTCAAAATATTAAGTCGAATGCGTTGATTTACCTAGGTATAAGAGTATGAAGGCAAAGCTCAAGTCTGAATTTTGGCCTTTTGTGCCCAAAATAAAAACTACGATTTTTGAAATTTACTGTGTCGATTTTCTCTCACTACCTACTATGCGTAAAACAACAATGGAGTGGATTAAACTATACTGAGGAATGCCATTTCAATTTAGAAACACTTCAAATTATATGAATTAACATGCTATTGCATTTTATGAACGGAACCCTGATTAATTTATGTGTTACACACAAAAAAGCGAAACGAGGAAAAAACAGCCTATTATGTCAATAAAGCGGAATAAAACTGCCTAGAGAGAGACATAAGTAATTCAAAAACATCTTGAACTCGATGTTACTATGCACAAATGTATTGTATGAAGGAAATTTCATGTATCACATACTCAGAATGCATTTTTTGCAGAGGAGTGAAAATGACTCCTATTTCTTCCGACGAAGGGGTCCAGGTATTACTTCCATTCCAAGGTTAAGTATCAAATAGAACACTAAAAATTTTATGTACAAAAAATGTGTTAAAAAATCGATAAAAACTGTAAACAAGTTATAAATCCAAAATTTCTTTTTGAATTGCAGAATATTATTTAGAAAGTGTTTTTTGACAAAAGTTTGATTGAACAATTCTTTTTTCCTCAAAGTCCTCAATTTTCAAAACAATGTAACATAATGCAGTACGATAATAAATTTACGAAAATTCGCTCATACGATCATACTGCATGACTGGAACTTATTTATTTATTTATTTTTTTTTTTTTTTTATGCTTGTTAATTTTTTGTTCATTATTAGGTCTTAACGGTATGAATTAATATTTAGTAATTAATAGTATAATTAATAATTGAGTGTTTGGCCGTGTGTTTGTTTGCTTTTTGGGTTTCGGCTTGGGGCTCTTGGTCGGCCCGGAGGCGGTCTCGCCTGGTGTTGCTTATAATGGAGTGATTGATTTAATCGCGTCTAGGGGTGCTCATCCAGAAATGGGTGGGCACTCTCGGGAGGCCGCCATGGTGGGTCAGGTCCGGGCTCCGCCGGGGTGCCCCGGCCGAGCCACTTTTGGGGTAGGAAGGCATCTCGGTTGGCATTTTCTTTAGGATTCCTTCATTTTATTCTTTTCTCTTTTACGAGTATTTCTCATGCAGAACTATTCACAGTTTTGCTTTTCTGGCAACAGAGTTGATAATGTTTTAGCGAATTGTTGAAGAAAATCAAGCTATTGCTCTCGCCTCAAAATTTGTAGAATGTGAATTTTTGAAAAATTTTTACGCAGAAATCCGTTTCAGGCTATTCTGAATCATATTCTGAAGTTTAACGGATTTTTTTATGTATGTATGTATGTGTATATATGTATGTATATATGTATGTGTCATTCCAGACGATAACTGTCCGTAGAATTGTGCTAGAAACTTCAAACAAATTTTAAAATGTTAAGGACACAAAACGAAAGTTCAAGTTCGTTGGCCAGCATGATCGGATTACATCTTCGTGTTGAAATTTTCAAAATTGTACTCAAGAATTTCAAAATAGCCTGTTTTTTGCGATTTGTCGTGCGAAGTAATTTTTTCAGCATACTAACATGTGGTATATTCGGAATCAGCGTAAAATTTCCTATAAGAATATGTATCAAGTTTTTAAAAGTTTCAAAGTTGAAAAATCAGTCAAAAATCGAAATAATGCCGTTCGCTAATTGTAAAAATCGGTAATATTTGCATGAAACATTGTCCAAATTCAGATTGAACTACTCTTATGGAAGTATCCCTGTATAACCAATCCTAGAACCATACTGTTTAAAACGTAGGTAGTAGGTGCTTGTTGAAAAAAAAAAAAAAAAAAATGAAATCACAACTGATGAGTTTACTCTGTGAAATATTCTGTCCTCCGATTCTCTCGGTCGCTCTCTTTAATGTTTTACGCTCAACTGTTTTAGGACTTGATGTAGCTTTAATGCCGACTGTGGCTTAGAAAATATCAGCCATGAAATTATGAAGAAGTTCTATTTATGTACGTACTAGCACGCAGACCCAAGGCCTCGCTCCGCTCGTTGATTTCTTCAAAAATTCGCTCATGGGGTCATGCTGCATGACTGGGATTTTTTTCCTTTTTTCCTCCTCTAAAGTTTAGGTTGCTTTGGCCTCTCTCTCTCTCTCTCTCTCTCTCTATCTCTCAAAATGTTTCAAAATTGATTTTTCGAAAATGTTAGTTTTAATTTTCTTGGAGCTATTGCAATAGCTTAATTTTCTACGAAAATTTGCTGAAAAGGAAGAAGACTCCCATATGGTTTAGTTGTTCATTCTTGGTCGTTGTGCGGTTATAATTTTGATTCAGTACATTTCGCAGATGGTTACTCATAGTCTCCGAGTATGACCAGGCATCTTTACCATTGGTTCGCAGATCTTATTTTCTTTAGGACGCTGTGATCCTTGTTTATTCGATATATCTTAATTGCCATTGCAATAGGGACTAAATGTTCCCAATTGAATCAACGAAACCAATCCATAAATAAAACCCCGTCCAAGAAAATCCCATTCCCAATCCATTCCATATCATACATTTCTCAAAAGTTAATTGGAATCAAAAACTACATGGAGCTGCCACTCATTTCTAATTATGCTGAAATTTTACTCTACACTGTTGCTAAATTTAAAAAAAAATACGTTGAACACCTAAACAAAAAATAATACATCACACCAAACCAAATCTAATTATCGTTTTAGAATGTGGCAATAGTCATGACATGAAGAATGATAATATTTTTTCGTGCTGAATTCCATTATAGCTTAGGAATATACTATTTTGTTGGGCCAAGGGTCTCCAAAAAAGATAACAACGTTCAGAGCACACATTACGTGGAATGGTTAACGAACATGCAAGAAAGAGTCTTAGCGTGACTCGGTTGGGAAGCAACAAAGAAGGCAAGCAGGAGCGAAATAAGAATGACAAGGTTGTATCAATATTCGTGGTTCAAGTCGAGAATTGCAAGATAGAACTTGCTATGATCATAATTTTTCAGTTGTTGTATGATAGTAATTTTTTTTTTTTTTTTTTTTTTAATCGGGGTTGTTTTTGCTGACATATTTAGCTCGGTATTGGCCACGTTGTTTACACCAAAGGCAATTAACACATATCTACTCATTCAGACGACTCTCAATCAATGTTTCTTTAGAATCAGGAGCTTAAAGGCTAAAAGCAAAGGTAGGTACATACCTACCATAATGAAGTAGAAACCTTCCGTTTGAAGAGTATTAGAACGATTTGGGTTCTAAGAGGGGTTACATTTCCATGGAAATGGGCGGAAATTGACTATAAGTGCCACGTTGCGTGACTCAAACTATTCCGTACAGCTTTCGCAGTGACGAAAAGAGATAAGTAGCGAATTCGGAAACATATTTTATTTCCCCCCTTGAATATAGTTCCGTTGAAACTGACGTGCTCTCGCTAATTTCAAGGGCAATGGACGTATTGACTTGAACAAAGAGATTTCAATCCTAAGTAGGACATAGTTTCCACTACCGAGTTTATGATGAGAAATGTTTTCCAGAGACTGCTCAAATATTGAAGAACGTGTTCATATGAAACACGTGTTCAGTGAAAGTGTAGGAAGAAGAATCCCCTGGAGCAGGAAAGTGGATTGCTTGCTTAAAGTTTTATGAATGCGAGTACAGCTTGCGAGTTGTGGCCATTATTCAATGTTAACTATTAGTCAAATTATAATAATGTTCCACTAATCCACACGGAAATGTTATATATAATGATGATACTCTTCCTTTCAATTATCATGTTGGAGATGATATTTAGTATTAACCCTTAGGTATCGCTACTCAGTTCCAGTCAAGCAACACGATCATGTAAGCAAATTTTCGTAAATTATCGTACCTATTATAATTATGTTGAATTGTTTTGAAATTTGAGTACTTTGAGTGGAAGGAAATTGTTAATGGTCAATTTCATGACATGTAACTTTCTCTAAATAATATTTTCATAATTTCGTGCTTACGCTTTTCAATGTACTAGGTCATAATTGAAAAAGTTTTCTTAGTCTTATTCTGCTAAAAAATATTACTATTTTTAGCCGTTAGTAATAGGAGATTTTTGATTTCTGGCGCGCTGAGTTAGCAACACCAGGAATATCTTCTTGTACCGTATTGATGCAGGCTTAGTGACAAGAACGTATTCGTGCCCGTTGGCACATTGATTTTTCTCATTTTTTCTCGTTGGCGCATTGTTTTAAAATAAGTAATTGGATAGCATTACGAGGGGGCTAAAGTTGGGCCCAAGTTCCTCTTTGTTATACATGTGTCTTTGTATAGCGTGTCTGCATTGTCTGGTTTGGCAATGCGAGACTAGCGTAGTGAGCAATACTGTGAGGAAGTTTGAAATTTCAATGAGTTTACATATTTACTAATTATATTTAAAATTGTACATATGAATCACGAATCATGAATATATGCTTAACACCCAAAAAATTTGGTAAAAATTGAGGCAGAGGAAAACAGAAGTGTGCAAGCATCGAGAAGATACAGTCAAGTCAAGTAGTACTACATTTACGTAGTAAAATTGATCTTCCCAATACTCTGCAACCGCTCATTATTATTATGATTTCACTAAATGCCGTTCAACTCAGAATATAGAAAATTGTTGGTTTTGAAAACTCATATTTCATTTTGTGAAATGATCTATTGCAATAACCTAAAAATTTGAATATTTCGAATTTTTCAAAACTTTTATAGTGAAAATCGGCGTCGGGCTATTCTAAAGCAATCAGTATTTTGACCATTCCACATAAATCACTATACTCTTCTCAGGATTTACATAGACAATCCTTTCTTCTGTTAAATATCACAAAGTAAAAGTGGAGTTTAGAGTGCAGCACAACATCCTCAATTTCAAGAAATGTGCTGAATAACATCATTAAAATTGATAAAACATCGCTATTGCTTACCTATTAAAATATAACACTTTCTTGTTCTTGAAAGTGCACAAAAATATTAAGTTCCATTCAAATATTCAAAAATTAAAAACAAATTGTCTAACTCATTCATCTATTGCAGAGTATTCCTTGTAATACTTTTAAAAGCCACAAATTAGAATGTCAGGACTGTCACACACAATGTTTTGTACAAGAATCTGCTAAAATGTCAATAACATGTCATCAAGATTATTTCTGTTCTAGAACCAAAAATTTCAACCATGTATCATGTTTTCTCCTCGATATTGATTCGAAATTCTATGAACTTGTTTTTTTTCCTGTTTTTTTCGTCAAAAACACGACACATGGTTGAAATTTTTGGTTCTAGAACAGAAATAAGCATCGTGATGTTAAATTGCAATATTAAAATAAATATCGTTGTGTTAAATTAGATTTTAATATTCAGTGTAAATTCAATAAATGAAAAAAATGATTATCAAGTTATATATATATATTTATTATATCTCCCCACAATATGTTTCGTGCGCGGATGAATCGACGCTCGGAATCGACGCTCGAAATTTCGTACGTCTCTCCACTATGTATTGCGCGGAAAAAAATTGACGCGCAAAAATTGCTAGGACCCCAGGGAGAAATATCTCCCCACTATATGTTTCGTGCGCGGATGAATCGACGCTCGGAATCGACGCTCGAAATTTCGTACGTTGACCAAAGAGTGACACTCTTCTTTGGTCGGAGTTAGATCGTGTCCGTGGAAAGTGGATGATTTATCAGGGTAAAACTACTTGTTTTCCGTCGGATTTTCGCTGAGTGCTCTGACTCGGTTCTATCTCGCGATTTTTGGTGAGTCTGAGGTCTCTTGTGTGGGTTTTTGGCAGTTATTTGGAACTTATATTTTGTGCTAAAATCTCAATTCGCCTGGGAAGGAGGCTTGGAGCCACATTTGGGATGACCTTGAGGTAAGGAGCGCATGCGTAGAGATTGTGTCCCCCTCTAACTCGCCTTTCCACGGTTTGATTGACGTATCGGTGGGGGATTGACGGAATCAGTCTGGTCTGGAGACCGGGGGCGACAACAACAGAGTTTATCGTCATCCGCTAGCTCACAAAAGCACGAGGATCGTAACGCATAACGTACCTACCGACTGACGCCTGACGTTGTCCCTGACTCAACTTTTGTCCATTGTCACTGTTGTATATTCGTCAATGTTATAGTCGCTATTGTCCTGTTTATGTCAGGATAAACTATTGATAAATTTTTCTCACGTAAACGCCCCAGATCAAACTCGCTCAGAACATTGCACGCTGGAGAGATGCGCGAGGAAGCTCAGGTGGGACAGCTAACTTTGGGGGAACTTATGGCAGCAATTAAGGAGGCGTTGCCCACTAAGGATGATTTCCTCGCTCTTAATTCGGAGGTGCAAACTCTGAAGCAGGAAAATGTTAAGCTGAGGGAGGAGGTGAACGGACTTCGCGCTGATTGAACAAAAAATTCTGAAACCATTGAATTCCTCATAAATAAATCTAAGGAGAATAATTTGTTGTTCAGGGGTATTCCACCGGAGACCGGGGCGGACCCTATGACGATTGTTACCAAATTGTTGGTGGAAGTGTTGAAGATCAATGAGCACATCAAAATCAATAAGGCGTTTTTCATCGGTCAGGCGATACCGACCAGGATGATACTTGTTGAATTAGTTGCAGCAGCGGATAAATGGACGATTCTAAAAAATGCCAATAAATTGAGAGGCACAAAGATATTTATATCTCAAGACTATAGCATTGCAACACGTGAGAAGCGTGGGAAGTTATTTGCAATTATGCACGAATTGAAGAGACGTAAAGGAGAAACTGTGAAGGTATCCGTACGAAGTAATAAGTTAATGGTGAATGGGGCCACTTTCTTCTGGAATGATGTGAATGGTCTTGTGAAACCGAATCAGGAAAATGGAATTGAATCGTTGCGATCCGTGGCTGGGGAAGATCTGGCTGAATTCATTGCTGATGTGAGGTCTGGGAAGGTAGCAGCTCGTCGTCCGTTTGTTGCTTAAGCTCCTGGACCTAGAATTGCATAGCAACGAGCGAAGAATCGTGCGGCTGATGTCCACCACACGAAGATAATGGAAATGATCCGGAACCGTCACTGGAAGATAATGTCTTATAACATCAACGGCCTTAAGCAAAGAATTAAGGACCCTGGTTTTTGTGATTTCATAAATGGTTTCGATATTATTGTCATTGTGGAAACGCATGTAATTGAATCCGACTTCGATAAGTTTATAAAATATTTTGGTAGTTTTGATATTGCATGGGTGGGAGCGGAAAGAATTTCGAGTTTTGGAAGGGCTAGCGGGGGGATTATGGTCGGTTGTAGGCGAGGGATTGAATGTAGTTTTGAACCATATGCAGAACTTGGATGTTTATTAGCAAACATAAAAGTCGGAGATAGGTGTTTCTCGATTTTCCCTATGTATTTAAATATTAGTAGATGGTATGATGATTTTTCTAAAATAATAGGTAAAATTAATGATAAATTATGTAATAATGTTATATTAATTGGTGATGCAAATGTACGGATTGGCAACTTGCAGAAAATTCCTGATGAATTGGTGGAAGGAATCCCTGCAATTGTGTCGTCGTTTAGGATTAGTAAGGATTCGATAGAGAATAGTTTTGGGAAGATGTTTGTGGACTCTTGTAACGAGATGGGGTTGGTTATAATGAATGGGCGCTCCGTTTCAGATAGCATGGGGGAATATACGTATATTGGAGCCCGTGGTGCGTCGGTTAATGATATATGTGGGGTTTCGTTGCACATGATGGACGAATTAGTTGATTTTGAAATTCTAACCGAGACATACTCCGATCACATGCCCATTGTGTTGACAGTTAGGAGTGATTGTCGAGAGGAAGATGGCAGCACCTTGCCCTTGTTGCCTAGGTTAATATGGTCGGATAGTAAGAAGAAGGTTTACAACGTCAAGCTCAAAAAGTTGTTGTTAGACTATAATGTGGCTGCTGATATTGATATGAAAGAAACGTTCATCATTGATTGTATTGAGGAGGCGGCGGGGCGTAATAGTAAGCCTGCAAGTAATAATAAGGAAAACTATTTCAAGATACCAGCCAAAAAGTTGTGGTTCGATCGTGATTGCTTTAGAGCGAGAGGTAGGTCTTTCGAGCTTCTGAATAGTCACAGGCATAATGATTCGGAATTAATAAGGAAAATGTACTTGGAAGCTAATAGGGCATACAAACAGTTATGTTGCCGCAAGGAAAGTGAGTTTTATAAGGAAATCGGAGTTCGACTAGACGGGGTTTCTACGCCAAAGGAATACTGGTCTATCGTATCGTCGTTCAAGGGTGGGAATTTCATAATAGATCCCCATATTGATGACAATGCGTGGTTAATGCACTTTAGATCGTTGTTGAACCCATGTACTGAACTCGGGTCGGTTGCATACGCTAGACCTTTGGTGTCGGTGGAGGATTTGGACAAGCCGTTTGAAATGTGGGAATTAAAGTGTGTTCTAAGCAAGGCGAAGGAAAACAAAGCTCCTGGACCTGATCAGATACCTTATGAATTCTATAAGGGAATGGATGATGATTGCTGGGAGATATTGCTGGTTTTTTTTCAATGAGATATTCGGGTCCGGGGCAGCGCCCCAAAGCTTTGGTAGGTCCATAATTTTTCCTCTTCATAAAAAGGGTGATCGAAGTGTTGTGAACAACTATAGAGGTATTTCATTCATGAATACTTTAGCGAAGATTTATGCAGGGCTGCTACTTGAAAGACTTACAAACTGGATGAATGAAGAGAACGTCCTGAACGAGTTCCAAGCGGGGTTTAGGAAAAACTATTCGACTGTTGGCAATATCTTCAATTTAATCTCGTTGGTCAAAATTAAATTGAGGGTAAAGCGGACCAAGGTATATGCATTTTTCATAGATTTCGCTTCAGTTTTCGACCGCATCAATAGAAACTATCTCTGGTACAAATTGTCAAATGAAGGCGTATCTTCAAAATTTATAAATGCTCTCACCAGTCTCTATTCGAGCACAGAGTCAGCTGTGCAGCTGGCTAAATCTGCAACCACCGGTTTTTTTGACACGCAAACTGGCGTAAAGCAGGGTTGTTTGCTTTCGCCCACGTTATTCGCGCTGTTTATGAATGACCTCCATGATTGTTTGGGGGAAGGTGTATGGGTGGGTGATAGGGAGATTAGACACTTATCTTACGCTGACGATGTGATTTTGTTGGCTTCTAGTGTCATTGGCTTGCAGCGTACGATTAACGGAATAAAGCAGTATTGTGAAACCTGGGACTTGCAGCTCAATTTAGCTAAATCAAAAATAATGGTCTTTAGGAATGGAGGAAAATCCAGTGCAAAAGAAAAATGGTTTTTCGGGAGCCAGGAGATTGAAGTTGTCAATCGTTTCAAGTATCTGGGAGTGTTTTTGACACCTACATTGACGTTTGTGCCTCATTTCCAAGAGAAAATTGCAGCAGCAAAATTGTCCATAACAAGCATGTGGAAGCCGTTCATGTCACATAATAGGATAAAGTTTTCCGATAAATTGAAAGTTTTTGAAGCGGTCTCACGCTCGATATTGTGTTACGCCGCTCAGGTTTGGGGTTTTCATCATAGCGATCCTTTGGAGTCTGTGCTACGTTTTTTCATTAAGATAATTTATTCGCTGCCAAGATGCACGCCAAACTACATCCTGTTCCTGGAGACTAATTTAAAACCAGTGTACATCCATACATTACAATTACATTTCAATTATATTTTAAAAGTCTTGAAACTACCTGAGGAGCGGCTTCCTAATTATCTGGCTCGTTTGTGTATGGAACATGATGTTTATTGGGCCAGGGAATGGGATATTTTGGAAAGCAAGTATGGTATACCCCTAAAGAAAGATCAAGAGTTGGGAGACTGGAAAAAGTTGATAGGGGATAGCATAAATATAATTTCGGATAAAATGACCTTGGAGTTTAAGCAGAAGGCTCTAAGCGCGCAAAACCACCCCCAGTACTTGGCACTGACCCGTAAAGGTAGTATCGTTCCTATAGCAACCTTTGCAGATTTTCGGTACGGTAAATGGGTGCTTAAGATTAGGGGTGACTTATTGGCCCTTAGATACCGACCGTACGACTCCGCTAACCAGGCTTGTATTATTTGTAGTACTGGGGACGTCGAGAACGCATATCATTTTATATGCAGGTGCAGTGCTCTTCGTGCTGTGAGGTTGCGTTTTTTGGGTGCGGCGGAAATTGATTGGAATGTTTATCTGGATATGATTAGGGTTGGAAACGTGGATATGGTCAAATTTTGTAGGGTAGCATGGGATCTAAGATTTAGAACAATAATAGAATATGGTCTGAATGATGTTTTATAGCTTTTTTGCTGTTGTTGATTTTTCCTTTTGTTTCTCGAAATGTATGTTGAAATGTTTTACTGTTAAAAGTTTGTATAATTCAAAATGTTTTGGTTCTAGTTCCTTTTATTTATTGGCGAACTCATCAGACGGTCTAGTCTTGACCATGATTATTACATGGCTATATTTTCCTGATAATGTTAATCAATTAATTCATTAATAAAAGCATGTTTTCTCTCTCTCTCTCTCTCTCTGACACTCTTCTTTGGTCAGAGGAGAAATATCTCCCCACTATATGTTTCGAGCGCGGATGAATCGACGCTCGGAATCGACGCTCGAAATTTCGTACGTCTCTCCACTATGTATTGCGCGGAAAAAAATTGACGCGCAAAATTGACGCGCAAAAATTGCTAGGACCCCAGGGCTAAAACATGATACATGTTAAAACGCTTAACGAAACCGCATTAAAGGCCAGAAGTGGTTCAGAATGTTAAAATTGGTTTTCATAAACTGTTATCTGCCAGCGTTATCAAATGTAGCGCTTCATGTCTTTGTAATTATACATAGATTAGTTATGTTTAATAATCATAAACCAGTGATCTGCGTGTATAGGCTATCTAACACAGAAATATTAAGTCTTTGTTTAATAATTTTTCACGTTTCCTGATTGCTCCCATGGTAACAAATGGTATCTGAAGATATATTTCTGTTACAAAAAATGTTTATAGATAATGTAGAATAGTTTTAGGTGTGCCTGCTAAAAAAAAAAAAAAAAAAAAGCGTGGAGATTTGATAGTCACAAGATCTTTTCATTTTATTTTATTTATTTGTTGATTAATTTTTTTAATAATAATATTTTTCTCCCAGAATCCCTTGTTATTTCCTTTAGTTCTAAGAATTAAAGTAGGGACGGAGAAGAAAATTAAAAGCAATCTAAAATAAAAATAGAATAATTTGTAAACTAGTTGATTTAGACTTCACTTGAATAAAGGGTTGGGTTGTTACAATTTTTTGATATGTTAATACGCCCAATGTGAGTAGTAAATGCCCAAATTTATCCAAGTATCCAAAATACATGTTAGAGCGGAAAACCATAAGGCATTTTCGCACTTTTTTTTCAGGTTTTGGATTTGACGCGAAACATAAGCCAGAATGCAAGAAAACTTCAATCTACATGAATTAATGAGAGTTAAGTTCTGCATCAAATAATCAAATTGAATTGGAATAATGTAGTAAATGGATTTGAACTACATTGCTAATCAAAAAAGACAATATTTTCCATTTTGAGAACAATTTTAGGTTAACTACTTATTGAGTCTTTGAACCTGTTGATTCATTTGAATAGAACATTTTTTTTTTAAGTGTCTAATGGGTACTGAAAATCGAAAATGTAGTCCATTTTCAGCTCATTCATGACGAAGAGTTAAAAAATGTCTTCCTGAGGCGGTTTATCTAGATATGGTTCAGTTAAAAACGTAATTCAATTGTATTATTCATATAGTATTTTTACTTTGTTAAAATTGTTGCTTGGAATTTCGTAACATACCAACTAAACACAATATCCGCCATTTAGTATACATTTTCCACCACGAAGGTTTGAAGTATCGACAAGGAGGTCAGGTCGGTACAGCTTCTGAGCGTCGCGCCCCTTCAAGTGCGGGGGGTCGCGTCTGTGGTGCTGTGGAAGAGTGAGGACAATGGGCTGTTTGGAACAGGAAATTTCCCTCTCTAACTCCGACTCGTAGGGCGGTGAGGGCCGGGAGTGGTCCTTTGACATGCATCGATCCCAGGCCGCTTGGCGCTCTCTCCTCCTTTGCTATTCTCAAGGCTCACTCATCACTGCATGCCACCGTCCGTAATCCTTCCACTTATCATATGATCCACTTCCTTCGGTCGCTTCCTACTGAAGAGAGTGACACCCTCTGACAGACAAACTCTCCGCCGCGCCGTGGGGGCACTTGAATGATTCACTTGGAGCAGAGGAATCCACTGTGTACGCTTTCTTGTTCGAAGAATTCGGCTCCAGGCTCTGAAAGAATCTCCAAACGCTCGGAGCAATTTACAGGTCTTGGGATATATTCGAATTAAACGAAGCTATTGCAACAGCACCTGAAATGTTCGAAAATAATATTGTTGAACATTTTCTCCATGATAATTGGTTTTCAGGCATTATAGAAACAAATTTTGGGACTAGAGCACTAGGTATTAAAAACAGTTCCAGTCATGCAGCATGATCGTATGAGCAAATTTTCGTAAATGATCGCACTATATTATGCTACATTGTTTCGAAAATTAAGGACTTTGAGGGAAAAGAAATGGTGCAACCAATTTTATGGCAAAAAAACTCGTTCTAAATAATATTTTGCGATTCAAAAAGAGATTTTGGATTTTTAACTTTTTTGGAGTTTACAAAATATTTTGTAGCACATTTTAACGAAATTTAAGTACATTTTTCTGCATAGTTTTGTACATGAGTTTTTTAATATTCTATTTTATAGTTAATAAAGTTTATTTGTACAATGTTCTGGTAAAAAATATAAATTAAACGATTTTTAGCAGTTTTTCGCTATTTTTAGTGATTTTTCAGCACTTTTTTGAAATGTGACCAATTTAATGTACTCAAAAAAGATCAGGAATACGGTTAATCCATTCAATTCAGCATACAAGCATCAGAAAAATAGAGACCGAGTCCGGACCGAGTGGAAGACTTGTTTCGTAAAATGTTATACGTAAAATATTAACATATTGGTAAGTATTGTATTCATTACAGGGAAGTCCTTATGTTTTGTTCATATTTTGGTGAGAATATCGAATAGATCGTGATATTACTGAATGTTATACAGGGTGTCCCACTAGACAAAGACCCCCCTTTAAAACCGTAATTTCTGGGGGGAAATATATATTTTTTTAAATCAGCATGTTTTTCCCCAAGGATCTCAAATATGACTACGTTGAGCATTGCCCAGGTGCACAATCATGTGCAACGCACACCAACTTTCTTTTTTTTAAACGAGAACCCCCATTTTTTATTGCAAATTTTAATTTCGCGTGAAATTTCATCAACACATGGTCCATCACTAGATTTTTTAAATGCCCGCAAGCGGGTGCAATGTCGTTCCAAAAGTGCAATAAATGTGAAATAGTGAGTTTTAAAGATACTCAATTGCCTCATAATTTTGGTGTATTTTTTGAATGCTGAACCTCGTAATGATGATTATTTATTGATATTTGCAACACCAATTTGGGAAAATACCGAAAAAGCTTCATAAAGTAAGAAGTAAGTGTATGAAAAGTGCAATTCTGGTAAAATCTTCGGCGTTTTCCTAAATTAGTGTTGCAATTATCAATAAATGAACATCATTACGAAGTTCAGCACAAAAATTACCCCAAAACCATGCATCACATGTGGCGAATGAGTACCTTCAAAAACTTAGTATTTCACATTTACTGCACATAGAGCGGAATCACGCACATTTGGAGCGGAACTGGGCCTATTTCCGCGCACTTAATTTCTTCATGAAATTTCACGCAAAATCAAAATCTTCAATAAAAAATGGGGGTTCCTATTACATGCGCACCGTGGTTATATTAGAAATCCGTGGAGAAAACATGCAGATTCAAGAAAAAAAATTGTTACCCCTTAAATTATTACGGTTTTAGAGGTGGTGTCTTTGTCTGGTGGGGCACCCTGCATATTGCCACTCACAATCTGAAAATTCCGGTGCCCCCCTCCCTTCCTCCTAACAACATGAAATTTTTATCTACTGTGGGACACACACATACATACTCACATACAGACACACTCCTATTGTTTTTTTACGGATTCGCTCTTAGGATGGTCTGAAGCGGATCTATATTTGGTTATTTTTTCTCTCGTGTTTGAGTTGTCAACACCCCCTCTGGATCAATTCTAATAGGTTGACGCTCTTCCTTGTTTGAAATGTGGTAACCTACCAAATTTGCATACATTGATACGAACTAAATTCGCGAAGAAATTGTGGAAACCCTTTTCAATGAAGAAAACGGTTATTTCATTTAAAAAAAAAAAAAAAAAAAAAAAAAAAAAAAAAAAAAAAAACGTAGTCTATTTCCACGTAAATAAGTAGTTACAATGTTAGATCGAATTCGATGTCTCTCAATATATTTCGATCGTTGCATGTCCAATTCTGTAAAGCCTGAATTGAACCTCTTCAAATTTTTAAAAAACTGGTAGGAACTATTAAAAATAAACCTTTAAAAAAATCAAACTAAATAGTGGGGAGGACGTCCAGCCCTTGGGACTAGGTAACTTGTGGAATAAGGGGAGGGGGGGGGGGTAAATTTATGTGCCCTTTCAAGCTTTAGACTTCCTAAGGGCCGGTTGGTGATACCACGGAACACTTCTGCCAAGATGTCCAACTTGAGTAACTCTGTTGCACTTTTCCAGCGCCCATGCCATGACATTGCACGGACATGGACATGACTGTTATTTTTTAACACTACTTATAGCACAGACACTGTTTGCCGCAGGACATTTCCGCCTTACTTACTTATCTTAGCCCACCAGCTCCAGCAAACGTAATGAGGATGATTTGCCAACTCTCAAGGGTTTTAGTGAGTAGGATGACATTATCGGCAATTGGCAATGCCCTGACTCCCACCCCAAGGGCGATACCAAACCCTATTTCAGCAGGCAGCTTACCCAAGGTGTTGTGGAAGCGTATTTAGGTAATTTTCTTTCTCTCTCTTACTTCAACTTCTCAACTATTTTCATATATTAGCTTGAAATAATAAGACTTCGGTAATATCTGGTTTCACAATTATAACTTGGTATATCTTTACTCAGAACAACAAACTTATGTTAATTTAGCAAACCATCATATGCCAAATTAATTGAAGTGAAGTTGATTTTAGTTGCCGAATTTGTTTCCAAAAAAAATAATTCGAAAAACGAATAACACTAAAATAATATTTGCGGCAGTTCCACAACATTCCCGGCCAACATGGTGATGTGCGTCAACTTTTCTATCCTCCCTTGGTCTGCTTCCAATGGGTAAACTTGGCTAATGATCGGCCATATCGGCCATTTCCATCTGCCCTTTTACTTCTTCTTCCTTGTTTTAAAATTCTGAACTGCAGTTATTTTTCCCTTAACTTCTTCGTACTGCAAATTTTTCGTGAGTTCCGAGTATGACATTGTGTTTTATTGTTAGTCCTCGAATGTAATTTTCCTTATCCTTATTGTCACTACCCTCCATATATTCCATGTCTTAATTCACCCACAAAACCTCAAGCTCAACCCTTTCTTCAACTTCTTCATCCTCCTCCTTCTCATCATTTGCTCTTTCTTCATGCATCACATCCTTCACCTCGTCTTGTTTCTTCGTCTTGTTTCTTCTTCTTCACCTGTTTGTTTCTTCTTGATTCTTGCTTCTTTTGATTGAGTCCTATTTTCCTCATCAATTTCGTCTTTATTATCTGCTTCCTTCGCGTCTTTATCTTAATTTTCATCTTTTAGGTTTTCTTTTTTGGCGCATCTTCCTCGTCCTTCCTCCTTGTTGTTATATATTTCTTATGCCTCATTCTCCTAAATTAATTTTTGAAAATTGGTTATGCTCTCTGGGTTGGGGAATTTGGTAAATCAAGGCTCCCATTTTTTCGGATTCTATCCCATATCGTTGCCTTCCTGGTTACCGGTCGCTCTTGATTATTGATCTTCCTATCAAGATTTGGAACTTGTTGCGAATGCTGGCTCTCATTTTCTGGAATTTTTTCAAAGACTGTTTCGAATAATTCCTGCATTTCTTCAATTCTGCTATAGAGTTTTCTTCCATCCATTATACAATCGTCTCTCTGTATTCTTTTAGCAATCAGTTTGATATATATTTTCGAGCCTTTCATTTATTTGTTTTTCGGTGAACTCTGTTACTGGTGCTAACCGAGCAGTATAGGTTGCTGCTTCATGTCGTTCCACTGTCGGAACTTGTTCGATTCATTCTCCCACGTTGATAAGTGTTTGCAGCATTTGCAATTTTAGTTGAAGTAGTAGCTCACCCATAAACACGCTATGCTACCAAAATTTGTAGTGGAAGCGTTTTCTTGATTTACTTGTCTTATCGCTCTTTGTATCTATCAATCTGTTTTTTTTTTTCTGTTATTGTTTTCTTTTCTCAGAGTCTATTTTTTAACTGATATAAATTATTATACTTACACAACTTGCTCATTTTTTGATTAACAATGATTATATTTTTTCTTGGAACCACAAACTTATGTTAATTTAGAAATTTACCATAGGTCAAATTAATTGTAGTGAAGTTGATTTTAGTTGCCGAATCGTTTAAAAAAAATTAATTCTTTCAATACACAAAACACCAAAATAATATTTGCGGCAGTTCCGCAACACAAGGCGTTATCCATGGCCCAGTTAAAAAAGAGAGGCGATAGAGGATCCCTCTGTATACCTTGTGCCCAATGGAAATATCCTCTGACATTTTGCATCCTTCTTCAAGAACCTACACACCTTCCTGGTACGGAAAGACCAGCACATACTAAATTAAACGAGAAGGATAAATGTCACTACACTGACTATTTCTACGGGAAAACTGGCTTACCCTATAGTGTCCATGGCCGTAATGAAGTCCAGAGAGGCAACATGGAAATACTGCTTCTTGATATGGGCCAGAAAATTAACAGTTTGGTGAACTGTTAGGTTCTGAAACGCATTCTGGACGTCACCAATGACACCAACCATTCAGAGGAGAGACAACAATATCTTTTGCAAGTGGTGAAAGACTACCGAGGAAACAGAATTCGGACGATAGCTCCCAGGCCACTTCCCTCTGTCTTAGGAATAAAACCTATCCGGGAACGAGTAAAAACACTTTCTAATGTCTTTCCACTCAAAGAAACAAGTCCCCTTCCTTTCGTATTTTGGGGTTCCCTAGGGACCTTGTTCCACCGTCGAACGAAAATACCATAAGGCCCAGATGATGTGAAGTTCTTAACACAGCTCTTAGGAGCCTCGACGTGAACCTTGGTGGTAACGCTCTTCAGAGGATGCGAGCACTCGATAGTGGCTCCCAGTTCCCCACAATCTCTTGGTGAGTAGGTAGGACTTGTTCATCGCTAACTCACCCCAGTGTCCCCACAGCTTCGTGAGCTGGATGTTTCCTCCACAAGCTCTTGGCCTGCTAGTACTTTCGCTCCCTGCTCGCTGCTGCTCTGCAACTTCTACGAGACACTAGAGTCAGGGTAACCCGTTTCTGATTCATTGCTGTGCTTGTAGTGAGGCCTCAAACGAAGATATAGAATGGCAGTAAACTTTCGCATGATGGAACGTTCCTGCAAAAACACGTCGCACCCCAAGCGCACCTTTCGCAACCCCCCTCCCCCTTTTTTTTGATCCTGCATGACCTTCCCCTTTACACACTGCTCTGCCTATTTCGCTGCCATTTGCCACAAATCCTCCGAAGCAATGTGCACGTCAGAGGGTATTCACTGGAAGACACAAACACACATTGACAGATAGCATAACTTATACGTTTTGCCTAACTTTGCGTAATCTAATTTTCGCAGATTTAGCGGTTATTGGAGTAAGTCAATACTAAAGAGTCTGCGCCGAGACTTACTCAATACAAACTCTGAGAAGTATTCAATCCAGAATGAGCTTTGATAGATTTAGATCAGATCAACAGTAAGGTGGCTAAGCCATTTCAAAGGGAAAAAGTCTAGACGGTTAGAGAATAGGAATCTCCCAAAATTCATTATGATTAACTCGCGCATCCTTCACTGAAGCATCTCATGTCTGGATAAGTGGTATCAGGTATTCATAGAATTTAGATTGCTCGAAGCTTGAGAATGAATTCCCTCAACTGCTGACAGGAGCGGTACGTTCTGAAAGTAATTTGTGAGTTAAAAGTAAAAAAAATTGTCATTGTGCTGTTTCGTAGTCATTGGGGGGGGGGGGGGGGGGGGGGGGGGGGCTTGATTTGGAGTCTCCAATGAATACATCAAGGATATAAGTGATAAGCTTCATTTTTTTTTTTTTTTTTTTTTCTAAAGAATGGGTTTCCGGAACTTTGGTTAGCAGGTAAGAGTTTTTCATCTATTTTCAATAATTAGAGCGACTGCATTTTGAGCATTTGAGCCATTGATTTTGAAATTCGGGCAGGCTTTTTTTTCCACAATTCAAAAATATCAGTCCAAAATTTATGTGTTATTCCATTTGAGTTTCTGGATGAGGAAATGGAATATATCAGAATAGTTGAATTTATTATTAGACGGATAGACAACTTATCAGCAACAAATCTTTTCCATCCTTTTTGAAATAGAAGGGGGGGGGGAGGGGGGATGGAATTACAAAGTATAAAATACGTAGTATACAACCAAGAGGGTCTTGAAGGAGAGTTGAACAATGTTTCATCACTTTCCGCGTGAATACACGAAACATCTTTATAATTGGGAGGGATACATTGATTAGCAAAGGAGAGTCATGATTACTGTTCTGAATACCCTCTTTAGCTAATACGGCATCCTGAAAATAAAATTTCATTTTTTAGAATACCTTTGTTTTCTTTAGTTCTTTCGGTAACATTATAGAATTGGAATGGTCATAGCCCATTGAACTAGTTTTAATCGATGACATAAATTACTTGCTAAAAACCAGCAGAACCCACATTTTCAGACGTGATAGTAGGACTTGAGCACGTTAATAATGAGCTTCGGTTCACAGAGTAGACTATCACATTATCATCGGCATCCCACGTTCAAAGGGTTCTTGGGACCAATGGGGAGGAAAATGTTTGGCAACCCCTCAGACGGGTTGGAGTAGAGGAATCTCTCTAGAGTGGAGATGGCCAGACTTCTTGGCAGGTTTCCGTAGTTTCACCCGATTTAATAATCGGGGGAAATTAACAATTAACGCCTTATTGGATGGAGGGTTGTAGCGTGCGTACAGGGGCTGATGTGCCTTTTGCTTCACCACCCTTCATGCAAGCTACTGTGCTCTTCTGTTGCCTTTGCTCTGTACTAATTAAATGAAGCATTCTACTCTAATACCCAACCTCCTCTTTACTCAAGCCATTCCATCTTGGTGAATACCCACTAATTATTAATTTTAGTACCGGTTATCTTACCCACATGCTGACATTTCTATAACCGTGAACTGTCACCCTACTCGTTTATGGGTGTTGACTCTCTGTGGTGCTGGGTGGTTCTCTGTGTTAGTTGGTTACCACTTTGAACAACAAGACAAATTATTACACTGAGCAATTACATCTTCTAAACGCTTCGTGAAAATGAAATAATAAATTCCAGAGGCTTCTTCCTATTTGCCTAATTACTGTCTGCTCAACCCAACGGGAAAACCCCGTAGGCAATTAGTTTTAACTCTTGCTGTTTTTTTGTTTGTTTTTTTCTGCACGAGAAAAATCATATTGACTTCACAAAATTAGTTTTTAGCGTCCAATAACTAACTGTTCAATAATAGCAGAAAAAACATGACATAGGAAACACTTGATCAAGGGAAAAATAAATTATCATACTTTAGTTACTATATTTATACTATACTATATACTATAGTATTATCGTACAATATGCTCTTTACTATGATACAATGCAAAATTCAGAAATTTGAGTGAGAAGAAATTGTTAACTACCACGTTTATGGAGAAAAAAAAACTCGTTCTAGATAATACTCGGCGATTGAAAAAAGATGTTGGAACTCTGGCTTTTTTGCCGTTTTTATGTAATAGTGTACATTAATTTTTCAGTTTTCTAGTTCACACATCTTTTGAATAACGTTCTGCAAAAAAATATAAAAACTATTTTCAGCTGTTTTTAACCGTTTTTAGTGACATTTTTTTTAGCATATTTTGCTTCCGAGTCTACCTATAGATAGCGAAAGCAATGTTTTCACTTTCGGAAGAAAGCATATTTTTGGTCTCCAAAATCAAAATTTCCTCTCGCATTTTACGTTTCAGACCATTCGAAAAACTTTGGTTCCGTGTCTGTCTGTGTATACCGTGTGTCCGAAAATCCTTGGAACAAGCTTACTTTCCACAGTTTTCACCCAATTTGGATGAAACTTTAAGGGAATGTGCGGGCTAGGGTGTAGATGGCCCCCTATCAGTTTCATCGTTTCTGACTCTATACTCCACTCTGCGCATGCGCAAACTTAAATTCTACCAAGCATCATTCTCTCACGCCTTAGTCGCCCGATCTCGCTTAAATTTGGATGATTGTTGGAAAAGAAGATTTGAGCATCACATATCAATTTCAACATGATTGTATCATTAATAGCTGCTGCACATGCATCAATGTGAAATCCTTGTAACGACCATAATTTCCATAGTTTTCATCCAATTTTGATGAACTCGTGCGTGAATGCGCAGAAATATGCCAGATCATATAAGATAACGATTGATAGCCAGGGATGAGATGGCATTGTCAGGTATAGTACCGGACTAAATTCAGCGCGCACGTCGATGTTTTAGGATTAAATTAAAGCCTGAAGTTCAGTGAACATGTCATAACCATGATGTTTCAGATAAAGGAACTGATTTGGAAGTTTTCGAGGACTTTTGAAAGGCCGTTGATTGGTGTTTCTTGTGTTCCTATTTGCTCTCCATAGTTAATTGTCTGCAGTCACTGCAAGTGAAAAACGTAGGTTATTTTAGATCATTCGGGAACCCCCTGAGCGTATGTTGGAATGCGATTCACAGTGCTCTCTTTAATTATTTTGAACATTTGCTCAGTGACAACTTAACTGTAGCCATTATACCCATTGTTCAAGATTTTTTTTTTTTTTTTTTTTTTTTTTTTTTGAGGAGCGATGGAGATTTATCCTTATAGATGTAGATCCACTGAAACTGGAAGAGTTGGATCATTCTCGGGATCCTCCTCCAAAACGTCATAATTCAGTTCAAACCACTACAAACCACCACTTTTTATCTCTCACTTATATTTAAAAATTAACATCTGCCACTCTATAGAATCTTTAAATTGTGATTAAGCATGCATTAGCTCAAGAATAACATATTTTTATTCGGCCTTGGACAAACCGGTTTTCCCCACCAATGACATCTTGATGAAATATTTACTCAATAATTGAACAATCTCACACACCACTGTTAATTTAGAACTGCCCTGACCTAATTAGCTAAAAATTAAAATTCAGTTTTCTGTTGAATGGGTATTTGTACATTGGGTATATCTGAAAAATTATGGCCGAATTTCGTCATCCTCGTACATTCAAACACGCCTCGCGACTCGCATATACCTATCATATATACATGATAAGAAAATACACTGCCAGAAGACACACCCACAGAAACACGTAAGTCCTTTGGCAAATGCTGTGTCATCAATATTGGTATGTCATTTAACATACCGTTGACAATGCCATTCCATTCAGTAAAAACATTTCAAGGGACATTACAAGTCATAAGTGCTTTAACAATCGACGCAATGAAAGCTGGTAATACGACCCCCACTCCCTCCATCCCATTTTTCCTCACTTACAACACTCCACTTTGTCGATAGCCTACGTTTCAACACACCCCTCTACAGGGTGTTGTAAAAGTCCTCGGGACTGCGCTGTATTTTGATGTGCTATGCTGTGTTGTGCTGCAACCTATCTCTCTCTCCCTATCCCCCCTCGAACTATAACACTAACTATAACGATAACAAGCTCCTATTCACAGCCCAACCAATGTTCTGAAGAACAGTTATCGACATGAGAAATTCCTCCAGTATCGAGTCAAAAAAACTATTTGTAATAATAAAACCTTTGAAAATTAGGCTTTCATTCGCGAAACTTCATGTAATATGTTTGGCAATTATAAAAACAGATTAACCTTCAATTATTCGGTTGTCTGGTTTCAAGATTCTCTCAGTGACCGCGTGGTGTAGGTATAACTTCCGTTATAGCACTTTATTTATAGTTAAATCACCTTGCAGTTTATAGTTATTTATTAGGTGAGTGAAATGGGTAATGTAATTCTTGAAAGGAAAATTAAGTTTGTGAAAAATATGTTTAGTACTCGCATTAAAATGTGAAGTCACTTACCAACTATTTAATGAGTTGCAAACAAACTCACACATAGTTAATTGTAATACCCAGTGTTTTACTGAATCAACTGTCCAAGTTGTTATAGTATCATAACTTCAACACACTGGACACCTATCCTTAGTGGTAAGGGGATGGGGTTGTCTTTAAAACCCCTCGAGATTTGCATTGAAGGAAACGCTTCAACTTGAAGTTCAAGAGTTGGAACTGAAAACTGGAGGCTGAATTTACATCCTTCTACTTGAAAGAAAGTGCCGAGCATATTTTCAAAAGCGAACTAAGCCCTTTGTTCAAGATGGAACAACGGTTGTAAGAAGAGGGCAAAGTTAAAGTTTATTATTAGCAGTTGGTCACAACTTAAATGACGAGGGGGCCTTTATCTAAAAAGTTTCACCCATAGCAATCATTTCAGTCCATCTTAAAAGTATATGAATCCAAGCAGCTGGGGTTCTTTTCCTTATGGTACTGCCGAATTGCCGACCTATATAATTTATGGTGATCATGAGAGCTGAAAGGCATAGGCTTCGCGCTGGGAGGCTGGCATTTCAGATTGTCTTGTGACCCCTTGTAAAAAAAAAAAAAAGAGTAATGCTAAAAGTTTGTGGATTCGTGACGATTGGTCAGAATATAACCTTTCTTTTCTAAGCCAATGTTTCAATAAATGTATTTATCTTCATCAGGGCTTAGCTACATGGACGGTCAGACTCTCCTGCTCGATGTTACAAGATTGATTCATTAACTTCGTAAAGAAACTTCGCAAAAAGAACGGACTGAGTTCATCACATCGGCAGCTGATTTGAGGTGTGCATGAAATTGTAGTTTGGAACGCGTGAAACTGGCTCTCAATTCAACTGAGTACAATGTTGCTGCTAAGATATGCAGAAGACTGAAATTCGCGATACACACTGAGTTAAAATTAAATTTTATCTTGAGTTCAATTGAAATCGCATTGTCTTTTGAGTCCCAAGATAACCTTCACTATCATATTTGGTTAGTTAATTGATTAAATGTGGAGAATGAACACTTGAACACACTAAGGGGGTGTCCAACCCCAACACTAAAGTTCCAGTCATGTAGCATGATCGTATGCATTTGCGAATTTTTGTAAATTACCGAATTGTTTAAGGTTAAATTGTTTTGAAATTTGAGCTTTTTGAAAGCAAAGAAATGTTTAACTATTGATTTTATGTTATAAAAGGTATTCAAAGTAATAATCTGCTACTTAAAAAATTATTTAGGATTTTGAACTTTTTTTGCAGTTTTTATCGATTTTCAGCAAATTTTGATGAAATTAAAGTACATTTTTCAGCATAGTTTTGTACATAAATTTTTTAATGTTCTTTTATATAGTTAATATACTTTATCTGGATAGTAATCTGCTAAACTATATATACTTAACGATTTTTAGCCAATTTTAGCCATTTTTAGTGATTTTGTCAGCTAATTTTTTGAAATTTGACCAATTTAATGTGTTTAAAAAGTGCTGGCCAAGGAACTCATCCTTTCGTATGGAAAGTTTGATTTATTGGCGCAAGAACGGAATTATTATCTCAATCCTAGGGAGAGTTTTCGTCTGGAATGACATATATATGAAAAAGCGTTAAACTCTAGGATTCGAATGAGAGCGTCTCAAAACGGATTTCAATGAAAAAATGTTCCGAAAATTTTCATTTTAAAATTTATGGAGCCATTGAAATAGCTTCATTTTCTACAAAAATTCGCTAAAACGGCTAAAAATTGTTATATTCATATTTTTTTAACTCATTTTTTGAAAAGGAAATTTATCAATGATGAACTAGAACATTGAAGAAAAATTTGCACTACGTTATGCAGGAAAAGTTCCAGTTTATGAGCGAATTTTTATAAATTATCGTACTATATTAGGTATGTTACATTGTTTTGAAAATTAAGGACTTCGAAGGAAAAGAAATTGTGGGAGTGAAGAATTACCAACTTTATGGCAACAAACTCGTTCTAAATAATACTTTGCGATTCAAAAAGAGATTTTGGATTCTTAACTTTTTGGAGTTTATATAGATTTTTCAGCACATAATAATGAAATTCAAGTAGGTATATTTTTCAGCATAATTTTGCACATGAATTTTTTTAATGTTCTATTTTATAATTAATAAATAAATAATTTTATTGGAGCAATATTCTGCTTAAAAAAAAAATATATATATATATATATATATATATATATATATATATATATATATGTATATGTGTATATGTGTGTGTGTGTGTGTGTGTGTGTACATATGAAAAAATAGTAAACTCTAGGATTCGTTTCAGAATGTCTCAAAACGGAGTTCAATGAAGAAAATTTAAAAAAAATTTGATTTTTAAATTTTTGGAGCCATTGCAATAGTTTCATTTTTTACGAAAATTCGCTAAAATGTACATAAATTAAATGTACTTATATTTGCCGAATAATCGATGAAAACTACAAAAAATTGATTACCTATTTAAACTCTTGAATGGCCAGTATTGATGAATTGGCGATTGATGAATCGCCAAATATTATTTAGAACGAGTTTTTTGCATTAAAACTGTTGGTTAACGATTTCTTTGCACTCAACGTCCCTAATTTTAAATACAAAAAACATAATATACGAAAATTTACAAAATTTGCTCTTACAATCAGGCTTTATGACTGGAACTTTTTTCTTCGTTTTCGCCATTTAAAAATGACTTTTCTTTGTAGTTATTTTTGAAGAATGCCATTTTGATTTATTACCAAACCATTACCTAAACCATATTACCTCCATTACTAAGAAAGCTTTGTAATAGATCGTTTTGAGAAAGTTCGTACTTTAAAAAGGCTAATCTTCCCACAAGTGCCATGTGGTCAAATCTCATAATTTTAGCAAATGGGGCTTTTTTTTTTTTTGTAAGGTATTGTCCTTCATGTCTAGTTCCATAATTCATAATTAGTTCACGGATTATTGACTTATTCCTTTTTTTCTTAATCATTTAAGAAGGAGAGGAAATTCGTATTTTTTTAACTTGATATCTTCCATGTCTAACCGTTTCTGGGTAGATGACTATTTTAAGATGCTCATTTTATTTTTTCTCATTGCATGAATCCGTTCCATTGTGTTTCTTATTGTTTTTGTACAGTAAATATGAATACGGAATTTTGAAAACGCTAAATATTGGGAGTGCTTGACACGTCAATAGTATACGATCAGATATATATGGATTTTTCATTTATTTATTTTTCAATGATTTAGGCCAAACTTCAACCAGATGGGGTCAATAGCGGCACCCCAGGCCGTACTATATAGTCTCGTAGGTCTTACCATTTTCATTCAGAAATTATTAGCGGTTCTTTTGATGTTTCGGTTTTTAAACTCTCCTAGCAGAAACGCTAACTCAATATTGCCTTAATTATCGTGAATGAACACCCATTATAAAGATACAGATTCTTGGTTATGGACATTTGTTTTTCAGATAATATGTAAGTAAATTACACTTGATCATCCCACTAGAAAGGAATTCGGTATCTGTTTCCAATTGCAGAATATTGCATGAAGTCTCTGAGCGCTGGCCTGCTATTTTTCACGCTGATTGCAGGTTCATTAGATCAGCCTAGATGTCCAAGACTACATTTTTATGTACATTCAATGTTCATTTGAAGAATATTCCAGTAGGGCTGAATTCGATTGAATCATTCTTCGCCGAGTTCTGCGACATTTCTATAGAATGAATGTCAGCTAACAATTCGAAGTGGTCATTATGACGAATTTTTTCGTGTTTTGGCTGATTTGGGATTGGAATAGTAGTATGTCAGAAAGGATTATCAGGTTCTAAACGCAGCACTTTTAGGATTTAATTTTCAATATATATATGTAATTCTCTTGTTCCTCAATCTAAGCATGTAGAAATACCTAATGGGAATAATTCCTGTCTTTTGCGTGCATAATATTCCAGCAGAATGATTCGTCTGAATATTTTCTATAGCAACAGTGGGAGCCCGAGTAAGTCGGGAGGACCAGTGACTTCAGTCTTTTTCTATAGCAATTTTGTTAATTTCAGCCTTTAATTTACTAATTTTTTTTCCTCGAATTGTTCGACACGAGAACCCATTCCACAGAGTATTGGGTTTTCGGTATGAATGTAATTTTAATGGATTTTGGCGATGTATACATTTCTCCAATTTCCGACCGTGCACATGCTGCATGAAAATGTTGTGAATAACTTGAACAAACCGCTGGTTTGATCTCAATTAGACAACTGATTAACTGGTCTCAACTCTACAGTTACCGCAATTAATTTTGGTATGCAAATTTATGTGCAACAATCAACTATCGTGGAAAACCTGGTTTCTAATTGCGGTAGTACAGTTACTAATGGAACTGTAGTAACGAAACAGTATCACGAAAATAACTGAAAGCTCATTCCCATTGGTTCGTTCTGTGACCAAAGTTTTCCCGCCCTACCAAATCCCCCGGGTATTCCCTCGGGATGGATTTCTCTTCAATTTAATTTTTCTTCAACTAATCGATATGTTCGAATGCATTAAATGAATATAACGCCCTTTGAAAAGGATATATTTTATTTGAAGAAAATATTATTCCTACCTTAAAAAATCGGTAGGTAAAAGGAAAACAGGTTAGGGTTAGACATCAATCCCGTCTGTAAGAGAAACTTTGAGGGAACCAGCAGTATAGGCAAAATCAGGTACCATTAAGATACTCAAAGAGGTGTAGGTAATGTTTCACCAAGGTTTTTCGTTTGGAGACCTTTCAAAACCTTGAAAACGTTATGTTGCTTATGGATTTTGACAAGTTGTATACCAATAGGTACCCGTTAGTTGGTTTTGCCGTTCGATGAATAGAGAGATTGACATTGCCATATGCTGATAAAATACCCTGGACAATAGCCACTATTGGTAAGTCGTCGGAGAAGCTTGGGTGGATGGCTGTTATTAGGGAAGATATTTCGTTGGCACACAATCATCCCATGCAGACTCTATGCGAATTCATTCCAGTATTGTGGTTAGTCCTGTTGTTATATACGAAAGTTGAAGTTTGGATAATCTGTAGAACCTAATTATTCAATTGTTTAACATTTTTGCTTCAATAAAATACACATATCAATCAATTTGGACCACCTTAACAAATTATTAGCTGTACTACGTTTGATGGAGGTACATACTACGCAATTCTTAAAAGTACCAAACATTTTCTTGCAATAAGACTCATTTTTCCACCAATAGTACGTTACAACCACAATAACGCGTACATAGTTTCAAAGCTAATTAAATTTTGCGGCTATTGTTGATTTAACTTCCATGGCCGTAAATCATCAAGTTTTATAACTTGGTTTTCTTTTGGTGGGATGCTCGCCTTAGAAAGTCATATTTACCGACAAATTTGGGGGTAAATGTTTCATTCTTATTGAAGAAAAGAAAAAAAAAAAAATATATATATATTTCGCAAAGATGATTGAGAACAGAAAATACAAAAAATGAGCGTTTAAAATACAGAATACATATAACTAATAAATACAAACATATTGGGGAGTAATGCTTGCATTACAGGGAATGGATTGTATATATTTTCGGCGAGAATTAAAATAAGTGGAACAAAAAATTTCTTTTAATTAATTTATTTTATTTTTTTTATAACATTATCCTGGGAAATTTTCTGAAAATGGGGTTTTTGAAGGGTTTTTATGAGGTTGTTGGCTGTTTTAGCTTCTAGGTTTCGAAGATCTTCCGACCTTCCTTCTAAACGCTGAGCTTCTTGTAGAGCTAGTCCGTCAATAGAAGAGTGGCTGCCCCATCCTCCTAGCCCAGGCTTCTTATTGCCCTACTTGTTCTCCTGAGCCAAAGGTTCACTGCTCGGATGATGGAGAACTGGGTTTTCACCCTCACCCAAGAACAGATTTGCGAATATGGGCGAGACCATTTGTCCGCAAGGACAACCGCCATCCTCTTAAAAAATCTATCATATTCTCGGTGGTGAGCTCCGTCAAATGAACATATCAAAGGCGTGAAGGATCCTCTAAGGTGTTCAGCTGCTCGATCGTACTGCGTATGCTTGGTGTGAGCTGCGTTTTGCGAGACAGTAGGCCATTCTTGGGATGAGTAAGAGACGGCGTCAGCATTTATGATGCGAGTATAAAAAAACGCCGGTCTCTCGCTATCCCACCTTATACATGAAAAGGTTTCAAGTCCTCCCAAGCCCTCCATTTTGGCGCGAAAACTGCTAAACCCCGAAATCAGCGTGAACTCGAAAATACCCAAATTTAGCCCTAACCAAAATTTCAAAAAGGAGGGGGTAATTGTCAACTCGTAAATCGACTATTCACAGTTGACAATAGACAATGCCCGAGACGAAGATAAGCCGACGTCCTGAATATGCAGTTCTCTGACCCAATTCACACAAACACGACAGCGCTGATGTCAGCGAATCATGAGACATGGTGTGACGTTGAAAAGAGGCTGAATTCCCCCACTCGCACCCTGGAAAGGGGTATGAAGAATTGTTGACCGCCGTCACGAGAACGTCACGAGAACCTGTACCCAATGACCGGAATGAACAATTAGAAGGAACGACTTGGAGGAAATTGCAGGGCGATGATTGGGCCCACCAAAAGCAGACACGCCCTGGACGAGTGAATAAAACTGTTGGACGAGCATCAGCTCAAGGTCTTGTTTCTGAAATTGTTTACCCGTCTGCAGGCGGAATTTTGTCCGTTGAGGGAGCAATGGAAGATGGACCAGTCGCAGGTCTCCACTCTTCGGCACCCGCGTACCTATGACGCCAAGAAGAATCGGCAGCCGAAGATCAGCGAGTCTCCCTAGCCAAGAGACGCAAATGCTGAGGACGATTCAAGATCAACAGAGAGCCGTTCAGCCAACGGTGAGCAAACATCCCCCTTTTCCATCTACTGCCCAAAAACAGTCTCTCCGACACCCAATCAAGTACACCCAGACACTTCAAGAAAACGTCCCGCGGTTTCCCTCGGTCGCGCCGTGCCCGATAAACCTGCGCGAGACGGAGTAGTGAATTTTGGAGGCTTAGGTAGGTGTGTATATCTATAGGAGTGTAAAGGACTGTAGGTAGTTTCTCTAGCGCTAACAAACATATGTCATAACCCGGTCATACAAGTGTGTTTGAAGAACGAACCAATGTCTGAATATTCATAATTAATACGTGTTGACCAATTCAAAATTGTCATCATGCTTTTAATCAAAATTATCATCATTATTAACCATTGCACTTATCATTTGTCATTCTTCATAAAACAGCGCGGCGACAGGGGAAGTATACTCTCTGGTTATGGTTAAGTGTCTCACGAGCCTGACGGTGCGTATTGAGACCAAAACAGGAACCTTTCAATCTCGTTAAAACTAAGGGATTAAGAGACATACAAATCTTACCCTTTCACACGAATCCTACCTTCAGAGGGACGTCCTAAAAAATGAGCATTGAAATTTTAAAAAAGTTTAGAGAAACGGTGATTTAATATTAAAAAGATTCAGAAGGCCCCGAAATGGATTTCAATGAAGAATGTGTTAAAAATATAATTTTACAAAATTTAGGGTCATTGTCGAGTTTTACTGCCTTCAGGAACTCTCCTAAAATTCAATGAAATTTGAAAAAAAATTTGGATGAAACCTCAACGATGTATTTTTTCAAGTAGGTGACAATGAAAGAACATTAGTAATCGGAAATCATAAGCTGTACTTGTTTCTTCTTCAACAGGTGCTGCATTTACATCCAAATTTTTCCATCCCCTTTGATGGTTTTACGGATTACTGTCAGCGTATGCCAACTTGATTCAATGATATCTGATGAACCATGCGTGTGTTTGAACACACTGACATAATCAGAGATCATTCAAACATATATATATATATATATATATATATATATATATATATATATATATTTGTCTGTAAATATTCATACCTCTAATCAGATGGATGAACTACTGTTAACAGTTTTTTATTCACTTGAAATACCACCAATATATCACTTAGGATTTTATAATTTACTTGAACCACTATCGTTTTACTGCTTTTGTAACAAATTCGAAAAATACTTCACGGCATATTGAACCTTTTAATGTGACGGTTTAGATGTCCTGATGCAGTGAACCCATGAAGAGTTAACTAGATTTCGTAACGCTTCGTAGTTTGTCCTTAGTATTTAGTTAGCTTGAAGTGAGGCATTTTGCGGGACGGTTTCACTCAATCTCGTCACCGAGCCGGTCTGCAACCAATCAGCAATTCCAGTTGCTCTCCTGGATTATGCATCTACGTGCTTCCTTCCAGCCGGTCATGGCCTGCCCCGGTGATCATCAAGCAACCTGTGCACCGCCTTCTGAATGGGTGTAATGAATGCAAATTGCTCCCCGTCATCGTTTGCGCCAAACATCATCTTATTCAGCAATTGAAGGTGAATTTAGTAGTAATTTTAGTGGTGACCAATGTTTCCATGATTCCTCAAACTGCTCCAGTTATCGATATGTATATATATTCGGATATGATAGATAAAGTAGAAAGATATAGAGACAAAAACTTCTGATAAAAGGGAAAAATACCTCAAAATTTAGTTTCGGCGACTTGCCGTGATCACGAGTAGAAATATATATATATATATATATATATATATATATATATATATATATATATATATATATATATATATATATATATTCATTGAGCTACATACATAATAAACGTTTTCCTGACTTGTACTGATACTGGTTAGGCTGAGGATATGAATTCACGGAATATTAGACCTTCGATGTCATACCTAACATTCTCCTACGAAATTTTCGAAGACAATGAAACTATTGTTGGTATATATATGTGCTTACAGGGTGACCCACAATTAATCCTTCCCCCTCCTAACGTTTTCCCACAATTTTTAAGTTATCAAAGTAAAACTTGGAGAGCGTTTTTGGAGTGCTCGATACTGAGTTTTGAGCAAATAGAAATAATTAATGGAAAAATTAAAAGTTTTTTGACTACCTAAGGAGGGGTGTGACTTCATGGAAAACATTTTCCCCATATTTTGCCGTGTTACACCTCACTTTGAAGATATCTTAGCTCTTAACAAAATGGTGACGCCAAAGTTGCAATATCTTATTCCTTTCTTCGATTGAAGCTGCTTAACCATGAAGAAGCGTGATTTTATTTTTATTCAGCATCTACTCTTCTTTTTCCACTTCAACCCTTCTAATGATTTTATAAAAAAGGAACCTATTTCTTATTATTATTTTACTTATTTTTTTGTTTGTGTGTTCTTCTATAAGCGATTCAATATTGTATTGAGTGCTCCACACTCGGTGGGACTTTGTATCCTATGTGGACAATAAAGATATTATTATTATTATTATTATTATATTATTTTTTTATTTTTAGAACTTTCATTACCTCCAATTCAAGAACAGGATAAGACATCGCAATTCTGGCTTCACCATCGTGTTCAGCCCTAAAATATATCAAATATGAAGTGTCACTAGTCAATAATGGGAAACCATTTTTCCCATGTACCCAAACCCCCCTCTCTTCTTTTGGTAGTCCAAAAATCTCTGTTTTTCCCTGACTTTCATTGCTTAAAAACTAGTATCATGCACTCCAAAAATGCTCTTCAAGTTCCACTTCAATATCTCACAAATTGTGGAAAAAATTTGGGGGAGGGTGGGTTACTTTTGGGATACCATATATATATATATATATATATATATATATATATATATATATATATATTTAAAATTACAGAAGAAATTATGAAGATTTTTACCGCTGAACCCGAGTGAAGCCAAAATTGCGGTAGGATATCATTTCGTTCTCAGACTGGCTCTGGCGAACATTATACTTTTGAAGTACAATGATCTCTTCTAAATGTTCGAATATCCCTCCTCCAACCAAACTAAGCCATTGGCTTCTTAGAGGAAATGTTTCTCACGTTGTCAAAAGAGTAGCAGGAGAAATAATTGGCAAAAAGGGATGATTATATTTCATACCCTTCCAATGTTTCGGTTGTTGATTTTATCGTTAGACCCACAAACCTGTGGTAAGCAGTCATACAGCATGATCGTATGTGCAAACTTCTGTAAACTATAGTATTAAATTATGATAGTTTGTAAATTTGAGCACTTTTACTGCACACTATATTTTCACTTAATTTGCGATCAAATAATTATCCATCAGAAATGGGTTATGTTCCTTATCATCTATCAACACTCATTTATTTATGTATTTATTTATGAAACACACGGGCTGCAGCCCAATTACAAGAAAAATGTTAGTATAAATATTATAAAGGTACAGAAATATTGATAAGCGAACGCAAAAGAATGACTGATAAAAATAAAACAAGGATTTCTAATTATAAGGTATCAAGCCTTAAAGCGATAAAGGGAAACTGTGATGATATCTATTTTCTCGGAGACAGAAGGAATATTGAATATGCGTTGTGCCCTATGGAGTGGATTGTTTTCGCAGGTAATTTGTGGTTGTGGTAGGAGTATAAAATAAGGTGGAGGCTCTAGTGCGATACAGGGGGGCATGGAAATTTAGAAGCTGAAGAAGTTCGGGACAATCAATTAATATATGGATCAGCTTATGAATGAAAACACCATCAGCAGTTATACGCCTACCCTCGAGCGAAGTCATACCATTACCATTAAGAAAAGCCTGATAATTAAAATCTTCCCAACCTACTCCTCTTTTACATTCAGCATAGCGAGCGAACCTTTTCTGGACTTTTTCCAATCGAGCAATAGCGTTAGCGCAGTAAGGAGACCACACCATCGATCCGTATTCAAGAGTGGGATGCACTAATGCATTGTATAGCACGATCAAGGCATCTACATTATTGAAATCACGGGTGTGACGTTTTAAGAAGCCCAACGATTTCATAGCTTTGCCACAAATCTTGTCAATGTGATCATTAAACGATAATTTACCGTCAAACAAGATACCAAGGTCAGTAACGGATGATACACGTTGAATGACCTGGTCGTTTAGCACATAATGAAAGACAAGAGGATCGGGAGATCTAGAAAAAGTAATTACTGAACATTTTTGGGTATTTAAAAAGAGGATATTTTTGACACACCACGAGTGTAGTGCGTTGAGATTGCCTTGAAGCTGATCCGAGTCAAACTGAGATGTGATTCTAGAATAAATTTTTAAATCATCTACAAACAGAGAAAAACAACTGCTACCAGAAAAAATGTCAGTAAGATCATTTACAAAAATTAGGAAGCATAAAGGCCCTACGTGGGACCCCTGTGGGACGCCCGATGTATTAGGAAACGAATGGGAAAAACTTGATTTGATTTTAACAATCTGGGATCGATTGGAAGGATAGCTCTCAAACCACCCAAGCAAAGAACCGAAAAAACCAAAGGCTCTTATTTTAGAGATCAAAAGAGAAAGAGGAACTTTATCAAAACATTTTGAAAAATCTGTATATATACAGTCAACTTGAGTACCGCATTCAAATGCGTCAAGAATAAACTGTTGAAAGCAAACAAGATTCAAAATAGTTGACCTCCCCTTAACGAAACCAAACTGGTGTATTGATAGGTTACTTTTAATTATAGGTTCTAACTGGGAAACAATCAATTTTTCTAAGAGCTTCGGAATTGTGGAGATAGAGCAAATAGGACGGTATTCAGTGATTTGAGACTTGTCACCTTTTTTAGGAACAGGGGTAACATAGGACACCTTCCAGTAATCAGGTACGTGGCCAAGCTGAAGCGAGCGGTTAAAAGGAAAAAATAAAGGCATGAATAAGATATCAGCACAACTACGAAGTAGACAAGGAGGGGGACACAATCTGGGCCCATTCCTTTAGTAACATCCAATGACGAAAGTTCCTTCAAAACATTTTCCTTATTTATGTTAAGAAACCCCATCGAAAAATTAGAAAATGAGGTTTCGTCATCAAATACACAGGTAGAAAAGTATTTCATACACTGAAGAAAAGTACCTAGCAAATAGGTTAGCTATATCACGGTTATTATTAGCTGATTCAGTACCTAGATACATCAACTTAGGAAAGTCTGAGTCTTTTCTTAAATAACTGAAATGGTTCCAGAATGCTTTGACATTATTTGATTTTACTCATAAATGATAATACAATTCAGTGATTTATAATGTATATGAATATACTGAAAAAGAAGTGAATGACGCCGCATGGCTATTCAGTGAAGTGAAAAATGTGGTAATTAGTCTCAGAACTCGAGACTAATACCTCAAGGGGTTTGAACTACAATGGCGAGAAAGACCTTTTGTTAGGGCAATGAGGAAATCTCGCGGCTTGGCTGTAGAAAACTGCGGCTTTTGAGAATCGCGCACAACTTTGAATGAGAGTAAAACCTGAACTTCCTTTGAAGCCGGAATCACCCTTATGATAAATGTACAGCTGAGAACTGTGAGAAAGGGATTTTTAGCCAGAAGCACTTCCACTGTGTTGGAATAAGTCGCAATCTATACTTTGCAAAGGTTACCCATGCTGAAGGATTACAAATAAGTGTACCTACCTATGTCTACTTAAATCCTGCAATTAGTCTCGACATGTGGAGGGCGACTGAAATCAAGAGGTTAAAATCAATTCGTGTGATATTCGGAAAATAGTATAAGTCCCATCTTTGGACACTTATTTGATGAAAGTTTTATTTGTGATTCATTAATTTTGTTTCTCCCGGAAACTTATAATCGATGTGAAAATGGGTTTCCCTCAAACAGTAGCAGTCTTATTGAGGAGACAAATGTAATAGAAGATGAATATAATTTTATTGAAATTCTTACATTTCGTATACAACGTTCTGAATGACTAGTTCATAGTTCACAAAGTGTTTCCGAATTCATGTTTTACTAAAAACTTTAAAATAAACGAATTCAAGCCGTTTTTCGCCATTGTTAGTAGTTATTCTAGGTAAGCTGTCCTTCTTGTTGGAATGCTTGCTTTTTCATAGAACGAACGGATTTTCAACCTCAATTCTAACATATGTTTGTTTTTTCTCTTTAATTTTCTCCTCCACAGTGCTTCTGTAGCAGAGGAGTTTATTCCGCATGCGTCCCTGAAGACTACAAGCGATTCAACAGCACTTTCATCAGTAATTAACATACTCGTTCATACTTTCGTATACCTATACGGTCATTTAATTATTCATTGCTCTCAAAGATGATTGCGCTGTAGACAAGTAATCCAATCACTTTCAAAACGGATCCAAGTTCATAAAGTTGAGAAATATTATCGTCTCATCCAAATGATCAGCAACGAGATACTTCATCTGAATTTGCTAGCTGCCAATTTTCATTAAACATTTCCTCTTCAGACGTGCACGCTGCTGCTCAAATTTCCGATAACGAAACTGAAGCGAATATCAGTGTTTTTGTGTGTGCGCGCGCGTGTGTGGGTGTTGTTGATGTGTGTGTTTTGTGTGTGTGTGTGTGTGTGTGTTTCAGCGTTATTTGTCATTCACCCATCGAAAGCAAGCTCCGCTCATTTCTAATCGCAAAAGTAATTTTCGCTTTATTTATATTCCATATTGGTACCTGGGTCGACAGTCTGTTATTTCAGTACAAATAATTCATAACCATTAAACATGGTGGATGCGTTAGGCCCGCGTTAACAGGTGCGTTAACTCTGACTCCATCCAGTAGGACCAGGAGTCGGTATTCAGTAGTCCTCCAATATTTTCTTCCTAGTACTGGACGTATGGAAGACCATACCAACCCCACGCAAAACTACTATCGTTTATTAGTTAGAAAAAAATTGTACATATCGGAATTAAAATTAAATATAAAATAAGTACTTAATAAATAATAACAATATTGATAATGAAGAGGAAACTTTCATAATGGGTATTTGAAACTAGTTATAACTGAAAGATGATGTATGAATTTGAACATTTATTATATTTATCCGTATCTAAATGTTTATATGGCCGAATTCAGATAGTTAATGGGCTTACTCATACAACTATTGGTTGTTTTTGATAGATCTGAAGAATTGCTAATTCCGGCTGACGGATAATCCAAGGCCCAATAAAATGTTTGGAACCATATTACAGGTAGCTCAAAATGTAAAGGAAAAATAAAATAAAATACAATAAATTAAAATAAAGCGTACCTACGTTCCATCTATAGCTATCGATCAATCTGGCTAAAAGACGAAAACGGTTTATGGCAATATTGACGTCACACGCAGTGAAGTAATGACTCATTTTAAATAGGTAGTAATACATCAAAGTTATATTCGAACATCCTCTTTCACAATAGACTTAAAAGTATAGTAAGATATACTGATAGTTTCATAAATAATATAAAACTGGTGTTATATTGACAATGGTTGCTGCATTGAAGATCATTTTGTGTATTACCATATTATTGTGTCGGTTGGGTTTGTTGAGGGTAGAGAAATTTTACAGGATTCTCTGATAATGTGGTTTAATGCATAATAAAAAATTTTCTACATTCAACAAACCCAACTTACCAAGGACAAGGCAACAATCCATAACCAATACAATTGTGTCCAATAATACCACCATACTTTTGTGTTCCATAATAAGGAACATACTATAATCCCGTTTTCTATGTTCCGTTCTTTTCTGTGATTCCGTATTACCGGACTTTTGAAGGCGCTTACTAGCACGAAATAATTTCCAAGCTTTCCCCTGAAGAAAAGCATCAAGTTTAGCTTTGAGAGTTCTCCGCTGTTTTTCTTTATTCATTCGTGACGAAGAGAAAGGCCCGCCAGGGCCTCCTGTTTGATTTCTCATAAAACTTCCCCAACAAAGAGGGTGGGTTAGCGGTTAATAACGTTCAACTTTCGTTAGTTGGATGAAAGTTGGTGAAAAAGTAAACGGAATCCTCTCATTGCACTATTCATTATTATTTTTCATTGGCGTTTTCATTACTTGATCATTCTATTGAGTGAGTTCCATTGTCTTTCAAGTCGGAGCAAACGCAATCATCTTCCGGCAATACTGAGAGAACATGATCGCTTTCACATGTATGCGGTGAGTATACTGGACAAGGGACAAATTAGTTTTTGCCCTATTGTGGTTGGTACTAGGTTCTGTGAAGCTATAAACGCATATATATGAAAACAATCACAAAAAGCTTTACAGAAAATTACGAGAAACTGAAATTGAAACGTTTGATGGTGTTTTTATAGGTAAATAACGTGTCCTTCACGAAAACCAGTTGGGATTCCAATAAATACATAGTATTCATTTTCTATGGGATTTCTATAGGCATATATTTACACTACAGTATTTAAACAAACACTATTGCAGCACGAGTAAACAAATTCAGCTAGTTTGCGGATGTACGGTTGGACCATTCTTATCTTGAGGAAAAATTAGCTATGGATCTCATTCTTACAATACACTGAGAGAAAAAATAGTCGCACTCTACCCGATAAAAAGGCGTCATTTAGAGTTCCCGATAGGAATCCAAGCGGGTGTCCGTCGATCCAAGCGGGTGGTGTGGTTCTTCAAGCGGGTAGTGTCAAAATCCGAACGGGTATCGAGCGTTTTTTTAATTTCCAAAAGATTCTTTTAAAATGCCTGCTTGATAATCAATCGGGTGAGCCGTAAAAATTTATCGGGCCGCGAGATTGGTGACTCAAAGCGGGTACGGTGCTGTGTCCGATCAATTGAGCCTTCTTGAAAACAATTGGGTCATGCAAATTCCAAATGGGTAAATTAATGTTAAAACCGATCGGGTTACCACTCCAAATATTATCGGGTACTCTGCTTTTTATCGGCTATTCCTTAACCCGATAGGATATCAAACTGGTATCTCGAATCATGTTTATCGGGCGATTAGAAATCTATTGGATGATCAAATATTGAAATTGAACACCCGCTACCATTCTATCAGCTCTGTATTTGTTTTTCAATACCCGATAGGATAACAAACAGGTCTCATGAATCACGTTTATATAACCCTATCAGAAATCTAGCGGATGTTCAAATATTGAAAATTAAACAATTGCTACCATTTTATCGGATTTTTCTTGACCAGATAGGAAATCAAATGGGTCTCGAATCACGTTAATCACCCAATCAGAAATGTTGTGGGTGTTCAAATATAGAAATTTAACACCCGCTACCATTTTTTTCTTAACCCAATAGGAAGTCAAACAGGTCTCTCAAAATCACTTTATCGGGTGATCAGAAATGTAGCCGGTATTCAAATATAGAAATTAAACACCCGCTACCATTTTACCTGCAGCTATTTGATTTACACCACCCAATGGGATATCAATTGGGTCTCTCAAAATCACAATTATCGGGTGATCAGAAATGTAGCGGGTGTTCAAATATAGAAATTAAACACCCACTACCATTTCTTCGGCTGCTATTTGATTTACATCACCCACCAGGATATTAAGCGGGTGACATGCATTATGTTCTGGCTTGGTATAATGGCCTTATCAGGCTTATTATAATGTACTTACCTGTTTCGTACCTACTTACCAGTAAGTTTCAGACCATTCTCAGATTAAGTTGTTGGGAAAACAGGTAATACCTATTTAGGCCGTTGACCGCGATTGTCAGTAAAAGGCTTATTCCTGAATTCCGTAATGTACCTTCCTATACAAATATTCCTAAGTGAATAAGCAGATTAACCTTATTTGGATGCAAAAAGGCTCATTTGGGGAGAGACAGAGCAACGGGATTCAAGTTCAATGGTCCAGCTGAGCTAGTCGTGTTATGATTGACAGTTATGAAGAAGTGAAATGAAGTTTTAAGGTAGGTAAATCCTTGTTTTGTAGTAGGGTCCGCTGCCTTAACTGATGGAGGTATCAAGAGAAATTTCTCTATCTTTCAATATCTCCAACATCACTCCCTCTGAAGGTGGTGAGCGTAGAATTCCACCATCGTTGCAGCCCAAATTTCATTTTCTTACACACTACCCATCCATGATGATGAAGCACGGTTATTTGGCAGTACTCTCTACATTTAGGTTTTAATCAAAAAACAAATAATTGAAAACAGCGTTGAGAAATTCCTTCAACAATATCAATAGGTACTCCTTACTCAGTAGCCAAGAAGGAACAGTACCGCCTCAACCACCTTTTTCCCCACAATTTCTTCCCTGATCGGGTAGACCCATAATTGAAAATTGAGTTTCATTACCGATGATTCAGAACTTGAAGAACTTAGCTCCTCCCTCCGAATTGACCCTACTCACCTAAGAAGTGTCAAATTCGTTACCACTTACGATGGTGTTAAATTCACTCCAATTTCTATAGCATGCTTTGATGGCAGAGACCTGGGACCTGATTTTATTAAAATCTTGAAAATTTATATACCATTGGAAACGAACAAAACGTACTTGAAAGGTGAAGACTATTCAACTCACGCATTCTGTAGCCACATCCAAGGCTATAACGTTGACTATAAGCTTCTAAGGCTATAAGCTATCTGACCGTCTGTATACTTTCCCCAGCTCATTAGTAAGAGCTTCGAACAGGGAATATTATGTAGTGCTGTGGAACAGCCTGTAAACTGCAGTTACTTAATAATGATGTAACATTGTGGAAACACTTAAGTTAAAATGGCAAAAGTTGGAAGATATGGGCAACGACAACGTGCACCTTTTCAAATAGTATCACGTCAAAGCAATTGGCACCTCAGTATATTGATTCTTGATGTATATCATGCGCGCTGATTCACTCATAACTGATACTGATTCACTGATAAATATAGTCATTGTTACTTCCCTATTGGGAGGTGCAACCAATGAAATTACTTTGAACACTGGAAACGGAATCGCATATTGTTCAGTCCCCAATAGTGCAACCCCCATTGAACAATCAGAAGCTGTTGTGAAGCCTCTGAGCTCACCAAAGAAACAGCATGATCAAGGCCAAATACCTAAAGTGACAAGAAACTTCTTTGATCTTTTCAAAAAGAATGGCTTCCCACTTTTTTTTTTTTTTTTTTTTTTTTTTTTTACGGTCGACATTAAGGGGGATGGTTTTAAAACCTCCAGTCCCCTAAAAATCGGGAATGCGTTGGTCTGCCAGATAGGCAAACTAACTGAAATAAAAATTTTTTCCAACTCCAAGGTTCACGTTAAAGTAGCCTCCGAGAAACAGGGAATGAGACTAGGCAAACTAGTGAAGTTGGGAGAGACTGAAGTTACAGTCATTCTCAACCAGAAGCTAAATACTTCACAGGGCACGATCCGTTGCCAGTACCTTCGATTGTGCTCTGTTGACGAGATCCTCGAGAGTCTCAAAGAGGATTCAGTCATTGAAGTCATCCCTATTTAACGTGGTAGGCGCATCAAGGGGTCATCTGACACCTTTTTGCTCACATTTGCGTTACAAAATCCGCCCAAGATTGTCACCTGGCCCCTTGCTTTGTGCCTGATACTTCAAAAGGAAGTTGCCATTCAATCCATTATGGCAACTGAAAAAGTCCCTTATCCTGTGGCACGAAGAATGTGCAATGATTATATTTCCAAAAAGGAATCATATGCATCCAAGTTGAAACAGTCCATTGAACGGACACCGGCCCAAGACTGGCTAATCAACTCCTCCCTAGCCATTAAGGCTGGCCCACTCCCCTCCCCCCCATCCACCACAATTACCACCCTCCCCCAACAATCTCCCTCTCCCCCACTTAAGCCATTCTCGAAACCCCCCCCATCAACAAAGGGGGATGGCTCTAAGAAAAATGTGAAGGACGTTTTTGAGGTCCTCACACTAAATTTCCGGACGAGGCGACAAATTACGTCGGCCTCCTCCTCCCTCAACTCCTCTGGCTCCAAAATGGAGCTCGACCTGGAGCCAGCCAGTGATCTGGATCTGCATCCCCACCTCCTCAGGCCCCTTCTAAAAAAAAGAAGGGCTGGCCAAAGGGCAAGCCCAGAAAGCAGCATTGACTGCATCATTGTTCTCTCTCAATAATTTATAGATTCCAAATATGACCACTCAACCTAATAACACCATCCCTGAGTGCTTCCGTCAATGGAATGCCAATGGTATATACGGACGACGTGATGAGCTGAGATTCCTACTAGGAAAATACTCGCCATTGACAGTAGCATTACAAGAAACGCATCTAAAACCCTTTGATGGGTTCAGTGTGCGTGGCTACTCCATTTTCAAAAAAGACGTGATGGCCCAGCCCGGCGGCAGGGCACATGGGGGCATCATGATTTTGATAAGAAATAATGCGCGAGTGGAGGAGGTGCGACTCAATACAAACCTCCAGGGAGTGGCTGCCAGAGTTGCAGTCCCTACCCCCCTGGCAATAGTCTCCATCTATCTCCCTGATGGAGTTTGGGATGAGGGCGCTTTTGTCAACCTCATTCGTCAGGATCCTAGCCCTGTGCTAGTACTGGGGCATTTCAACATCCCTAACACCTTGTGGGGCTGTGACTCTACCACAAGGCAGGGCTCCACTGCGGAAGCCACGTTCAGGGAATTGGATCTCCTCCTCCTGAACGATGGCCGCCCAACATACTTGTCGCCTATCCGTGGTACAATGTTCGCAATCAATCTTGCCATGTGCTCTCCCTCCTTGGGGAGTTCCTTGACTTGAAATCCTTTGCCGGACCTTCATCACTCGGACCACTTACCTATCAAAATTGATACAGAAAGTCGGCATTCACCTTTCACACCAATTCCTCGCTGAAAGTTGGAACAGGCTGACTTGGCTCTTTATATGGAGCAGATGGTGAACGTCAATTTCAATGGAACCAATGAGGATGACGTTACCAACTTCATCTCTGCTATCCTTGAAGCAGCATCAGCTTCAATTCCAAAACTGACCCCACCAAGGGATGCAATCATGACCCATGGTGGAATAGGGAAGGGCGAGAAGCCAACAAGGCCAAACGTCAGGCATAGAATAGATTCTGCCAAAGACGTACTACTGAAAATTATGCAGTATTCAAGCGAGCCAGAGCGCGTGAGCACCGGCTCAAGCGTCAGGCCCAAGTCAGCTTCTTTCGCTCATATTTCAATGAAATTGAGGATGGTACTCCTCTTAAAGATGTATGGCAAAAGGTACGTGCAATGAAGGGTCTCCCGCCACCAACTATTCTATCTATCACCACACCTCAGAGTGATGTGGCTCGGGAACCCAAGCACGTTACTGACACATTGGCTTCTCATTATGCCCATGTGTCCAGTGATGAAGCGTACCCGGATGACTTTAGGCGACACAAGACAGGTTGAGATGGCACCTCTCCCTCAGCTCATGCCGTCGTCCATTCCCTCAATTGATACACCATTCACAATGAGTGAACTAGAGAGAGCAATGAAGAACTCAAACAGGACTGCCCCTAAGAAGGATACGATCCATTATGAAATGTTAATAAATCTCACACAGGAGCAAAAGCACACTCTCTTGAGGCTGTATAATTCTATATATGCCTCAGGTAACTACCCTTCTTCCTGGAGGGAGGCTGTCATTGTCCCCCTGCAAGAAGAGAGCAAAGACCCTTGTGAGGCTGCTAGTTACAGACCCATCTCCCTTACTTGCTGCATGAGCAATTGCCTCATAAGCCAGTATCAGGCTGGTTTTCGCAAACGCTTTTTAGCAGTTGACCACTTTTCAGGTTTTAAGAGTTACATTCAGGACACCTTTCTGGTCAGGGAGCATGCTATTAGTGTGTTCTTTGACCTAGCCAAAGCCTATGGCACCACTTGGCGTCACAACATCTTAGAAATACTACGTCGGTAGTGAGTGAGCGGGCCAATTCTGGGCTTCCTCCACAGCTCTCTCTCCCATCGAAAATTAAGGGAGCGCCTAGAGAATGTCTTTTCCGATCTCCATCTTCAGAAGAACGGCATCCTTCAGGGCTCATTACTTAGTTGCACCGTGTTTATGGTTGCTATAAATGGCCTAGATCTACATCTCTCATTTGATGGCTTACATCTCTCATTTTTTGTAAACTATTTTATTTTATTCGAAGATAAATTGTATGATATATACCTTTGTTACACATTTGTATATCGATTAATAAACTGGATGTCTGAAACTTTCTTTACTTTATTGTTCACCATTTTCATATAGATTGAGTACAATTTTTTCGCATTAAGAAAAATCTGAAAATTATTGATTAAGAATATTTATAATAATTTTTCAATTCTACGTTTCCTGTTAACCATTTTCTTATAAAACCATTTTCTCAAGATTCACAAAATTCTAAGATGTTTCAATTTTCTTTACAGGTTCCACCTCCTCCCTATGCGATTGGGTTCCTCACGTGCATACTCCCGCCTCGAAATTTACCCATGAATTTATTCACGGGTAAATTTAGGAGCGGAGGTAGCAGGCTCGTTGAGAACTCAGTCAGATAGTGAGAAGCGGACTCGATAGAATGCTATAGAATTTCCTATAGAATTCTAACGGGTATGAGATTTAATCCGACAGGGGCATAGGGAAGCCTGATACCAAACAAACGGGTTTCAGGCTGAAACCAATAGGAAATCAAACGGGTATTTAAAATGTCCGATAGGAAACCAAACGAGAATACATGATTCCCCGATAGTAAACAAACTAGTATAAAGTTGAACCCGATTGGGAATCAAACGGGTATTTACAATTCCCGATCGAAAAACAAACAGGAATATAAATTTTCCCAATAGGAAATAAGTTTGAAACCCGATAGGAATTCGAAATACCCGATAGGAATAACCAAAAAGCACGATAGGAGGAAGGACTTTTCCGGGGTGAATTCTATCGAGTATTCCTGAGCTCGAAATCCACTATTTTGGGATTCTGGAAAATTGAGGTACCTACACGATAGAAATTTGGATACCCGATAAATCCTTATCAGTAAATTCATAACCCGATAGATTTCGGCTTGTAAAAACCCGTTAGGCGTAAGCCCTTTTTGAATACCCGATAGGATTTTATCCTATCGGGTTTTCTTTAATTTGTATCGGGTTGTTTTTAAAGTGAGGCCCGTTTGCGAGGACATCAAGCGGGTAAAAACCCTAACTTTTTCTCTCGGTTTATACGTTTTTGAATATTCCTTCATATTCTTGTCAAATCGAGTAAACGCGGTTTGGTAAATAGGAATTGAATTTTCCGTGCATGTATTAGAGACGAGGTAGAAAATTGCGGGGTGAGAATACAATATACATTTTATATCAATTTGCACTTAACACAATTACAAGGAAGCCCGAAGTAAGAGGAGTGCTCGCGTTACCCAGATTAGAGGTGACAGAGTGGAAGCCTAACTCAGTTTGTTTCGTCGCCCTTAAACTCCCTCTTATTTATGAAGGTCGGTACACATCCGGTGTAATCGAATAGCAATTAGTCCCTGTTTGTATTCTCGTAAATAAATTATGTCTATGAGCGTTATGTCTTCTTCTTCTGGTGTGAAGATGTGGTTACAGGAAACGACGTGCTTCACAAATCTTTCTGCAATCTGCTAAAATATGTTTTATTGTACTCTCCAGCACAAGCTTATTCATTTGTTTTTATTTATTGCTTTGAGTTAACGCATAGCACTCGCATAATAGTTGCTAGACTACGTAGCTTGTTGGTTGCTGCTGCTATGGTCCAACTGATCTTTTTATCGTCCTCAGACTCGGCTCTCATGTGAAAAATCAAAATTTTAAGTTCATGTGAATTCTCAGTACCGGATACGTCAGTATTTTAGCATAGGCCCCGTCAAATTTGCGGCTGCATATGTGGTGAATGTACGGGACCTGCTAAGACCGTAATAATCCACATTACTCAGATCATGGTTGGTTCATTGGTTAAAATTCGTTCCAAATTTATTCTTGTTGTTTGTCTTGGATGGTAAGTGCTGATCGAGGTCCTTATGTTATGGTCTAAGTTTCAAAATTCAGTGTTTTAAGCGGTCCATCCCACATAATAAAGTCCTATTTTACTGGGCGAGCAATATAGCGGCTAAGATTGTAGGAGTCGTCCAAAGTTTCATCCTCAAGCCATTAAAATCTAATGGTCAAATGAAAGTTGCAGGTTGGGTCAGTGGGTCACGTCGTACCCTACAGGGATTAATCCACTTCTCAAGAATTCTTGTCGGTCCCTTAGTGATACCACCTTTCGTATGTGCCGTCATGAACACATCTACTGCATTGTTACCATTCGATTATGACAGTCCGATTCAAGATCAAATCAAATGTGAGATCTATAATTAGGGGAAAAACTGTGTTCCGAAACTATATATAGTTTATATGTAGTATGAAGGATTCACCAGCTACTCATCAAATTGATAGTTCCTGATTATTTGTTATTTCATCGACATTATCATTGAACATTATTACATTAATCATTATTAAAAAGTGTATCCTGTTGGGGATGATTCATTTTTGAGAAATTTTACATTTCGGTCTTTTTTTTTTAAATTACTTTTCTACTTGATAAAATTAGAACGACCACAACTCCTTTATGCTCACCGTAAAATGAAAAATACGGTCACCGTTGGAAAAAAGCAATTGATTGTCTATCTCCCTGATATCAAACCAATATATTTTGAGCTGACCTAATACGTGAAAGAGGAGAGAGAAAGAGAGAGAGAGAGAGAGAGAGAGAGAGAGAGAGAGAGAGAGAGAGAGAGAGAGAGAGAGAGAGAGAGAGAGAGAGAGAGAGAGAGAGAGAGAGAGAGAGAGAGAGAGAGAGAGAGAGAGAGAGAGAGAGAGAGAGAGAGAGAGAGAGAGAGAGAGAGAGAGAGAGAGAGAGAGAGAGAGAGAGAGAGAGAGAGAGAGTGAGAGAGAGAGAGAGAGATTGAATTTGATTGATTGAAAGCGTTTATTTAACGACCAGGGTTGGTTAGGGCTATGTAGCCCTCTCTTCCACCAACCCTGGATACAAGTAACATAATATAAATCCTCTTACAATCGAACAAGTAACCATTCAAAATTTCAATGACAAACATAGGTAAGTACCTCACATTAATTATAACTTGACATAGGTAATTATTTTTAATTAATTTTCATAATTAATTGTAGTTTTAAATTTCTTCTATCTTTGTTTAATTTTACATTTTAATTGATGATTGATTTTTTTACATTTTTTAATTTATGATTAATTTTGTTTTACATTTTAGATGAAAATTACATTTAGTTCTAAATTCTAATCATTTTTAATGAATATCCCTTTTTTTACATTTCGAATATTTCAATTAAAATTAATTAATAATCGATTTTACATTTATCAATTACAAACATAAGGTAAGTACTTCTTATTAAACATTTTGATGTTTAATTAATTTTATATCTGAATGTTCATAGTTGATTAATTTTAGGTTTACATTTCATACATTTTTAAATTAATTGTACATTTTACTTGATGATTAATTTTGAAAAATCTCTTACATATTACTTAATTGTAAATTAATTTTAGTTTTACGTGCTAATCTACTTCATTTTAGTTTTACCTTACAGTTGTTTTCATAATTTCACATTATAATTGATAATCAATTTTAGTTTTACATAATCCGTGACAAGGAACGTAAATTAATTTCTTGTTTCGAAAATACAGTTATTTATAGATATCCAGCAATTTATCTTTAAAATTATTTCTAAAAGTTTCCACTTTTTGTTTCAAATAAAAAGATTTACGTTAGCATTATATAACCCAATAGCTTGCATTGTAAATGACCTACTGAAAACATTTGTTCTATGCGTTGGTATTTGTAGCAGCTTTGCTTTTCTCGTGTTTTTTGCGTGTATCTGATCCATAAAGGTAAATTCTTGGAAAAGATAATCTGGAGTGCGGAATTTCAGGACTTTAAAAAGCATCACCGCAATAGCTAGTTTTTTTCTCTCAGCTATTTTCAGCCAACCTAGTTTACGATATGCAACAATATGTAACATGGTCATCTATCTTCAACATAAGGGCAAAACGAACTGCCGCATTTTGTGCTTTTTGAAGTTTCGCCATTTCCTCGCCACTCAGGTCACAAAATGCAGTTTGGGCATAATCGAAATTAGGAAAAATGAGGGAGAGGACGAGTTGCTTTCGTACTCCTTCCGGAAAATCGATTGCAACTCTTCTCAGTTGATAAATTGAACTAAAAACTTTCCTGCATATATTATCAACTTGATTGGACCATGACAAGGTTTCATACAGTTCTATTCCCAAGTTTTTACAAGATGAAACTCTTTCCAATTGCACATTTTCTAACAATAGACTATGTTCCCCATTTTGTTCAATTTTTATTAGCAGTTTAGGATTTCCGATAATCATAAATTTAGTTTTATTTTTATTAATATTCATTCCATGCGCTGACGCCCAATTCTGGAGATTGCTTAAGTCTATGTTGAGAGCTTGGACAGTTTCAGGAATTTCCCCAACACTGCACACTCTTTATATTTGTAAATCATCGGCATATTCTTCGTAGGAAGTTTCAGGGGAGAGGACAGAGGACATTGTACCTAAGTACAACATGAAGAAAAAGGCAGATAGGACTGATCCTTGAGGAGTACCCAAAGATGTTTCCCTCCAAGGTGACAAGGAGCCGTCAGGCCCCCTCACACTTTGCTCCCTACTGTTCACGTACGAAGAAAACCATGCTGACATTTCAGGGGTTATATTATGAGATTTGAGAATTTCCAGTAATATGTCTCTCCTCAACATTTCAAATGCTGATGAAAAGTCCACCATCACTAGAATTGTCAACTTTCTGTCATCCATGGCTTTCCTAATAAAATCTAGCACAGATATAAGGGCAGTGTCTGTACTAAAACCAGTTCTGTAAGCCGCTTGTTTGCGATCCAGGATTCGGTTTGGCTCAGCAAAATTGGCAAGTTCAGTGTACACAATTTTGTCGAGAATTTTTCCCATGGCACAAAGAATAGAAATACCTCTATAATCCTGCACTGATGAAGAGAGAGAGAGAGAGAGAGAGAGAGAGAGAGAGAGAGAGAGAGAGAGAGAGAGAGAGAGAGAGAGAGAGAGAGAAAGAGAGAGAGAGAGTAGAGAGAGAGAGAGAGAGAGAGAGAGAGAGAGAGAGAGAGAGAGAGAGAGAGAGAGAGAGACTTTATTCATGAAAAAATTTACAACAGTACAAAATGAAATAATAATTGACGAATAATATTGTTCGGCACAAGGCTGAAAGCCTGTATCGCCGACACATGAGTTGATTTTTAACATTATACTATTTTAATTTGAATATAATGCACAATTTGAAAAATATGTCTCCCAATATTCATACAAAAAAAATATTTACATTTGAGTATCATATATAGTTATGCTTTTCACGACTGTCTATACATTCTCGTTATGATGGAGTCGCACTTTTCTGTACCATTTTGAATTAGCCATGTATAAATCATTTTTTTGAATATGTTTCTCGAGCTATTGGTTGGGTTCTTCATTCTAGAATTAATTTGATTATACAATAGATGAATAATATATTTAGGGCTTCTAGTGGTGAGAAACAATTGAGGTTTAGGGTTTGTCACAGTTTTCTCCAAAACCAAACGTGTTGGGTATGTGTGTTCCCTAGAGCAAGTTATACTGTTCAGGTGTTTATGAAAATGAAGCAATATATTCTTTATAAACAATTGTCTAATACTGAATACTTTGGACTGATTGTAAATCAAGCTGGAAGGCTAGCGTTGCGGTTTCCCCAGCATAGTAAGTATAGTATAGTAGCTTATCTAATGAGTAAGAGGTAACCTCCACCCCGGGTCAACATACAGTATTGCAGTATAGACAGTACTAATGAAATTTAAATTTATTTTTTCTATCTTTATGAAGAAGGTGTCTGAAATTGTAAAATATGCTCAAATTTCCTTAATTTAGAGTGTACACAGTCGATTTGATTTCTCCATGTTAAACTACTGTCAAGGATCACACCCAAATATTTAAATTATGAAACCCTTTCAAGTTGGTGGCATGGACAATGATGACTACATGAATGCATTTTGAGATTAAGACTAGGTGAAATGTTAATTTGACTGCCTACGAGCATATATTTTGTTTTGCTTTTATTTATGGCTTTTCATTTTATTTATGTTGAGCTATCCACCATCCATTGCCCAACAACGTTTAATTCTTGTTGCATCTGCTGGAAAACGCCAGACCACTCTAAACCCTTCACCAAAAGTGCCGTGCCATCCACGAAAGGAAAACTGGACCAAAATGAACTATAGAAGGCAACATATTTGAGTAAATTAAATATAAAATGGGTCCTAATGTACTTCGCTGAATTGCCCCGTAATGTATTTCTTTCATGTGGCTATACTGATTGCCCACCTCTACAACCTGTTTATGACTCTCTAAATAACTTGAAAACTATGATAGACTGGATCCAACAATCTCAACTTCTTGTACACGACCCAAGAGCAAAGCGCGATCGATAGAATCGAAACATTAAGAGGCTAAAATGCAGATTTTAAAGTTTTCCAGAATCTTATTTTTTCCATTTGTTTTTCTGCCCCTAATAGGTACATAAATTACTACTTATTGAAGGTACCCCACGGAAAAAAAAACTTTTTTGGAATAACAGCGTTTTAACGGTAGAGTCAATTTTTATTTTTATTATTTCCATTTTTTTTTTAAATTTAATGATTTAAGCCGCACGTCAACCAGAAGGGTCATCAGTGGCATTGAATAAGGCGCCCAAAGAGATTCTACAAGTGGCACGACTCTAGGGGGAGCCATTTTGTCCTCCGTCACTGAGATTCATTGCGGACTCCACTCGCAAATCGGAGGGGGAAAAAAATGAGGGGTACAGAAAATACCACAGTTTAGTCCCTACACCAGATTTAAAAAGACTGATGAATAGGCTAAATATATGTCACTATACATAATAGGCAAAGATTGATAAAACTATGACTAGATGTACATAAATATATCACAGATCAGATAAGACTTCGTAGTACCGCTCAGCGGCTTTCAGTTTCAAATACAGGGACCTTGTCTGGTCCGGATGAAACGTCAACCCACCATGCCTATGCCGGACTAGGAAGTCTACAAGATCTGGCCAGTCCTCCAGGAAGTGGCGGATAATTAGATCACCCCCACATCTACACAAAACGTTTAGAGCTTCTGCATCAAGCAGGTGTCTGTGAGTAAAGGTGCGTCTACAAGGGGACAGTTTCTCTTCATAGAGCGAGAGCTGAGAGCTCACGAGAGAAGTGTGGACACCTCCTAGAGTAGTTGCGAGAGCATCGCGAGAGTACTCTAGACTGGTATGATCAGTGGCGCCCCGATTGGCCACTATTTGATCCCTCCCAGGAAATAGAGTTACAAAATGGCCTACCGGGTACAAGTCCTGAAGAACACCATAAAAAAATAAATAATAATAATAAAGAATAAGTGTGTGTGTGTCATTCGAGACAGTAACTCTCCTTAAGATTGAGATAAAAATTCCGTTTTTACGTCCAAAATCATGCTTTCCAAATGAAAGGATGATTTTGTGGACCACCACTTTTTGAGTACATTAAATTAGCCAACTTTAAACAAAATTGCAAAAAAAAAAAAAAAAAAAAAAAAATCACCATAAACTGCTAAAACGGCTTAAAATCTTTAAATTTACATTTTTTAGTCGGATATTTAATCAAAAGAAGTTTACTAAACAGGGAACTAGAACATCAACAAATTTATGCACAAAATTATGATTAAAAGTTTACTTAAATGTTATTAATATTTGTAAAAAAAAAAAAAAATCAATTATACCTACAGGAAAAGCTAAAAGTCCTAAATATTTTTGAATCGCAGATTATTATTCAGAACGAGTTTTTTCGCCATAAAATTGGTAGTTAATATGGTAGATAATAAGGCGATAATTTACGATAATTTGCTCATACGATCATGCAGCATGACTAAAACCTTATACGAATCAAGTCGGCTCAAGAAAAATTTGCTTGGCGTCAGAGAGGTTGGAAATATAACGCTCTTTCCAATGGTGTCCTTGTTTTTAATTTTACAGTAAACCTGAAGGAGTTATGACTATTTTAATACCATAAAATGGAACACGGAAAAACCTGGGATTTGAAATAATTCGAAATCTATGTGTAAAATATATATATATATATATAAAAAGAGAAACTTTTTGTTGTAAATTAGTTCTAGAATCGACCCCTGAAGTCGATTATAAGGCTGTAAAATTGTTATCCACCGAATTCTCTTCCTGGTACTTCGTACCTGAACAGTATGTTTTCTTGCTTTCCTTACTTAACCTTAAAGGTGTTTATAGCACTTTTTAGTCATTTTCCCAAGATACGATCCCTCATCGCAATAGCATCCATCCATAATGAATACAAGTTAGGAAAGTAGTGTGAAGCCCCGCACCAGATGTTTTTTAAAAGAGATCGAGAATAACAAATCTGTTGGAATTCCTGGAATTCGTGGTGGAGGACACGCATTGTTATGTTTGCTTAGATCGTAGGGTGTTTTGGGTCGATTCTGTCCTGGCTATCCTGCAACCTCAATCAGCGCAAACTGATGGTTGTGTGAGGTGTACCTATATCATCAGTATCGTTTATCGCATGGTTCGGAGTTCCCCAGAGTAGCACAATTGGGCCGCTGTGCTGCTTAAAATTAATTAATGACGTAGTGAGGTGTCTTAAATCTATATCAATGAAATCGTAAGTACGTCTGTTTGTGCATAGATTAGAATCATGAAATTTTGCGTTTCTTTTCCAATTCATGCTATTTGTAGACAATTGGTACCATTTTCTCGGTTTTTCTCTGTCTGTCTGCCCGTATGTTTGTCCGCTTTTCACGGTTACAGGGGTCATTGGACAACTGATATAAGTGGTGGAAAATCTCTGTATCAGTCCAACTTATAATATAGGCTATTTGAAGTTTTGAGAACATTTGGGCTAGTTGGCCCAAGAGAGGGTGAAATGGGGTATCGTGGGCACTATTGAACGAACTGATTTGTATAGATGTGCAGGTATGGCACTTGAATTACTTTTTTCCAACACACTGGCCTGCAAGGAATCTCTGGGAAAAAAAATTTTTCTGGGAAACAGTTACTGTACGTGAGCAAGGCCTGTGGGACTCAATAGTTGCCCCTAGTTTGAGAACGACCCGTATATCCGTTCTAATATATTTATCAAAGTGTGCCTCGATTCTGACCAAGTCCATGGTACGTGTTGTGGTACATATCCTTTCAGAAACACCATTTTTGCCATCTACCAAATTACGAGTAGGTACAATACGTAAGGCACGTTCAAAACGAGCTCCAACTACGCAAGAGCAAAGTTTTTGAAATTTAGATTGTTTTGAGTGGTATTATTTATTGTCAACTAAAGAATGTACACTAGATGAGATCGACTTATTGTTAAATGGCCTTTCTGCTTGCAGTAATTTAAATTTGTCTGGATTCAACTCTCTGTCTGATTTGCTTCCTTCCTCACATCAGGGTTAACCGTCCCACTTACTAGAGACATCAGTCATACATACAAATGAGGGGCTTCAGAGAACCTCCTAACCTCGCCGTTTTATCACCAATCAGCCTTCATAAATACTGGAAATACTTCCCATTCCGGCCCTTAATACTCGGATGTCATATTGTATAGTTATATATCCATGTGCCAAATATGAAATTGATAAGAATCTACTATCAACTATAAAAATACAATACATCTAAAATAAATGGAAACATACGGGGAAATATTTCTGGAATCCTGATTATTTTCATTTGTTTCAAAATAATATTTAGAAACATTTGCTGGTCATAAATATATTTGAATAAAAACTCTGCTGCAAACAGTAGTGCTCTAGTTCCAATTTATGTGCTAAACCTCTCTAATATTTTGACAGAAAGTCTCGAAATTTATAACTATTGCATAATAACCGTGTAATAAGAATAGTTTTGTGGGAAAAAGTAAATTAAATGTGCTCATATGATGGTGCTGCAAGACTAGCAATTCTTTCATACTAGAATATCTTTTGTATCGCCGGAAGGCTTTTACAAATAAACAATTTCATTTCATACTAGAATATTATGCCACGTAATTTTTGGGTGTATTTGACAGTAGATATAATAACCTCTGTTAAAAAAGAATCCGTTTTCTCGCAAAAAGAAAGAAAAAATCAAGTATTTTGGAAGTAAAAATGAATTCAACGGGCAGTACCACATGAATTTTATCAAATTTCAAAAAAGTACCTAATGAACGAAAACCCGTGATAAATTGACCGTATAGTTTAGTTTTGATAGTTCAAGATTACTTGAAAAAAAAAAAAAGAAAAAATCAAAAACGTTTATAAAGTTAAAAATCGAGGAAGGACAGAAAATGTCTAAGGTCCTAAAGTTCGTTTCTTACGTATAATAGGGCAACGGTCACGTTAGTTGGGCCCTACAGTTGGAAACCTGGTTAATTTTTCCTTAATAATAAAGAATACGGTTATTCTACCGACTGCGGACCCTTTCGCCAGTCAAATACAATATCACTACACCATATGGGAAACCTTAGTGTAACCTCTTAGTTGGAAATGTTATGTTCAGTTCGATTTGAAAGCGTTAGTGTCCGGATGCTCTAGTGATTTTGGCAAGTAAACGTGGTCTCATTCATAAGGTTTTCCCGATTTTTAATTATGGTTTTGATTATTCCAATGATTGTCTTGCAATATTGACTTATTTTTTAGCGTATTCATTCAGGAAATATACCGTTGACCGCGTATTTATTTTACAATAATAGCGTCCCACTACAGGACCCTCAAAATGGCTTCGAGCCCAGAAGTTGGACGGTCGTCCAACCAAGTTTTTTTATGCCACCTAATTAGAGAACGGTACACAACTGTCGGACAGTGCTTATGTTCGGATTCCCGTATTTTTGGTCTTCAATTGAGTAATCACTCATCTGCTCAAATTTTGGAACGACCATATCACTGGATTGTTACTAACAATAAACAGTTCCCTAAATATAAGATATAACTCGGAGCCTCTAAATGTTATAGGTAACACTCGTTGTCTATTAATGTAATTTCTTACATCATGAGATTTATTGAGCTGCGGATGGACCTTAAGCCTTGGTGATCTTAAGGATCGTCAGATTTTTCCACTTCCTGCAAAGCATTTCGGTTCTATATTTGAGAACCGTTCATCAGCCAGATTTTATATTCAAATGAAATTTTTACTACGAACCAATTAGTGACGTTTCTGTACAGTTATACATGTACCATAATTATGAACTTTTTCCCGTATGATATGAAGAGTAGGTGTAATCTTCGTCTGGATGGTACAATCTGTATTAATAAAATCGAAAGTATGTCTGTCTGTACATTGATTAGAATTATGAAATTTTGCGATTCTTTTCCATTTCGTGCTATTTGTAGACGATTGGTACCATTTTCTCGGGTTTTCTCTGTCTGTCTGCCCGTATGTTTGTCCGCTTTTCACGGTTACAGGGGTCATTGGACAACTGATATAAGTGGTGGAAAATCTCTGTATCAGTCCAACTAATAATATAGGCTATTTGAAGTTTTGAGAACATTTGGGCTAGTTGGCCCAAGATGGGGTGAAATGGGGTATCGTGGACACTATTGAACGAACTGACGATCTGATTATCCGAATATGTTTGGATTATTCGAGCTTAAATCACAGGCTACTTGAAATTTTTTCAAATCTGCCCCATAGGGGGTGTTTAGGGGAGGAGGGGGTGGATGGGGTATCTTTGTTATCACTGAACAAACCGGGGATCTGAGTGGGGAAATATGTTTGGATTTGTCAAACTTGAACCTGGAGGCTACTTTAAATTTTCCAAATCTGACCCATAGTGGGTGTTTTATGAGAGGAGGGGGGTGGAATGGGGTTCGCTGACGATTTGAAATTGTTCTGATATGTGAATTTAGTTGAAGATCGCGAGAACCTCCAGATGCTCATGAACGATCTTGGGGCGTGGTGTGCCGCAAATCGCGTCTCCTCACGTTCGTCGAAGTGTTCCGTTACCACCTTTCATCTTGCTACTCAGCTTATCCTATTCAAGTACAGCTTATGTGGATTCAGCCTTCGGATAGTGGTTGTTATGGTAGACCTTGGATTTCTCTGTAATGGAAGACTGTATTACACGAAGCAAATTGATGCAGTCGCTTGTCGGGCTTCGAGAACTTTGGGCGTTCTCATGTGAAATACCCGTTAGATCACCAACGTCCAAGCACTGGTACTCTTGTAACAATATCTGGTTTTTCCTCCTTAGTACTCTTTGAAGAGAATTCATTGATAATTCGATGAGGTAATTAGCACTCAAAAACAGCTTCTATCAAGGTTGATAATGACCACCCACTTGAAATACTAGTACTCTTAAAAAAAAAACTACTCAATAACCAGCTCGATTGTCCATTGCTACTCTTTCACGCAACCAATTGCCTCGTTCATCTACACGCTCACCCTAACTGTTCGTGCCCTTCGCTCTCACTACCTTTTTAACCGTCCCCTTCACCGATTGAAGCTTAGTGAACTCAATTTTTAGCCAGTTCCCAGAATTTGACTTTTTTTGGGATTCCCTTGATAACTTGCAATCCTCATTACTCTCTTCTCCCTCCTTCTTTTGAATGCTGTGTTTTGTGTCAAATTGGCGTACCATTTAGTGTAGGTAATTCTTGTTATATCACTTCAAACGGAACATAATATATGCCTTTTAAGCATGCGCGTTTCACTTTTTCGCCACTATACGCCGTCCTAACACAACTTGTCTAGTTTTCTCCCAGGAGTTTGTCAGTTGCCTTTTGGCCGTGGTATTGGCACTTTTTCCGCCTCGTTCTTTGGTTCGGTTTGGCTGCAAGTCCCATTTTCCTAGAAGTTACCCTGCCATTGTGGCATATGTTCCTTAGTATGTGTGTGGATGTCCTGCCTCACAGACATATTATGTTCCTCTCAGTGAAGTACGTTTTGCATGCTTCTTTGGCATGTGTTCCCTTGAAGGGGAATATTTTGTTGATACGGCATATATATTTCTGTAAGAGTAGGAAAAACTTTTCTGCCTAAAAATCATAAATGTTCTGCTATGCGGATTATTTACATTTTTTGATTATGACGATATGGATGTAGACAATAATAAAGTAAACAATAATAAAAATATTAAACAATTACCTGCCTAAAAGGCAGGAGTTCCTTCTAGAGTGGGTCAAAGAATCTCGATGCCTAAAAATCATGTGTTCTTCCAAATGTTGAGTTTAGCGTATGCCTGAGGGGCAGGTGTTCCTCTAAAAACAAATCAAAAACATGTTACGTCCGAAATGATAGTCATAGTGTTGTGACATTTCTTTCCATGTGCTGAACCCTACCATTGTAATTATTGGGTTTTCCAGTAATTTTCAAGTGAGCTCCATTTCTCTCGATCACCGAATCGCTGCGTATGCACAGATTTTTCGTATCCACATCAGCTTTTTGTTATGTTTGTTAGACATTATATACGTGTAATTTTCTATTTATACGAAAATCACATATCCATTTTAATCTATCCAATTCTATTCTGTTCTATCCATTAGAAACTGCCACGATTCCGCTGAAGTCTACAATATATGTTGTTGCATATATTCTGTGAAAAGAACCAAACCTCCCTTTGGACAAAAATTACAAAGGAATAATAAGGTATACTTATATTAATATAAGTATACCTTATATTAATAAGGCATACTTATCAATTTCTTATCTTACAAAGTTTCATCTTCTCTGCACGAATTGGAGACTATGTTCCCTCTCATTTTCCTCAAAACCTTATCCCATATGGTATCAACGTGATATCTTCCGTAACCATTACTTGCCGCTATGTTTTTGATAATTGATTATTCTTTTGATACATTTTTTTGCTCATTTGAATTAATAGCGCACGGCTGTTCATACTATGGATGGTTGCATGATTATGGACTGAAGAGTGATTTTATGTACTATGGATAGTTATATCGCTGTATATATATTTCCTATAAATTGAAAAATTATGCCTTTTGTTTACCAATGATATGAAAATATCAAGGAAATGGATCCCCTCCCCCCCTCCACGTTCATTGATTTTTTCGTGACGCCAATTCACTTGTCTTTCTGCTCCCGTCTATAGAATTTTAATAGCATCCACATATCTATACGACGTTTATTTGAGAAGGACTAGAGAAGGTTATTTGAGTTACATGTTTTAAATATATTTTGTTCAAGATAATCCATGTCCCAGCAAAGGATCTACAAACAGAAGATATAATGGAGAACCCATGGAAACTCCTGGCTAAGTATATAATTTTCCCTCAAATAAAAAATAAATTTGATCTATACAAACTGATATCAAATTACACAATTCGTCTTTTTCAAAAATATTGAGTTTTGAAGAGAGAATCAGTTTGGAAACCACATCATTGCAGCCTGCTACATCAATATTGGTAAACAAACTAATCACATCGAATGAAGCAACTTTAGCACCTATATTTTGAAAACCAAATTATAAGAATTCAGCATAGTCTGTTGAGGCCGAAAGCTAATTTTGTTTCTAAATAAAATATCAAAATTTGCAGCCAATTTATAATCAGGGAGGCTTTGTCACTGATGCCCCATTTGAAGCCTAAATGGAGGAATCTAAGTCCCGATTCGCTAGAGTTCCAATAAGAAAGAATGGTTAAGGCCGAGCCACTCTATAACGGCAGGTCCAACGACACGGCTAAGGCACTACAAGTCGTGTCACTGTCGTTTCGTGAAGAGTGTTCACTCTATAACAGCAGCCTGAATGATTATCTCGACGACACCGCTGTCACAATGTAATTTCTATAGGTCAGTCAGAATTGTTTTGGTCTCTTCGGGTGCAACTCGAAAGTTAGATAGCAATTTTTTAACTTGATAAAAATTTCAAATAATTTTTTAGCTCAATGAATTGCTCAAATTTCAAGAAACATGGATAAAAGTTTCAATAATTGCAAAAATCTGCTGAAATTCGTTATATTGATATGTTGTAGTAGAATATTACTGAGAAATGTATCACATTGAAAAGTTAAAAAAATTAATGTAAATGTAAATGAAATTGTACATGAAATTTACTTTAATTTCAATAAATGTGTTAAAACATCGATGAAAAAAGTTTCAGTCATGCTGCACGATCGAATAACCGAATTTTCGTAAATCATCGTTTGATATTTATGTTGAACTGCTCTGAAATTTATGCACTTAGAGTGCAATGAAATGGTTATGTATACAATTGATCATGACAAAAAAAGTGGTCTAAATAATGATTTGCTATTTAATCAATGTTTATGAATTATTACAATTTTTTGAATTTTTCATCGATTTTTGAAGCATATACTAATACTAAAATTTGAAAACATACCTATTTCAGCACAATTTTATGAATACATTCTTTAATGTCCTCGTTCATAGAACTTCCTTTAAGTAATATTTAGCGAAAATTTGGTCTTGCTGCTTGACTAGAAGTTTTTTTAATTAGCTACTATGTATACAATATTTTGATTATGGAACCTAAGAAGTGTATTTTCTTACTTCCTCATAATGAAACCTTCATAAAGACTTTCTAATAACGTGAAATAACAACAGCCGTCACTAGGGAATGGACAACGGCATCCCAACGACATCGGAAAAAAGTAAACTGAACTACTTAGTCCGTGCCGTGTCTCGGAGGGTGTCAATGAGGGGTCAGTTTCGTGCAGGTGGTGGTCGTTCGTGTGTACTTCGCGGTTCAAACTCCTGCGTTTACTTGCCCAACGACAGGGGTGGTTGGCGTGCAGTTGCCAAGTAGTTATAGTGTGGCCTGGCCTTTATGCTTCATCCGTTTCTCATGAAGGGATACTTCGGCCGGAGAAATTGTAACATTCGACAGGTACTGCAGTTTCTAGAAATAGAGGCTATTGGTGGTGATGCTATATTAGGAACAGGATTTTGGGTTCTTCACAACTTTTTGTAACTTATCCTGCAGGATCTTATTCTTCGTAGATCTCTTCTGTCACGCGGTTTCGACAACATACTGCTCGATAATTTCCTATTCACAGGAGGTGTAACAGGTTGTGAGCTCTTGAACATATAGTACAGTTTTTCTCCGGCAGTATCACAAAGACTATACCATGGACAGAGTCAATTTTCACAAGTTTGATTTATGCCTCATTGATAATTCGGTTTGCAGCACCTGAGTGGTCCGAGCATTGAATACGCACACAATTTGAAATAACACCGTTAGAAATGCAGTTTATTGAACCAAATATTCCTTACCGCGAAAACTATACGTATTTTCGTCTTGTTATACCAACTCGAGATTTCTGCTCGACTTGCAGAACTGATACTAACTAAATCACTCGCGAAGAAATTGTGGAAACCCAATTTAATGAATAACGGAAGTTAAAGAAGAACGTTGACTAATTCCACGAAAAAAGAGAGTTAATATGTTAGACCGATTTCGACGGTTAGGTCATCATTAGTAACAAACAGTGACTGAATATACGTTAGATAGGACACAGTTCATATTGTATTAGGTGAAAGGAGATTGAATCCCGTTAGTCGATAGAAAGGAAAGGGCCAGGAGGTACAGCCAATCAATTGCATACAAAGTGAAGGGAATTATAGCAAATCAGATGAAGTGACAGAAGAATTACTCAATCCGGTTTTATCAAGGGGATAGTACAAAGCTATATTTTACTATGACATAACATTGTAACTCAATATTTTCGTGAAATTATACAAGCTCTTCTTTAACTTCCGGTTTTTATTGAAATGGGTTTCCCCAACTTCACCGGGAGTGATTTTTAGTTCGTACCAAACGTGATTTAGTCTGCATGCATGTCCGAACTTATATGCTTGCGATTTTATTTGTCCAACGATATATATCCGTTCTAATATATTTATCAAAGTGTGCCTCGATTCTGACCAAGTCCATGGTACGTGTTGTGGTACATATCCTTTCAGAAACACCATTTTTGCCATCTACCGAATTACGAGTAGGTACAATACGTAAGGCACGTTCAAAACGAGCTCCAACTACGCAAGCGCAAAGGTTTTGAAATTTAGATTGTTTTGAGTGGTATTATTTATTGTCAACTAAAGAATGTACACTAGATGAGATCGACTTATTGTTAAATGGCCTTTCTGCTTGCAGTAATTTAAATTTGTCTGGATTCAACTCTCTGTCTGATTTGCTTCCTTCCTCACATCAGGGTTAACCGTCCCACTTACTAGAGACATCAGTCATACATACAAATGAGGGGCTTCAGAGAACCTCCCAACCTCGCCGCTTTATCACCAATCAGCCTTCATAAATACTGGAAATACTTCCCATTCCGGCCCTTAATACCCGGATGTCATATTGTATAGTTATATATCCATGTGCCAAATATGAAATTGATAAGAATCTACTATCAACTATAAAAATACAATACATCTAAAATAAATGGAAACATACGGGGAAATATTTCTGGAATCCTGATTATTTTCATTTGTTTCAAAATAATATTTAGAAACATTTGCTGGTCATAAATATATTTGAATAAAAACTCTGCTGCAAACAGTAGTGCTCTAGTTCCAATTTATGTGCTAAACCTCTCTAATATTTTGACAGAAAGTCTCGAAATTTATAACTATTGCATAATAACCGTGTAATAAGAATAGTTTTGTGGGAAAAAGTAAATTAAATGTGCTCATATGATGGTGCTGCAAGACTAGCAATTCTTTCATACTAGAATATCTTTTGTATCGCCGGAAGGCTTTTACAAATAAACAATTTCATTTCATTTCATTTCATACTAGAATATTATGCCACGTAATTTTTGGATGTATTTGACAGTTGATATAATAACCTCTGTTAAAAAAGAATCCGTTGCAAAAAGAAAGAAAAAATCAAGTATTTTGGAAGTAAAAATGAATTCAACGGGCAGTACCACATGAATTTTATCAAATTTCAAAAAAGTACCTAATGAACGAAAACCCGTGATAAATTGACCGTATAGTTTAGTTTTGATAGTTCAAGATTACTTGAAAAAAAAAGAAAAAATCAAAAACGTTTATAAAGTTAAAAATCGAGGAAGGACAGAAAATGTCTAAGGTCCTAAAATTCGTTCCTTACGTATAATAGGGCAACGGTCACGTTAGTTGGGCCCAACAGTTGGAAACCTAGTTAATTTTTCCTTAATAATAAAGAATACGGTTATTCTACCGACTGCGGACCCTTTCGCCAGTCAAATACAATATCACTACACCATATGGGAAACCTTAGTGTAACCTCTTAGTTGGAAATGTTATGTTCAGTTCGATTTGAAAGCGTTAGTGTCCGGATGCTCTAGTGATTTTGGCAAGTAAACGTGGTCTCATTCATAAGGTTTTCCCGATTTTTAATTATGGTTTTGATTATTCCAATGATTGTCTTGCAATATTGACTTATTTTGTAGCGTATTCATTCAGGAAATATACCGTTGACCGCGTATTTATTTTACATTAATAGCGTCCCACTACAGGACCCTCAAAATGGCTTCGAGCCCAGAAGTTGGACGGTCGTCCAACCAAGTTTTTTTATGCCACCTAATTAGAGAACGGTATACAACTGTCGGACAGTGCTTATGTTCGGATTCCCGTATTTTTGGTCTTCAATTGAGTAATCACTCATCTGCTCAAATTTTGGAACGACCATATCACTGGATTGTTACTAACAATAAACAGTTCCCTAAATATAAGATATAACTCGGAGCCTCTAAATGTTATAGGTAACACTCGTTGTCTATTAATGTAATTTCTTACATCATGAGATTTATTGAGCTGCGGATGGACCTTAAGCCTTGGTGATCTTAAGGATCGTCAGATTTTTCCACTTCCTGCAAAGCATTTCGGTTCTATATTTGAGAACCGTTCATCAGCCAGATTTTATATTTAAATGAAATTTTTACTACGAACCAATTAGTGACGTTTCTGTACAGTTATACATGTACCATAATTATGAACTTTTTCCCGTATGATATGAAGAGTAGGTGTAATCTTCGTCTGGATGGTACAATCTATATTAATAAAATCGAAAGTATGTCTGTCTGTACATTGATTAGAATCATGAAATTTTGCGATTCTTTTCCATTTCATGCTATTTGTAGACGATTGGTACCATTTTCTCGGTTTTTCTGTGTCTGTCTGCCCGTATGTTTGTCCGCTTTTCACGGTTACAGGGGTCATTGGACAACTGATATAAGTGGTGGAAAATCTCTGTATCAGTCCAACTTATAATATAGGCTATTTGAAGTTTTGAGAAAATTTGGGCTAGTTGGCCCAAGAGGGGGTGAAATGGGGTATCGTGGACACTATTGAACGAACTGACGATCTGATTATCCGAATATGTTTGGATTATTCGAGCTTAAGTCACAGGCTACTTGAAATTTTTTCAAATCTGCCCCATAGGGGGTGTTTAGGGGAGGAGGGGGTAGATGGGGTATCTTTGTCATCACTGAACGAACCGGGGATCTGAGTGGTGGAATATGTTTGGATTACTCTAGCTTGAACCATGAACTACTTTAAATTTTCCAAATCTGACCCATAGGGGGTATTTTAGGAGAGGAGGGGGTGAAATGGGGTATCAAGGACATCAGTAAATAAACTGGAGACGTGATTGTTGAAATTTGTTCGGGTTGATCCAACTTGAATCGCAGACTAGGTACTTGAAATTTTCAAACCCGACCTTTGGGTTTGATGGTGGGGGGGGAGGGGGGTGAAATATGGGGTTATCTTGGACTTCACCAAATAAACTGGAGCTGATTGGTAAGAAATGTTTGAAATACATTTAATTTAATCGCAGACTACTTCATGTTTTCCAATCTAACCCATAGGGGGTGTTTTTGGGAAGGGGGGGAGAGGGGTGTCATGGACATCACTGAATAAAATGCGGACCTGATTGCTAAAATATGTTTGAAATACACTAACTCAAATCACAGGGTAATGGAAATTTTTCAAATCTGACCCAAAGGCGGTGTTTTCTTAGAGGAGGGAGGGGAGGGAGGTGAAATGAGGTATCCTGGACATGACTGAATAAACTGGGGACCTAATCGCTAAAATATGTTTGAATGGGGTTGTGTTGAACATCACTGAATGTATGAGGACCCGATTAATAAAATATGTTTGGATAACACTAAAAAATCACAGCCTACTTAGAAATTTTGAATTCCGACCCATAGGGGTGTTTTTGGGGAAGGGGGTTTGGGACGGGGTATCTTTGAAATCACTCAACAAACTGGGGATCTGATTGGGCAGATATGTTTAGATTACGTCAACCTAATTCACATGGTATCAACAATTTTCTAGTCGCAATCATAGGAAGGTGTTTGTGGTAAGGAAAAAGGGAGGGGTGGTTAAATGGAATAAATTCGGTCATCACCAAACAAAGATGTTTGGACGAATGAAATTGAATTAGTCTGAGGGTTTGATTATGTTACCCATCAAGAATATTTTTAATCTGAAATATGGGGGGTGTTTGTGGAGAGGGAGTGGGGTTGATCTCAATATTTTGGTACTAATAGGTAATTTATAAGTAAGTACATTAGGTAAGTACTTTTAAGTAATGACTTTTTTTTAAATCAGATCCATAGGAGTGTCCCAAAATGTGATTGGTGAGGGGGGGCTTGCGTATATTTAAGTCAACCTGTGCAACGCACGGCTGAACCAGCTAGTTTTTGATCAAGTTAGTAAGCTGCAAAGCTAAAAAAAAAAAAAAAAAAAAAATAGGTAGCTTAGTTTCAGGTGTAGTACAATGGTCATACAGGAAAAACACCTTTTCATCAAACAATGAATAGTTAGTGTTTTCGTTGGAGTCCTACCTCAGTGGCATTACATTGACACCTGTAGAGCAGATTGGAAGAAGGAAGGGGTAGGGTTTAGTATTTGAAGCAAATAGAGAGAGCAATATTATGGTAAATGTACTTCTGTTTTTATAATTCATTTTAAGTAGAAATGGTAGATAAATGCTGATGGCTGAGAGAGGGAGAAAAATTATTGGATTTATTGAAGAATAAAATACACTAAGTCCTACCTCAGCGGCATTGGATTAAGACCTGTAAAACAGATGGGAAAAAAACGAGGTGTCATTATCCCCCTTCTGGTGCTCCTACACCCTTCAGGAAGATAAGTCAATACCCTTCACAGAACTATAAATGGTAAATTCTCCACGTTAATGTTTGAATTATTTTCTCCTTCCCTAGCGATCAGCATATACCCACCATTTCTACTTACCGAGAATAACATATAGATAAATATATTCACCATCATCACCCTCTTTTGTTTCAATGTCTAACCTTTTTTATCATAAATTTATAGTGGCATACATACTAATGAACGTCAGCAACTTATTTAAGAGTGCAATTTCGTAAGCGAACCTATAAAGACTTGAAGACAAAAACACTTCAAGATCAATGTAAAATTTTCTCTAGATTTTTTACACCGAAACTCCTCATCTGGGTAAAAACAATGTCACATTTCCACGAGAATTTAACAAAAGCCAATAGGTTACTTCAACACACCTCATTTGAGTTAACAAGGAAATATGGAAGCCTCAATTAAACATCATGAATTTAAGATCCAAAGAAAAGTAAAGACCAACTACTGGGCCACCATTTTCCAAGATTAGAAATAGGTGTCCAACTACAAGCCCAAAGTAAATTTTGACTTCGATAATTATTTCTAAGTTCCATACTTATTCAGTCTAAAAAACATCTATTTATTGAATCATATTCTCACTGACGCTAAAAGACAAGAAAAATTAGAAAATTTTGAAAGATTGGATTGAAAAATTTGATTGGAAGCTGATTTTATGGCGAAACATTTAGCGGGAAAGCGACCATACGTGTCCAACTACTGGGCTTCTTCTATATAGTTTAGAAGAAGTTAGTTTGTCATTTTTCGAACGATTAAATTACCTTTTCCAATCGGTCTGGTGGACGTTAGGCAAAAGAACATTGGAAAGACCTTTCCCTCTTTTTTATCCGTCTAGAACAATAAAAATTAGTGTTTAAACTGGTTTTTAGTACGATCATTGAACTTGAAAGTATGAACTCATCAAATTCATTAAAATGTTATTCAATATGTGGAAAATAAAATGTTCAAATATAAAATTCTCCAAGAATATATTGTGAGAGGAAACAGCTGTTTTAGTTCTACTCAAATTTCTTTCTCAAAATTATGTTTTTCTACACAAAGCATTTTTTCCCTAAATGTTGGTGTTATTCGCTACACTTTTTTTTTCGATGTTGATGTTCACATTTCAGTTATTTGTTCCAATCAAAACCCGACGCCTAGCTAGCAAATACGGTCCGAACTATTAGTAGAGTTTTGTTCAGATAGTGGCATTTTATGTTGATTTTAGCATACAAAGTGAAGTCAGAGTTCCATTCTCAGCTTTCTATCACCGTTTTGGTATCTAATCAGTGTTTCAATATTCCGAAGGATAGTCTGTAGTATTTATTAGTTTTCACGATAAACCTATCCTTCCTAGAGTTGGATCTCGTATGTGTAGCTACTACTGTAGGGTGTCATGTAAAGTAGATTCTATTTAAACAGAATATACCTACACACATAAGATGAGATCCAAGTCTCGAGGTAGAAAACGACGAGAGAAAAAGCGAGTATTCGAGAGTGAGAAAGAAGAGATCACGTTGTGGATTCAAAGCTGACGGAGGTAATTGGTGGGGACGCAATAGGGCACTAAGGCGCTCACTAGTAGATCAACTGACCCCAGCAGTCAGAGGACCTGTGCCCGCACGCCGCACGAGCTTGAACACGTTTGAGGAAGAATAACGAATAAATGGCAGACGGTGTACTTATCCCTTGAGAAAAGGGAATATAGGAGGATTCAAGCTACCTGAGAGCTACTGGGAGGCTACATGTTTTCTCATTACGAGTTACGCCTCTCAGCTCTGCACCTTTCATCTTTTCTGAACTCCTCTCTCGTTTTTCCTTTCTGATTTGCACTTTTCCTCCCTCTCAAGGTGCAGCCAGTTACGTCACAGCTGAGTGAATTAACGTTTTGGTTTATCAACGGCGCTGTCTCACGTTTCCCAGCTCCCTCCGAGTGGAAGATTATACCAGTCTGCTCGGCTTAAAATACCTTTCTCTTTGAATTTTGATTCCTCGTAGTTTCATAACCACGATTTCTTAATCTTATACGGTGACAGTGTTGGGGTTATCACCAACCCAATAAATGATCATACAACAAATTACAGAAACCACAATACAATTTCATACACGATTTAAAAAAATGAATTTAACAGTTAGATCAAACCATCAGCAAACAGGAATCCTATATGCACAACGATTTATGTGGAATTTTCTGGATTTTCCACCAAACTATTGAGTGAGTAAATTCGGTAAATTTTGAGTTTGTGTGAATGACACACTCAAATCACACTCTAATCTTCATTAAGATATTGCTCCCCTCCTGAGATAAGATTCACTTCATTAAACTCAGCTAAATGTGCTGACACCGTACACGTGGTAAGTACAACTTATTATTCCTTGTGCTCCGGCATGCCTGGAAATATTGTTGAAGTCTTCCAATTGCCAACGCCTCGAAACTCACGTAATCAGTGTTTACCGAGGAAGCTTCTATTTATCATCCCCTGACAGGTTGACGGGTAGGATCCTAACCTCTTTGGAACGTGCAGCGGATAGGAAGCTATTATTCGGGCGAAGTTAGCTACGAACCTCACACCGAGCGCCATGATATCATGTGCAACTCATCTCCTCTAACGAAAACCCGTACCAACCTATCTGCTTACTGATTACTTTAGATGGAACGAGCGAAGAAACATATTTTTCTGAGTTTTTATGAGAAGTAGAATAAAACAAATGCCTATTCGTTGGTTGCAACTGTTTTCAGCTAGCGAATATCACAAGGATACCGAACATGTGATAATTCGTTCAGTAGTGTATATATATAGTGAAGGTTCCAGTATCGATGTTCTGTAAATATTAGATAATAAGTATCTGAAATTCACAATAGCAAACAGTTTGAAATTCAAACTATCATTCATCACATTCAAACTATCAATTCTCCCATAGACGAATTCCTTAGAATTTCAAGATATAATCAAAAACCGTACAGGAACTGGTGGCAGAATAACTGCTGTCTGTGTCTAACTTCAAATTCGCTTGAAATAGCTATTTTTCGCCAACATAACCTCAAATATCTCCGGTTCTTGACGGGATAGGTGAATTCTGAAACCATATTTGGATTCAGTACGAAAAGTTACACCGAGAACCACCCCCATCTTCTTCATACCAACCATAGTCCCAAAAGTTACAAAACTCTGCAGTCCTTCCATTATAGCCAAATTTTGAATGGCTTGGTACGTCAGAAAAATTTTTGTTTTTCATTGAAATTTTAACCACTTATTCTGGACATGAAAAGGCAACTTTTCAGAGGGGGCCTGGTTGGAAAATATAGGAAACACAAAAATATAACTTACGAAATTGAGAGAATATTTCGCCGTATCGGCGTCGTCAGCTCTAGTAATAAATAACAAAATAACCTCATACAAAACCTGCTGCAAACCATTCTAACACCGAATCCGTTAAAAAACTTTAGGTCAGGGTGTGGGTGTCACATCCATAATATTGATTAATCGTTATGTTTACACTATTCTCATCTGATTTTCGTGATTCTTTTTATGTTCAGGTTCAGACGTAGGGGGTAAATGGAGTGAGTAATTCCGATAAATCATGATATTTTCATTTTTCTCATCCGTTTTACTGAATATTCGCGGAAAATGAAGCTATTGGAATAGCTCCAAAAACATTAAAATCTAAATTTTTGAAAAAATGTCTTCATTTAAATCGATTTTGAGGCATACTGAAATGATTCCAGAAGTTTGCGCTTTTTCATATGTACCTATACCTATATATATATATATATATATATATATATATATATATATATATATATATATATATATATATATATATATATATATATATATATATATACCTAAATATACATTCATTAATAATGGTTCTGCTGAACTATATATAATTATTTATGAGAAAGAAATTTAGACACATATATAGAATGAAAGAATTGTTTCTAATATTTCGAGCAATTCTTGGTCACAGAAAACGAGAATAGAAATGATTTCATGACTTCTGGTTGCGTCGTTTCAATTTTAGTATCCATGGCCGAAACAGAATGATTGGTGGTGCCATTTTTCGCAATTAATTCGTGATTTAAATTGAGGCCAGGGGGTCTGTTAGCTCCTAAAACCCACTGGTGAGCCCATTCTGATTGTTGAAACAGACGATCATTAGCCGTATCTGGCATTTTGTGCAACACTTTTACTCCAAAACATTCGTCAAAAGTTGCATCATGAGATCGTGCATGGACTTTAACTGGAAGTTTTTTGGGTTGATGAACTGAGGCCCTGTGATTGTCATCCGCAGATTCAGGGTTGTAGCTTGTCCTACGTAAAAATCTGGTCCATCTTCGCATTTCTTGCGAATCGGTTGATAAACACAGTTCTTCGACTGGCGGTATCCTTGACATCTGTAGGTATATGATGTATTGGCCGAAGTGAAAGTAGGCTCATCAATAATCGATTGCGCAACTTGCATCTCGGAAGCCTACATGGAAATAATCCATGTAGAGGTGGCTGCGAAGGCTGTGATTGTGGATGGCGATGGGACAAAATGTTCCCTATGTTCTTGCCTTGGCGGTAGGCCACTCGCGGTGTTTCACGGAAGATGTCTCTTGTCCCTCCTGTGGGCTCGATGCCAGAACTGATTGGAGTTCCCGAAGAATTCCATTGATTTTTTTGAGCCCCGAAGAAGAAGGTTGTCACTAGCGAAGACCTGTCCGTTGATTCTCGTGGGCTATGTTGGTAGTTGATTCGCACACATGGTTTTCTGGATAACCTCCCTCCAACAACTTGATTCTCAAACCAGATAACTATCCCTCCAGATTCACCTTTTGATTGCCGATTTGGTGGCCTCTGATTGAAAATGATCTAGGAATCGACCGCTTGGTATGTGGGGGATGGCAGCTAGTGTAATGGAGATACAGCTCTTCGAACTTTTCACATGTACTCCTGTGTCGAATTCTCCATTGTTCAGTGTTATGTCAGCATCGAGAAATGTTGCCACCGTTCTGCTGTATGACCATGTGAATGTTACAGAGAATTGAGAATTCAGTGCCTCCAGGAATATTAGCAATTCTTCTTTGCCACGTGTCCATATCAAGAAAATATCAATGATGAACCGTTTCCAGATTAAGGGAGTTTTATCTCTGGACGATAGAAAACTGTTTTCTAGACGTGCCGTAGTTAAGTTAGTTAATTTCACCAAGAAGTTGGTTGATGGGGTTCTAGGCTCAGGGCACTCCTGTAAAAACCCCGTTAGCGCTTGTAGCTCTTTATCATGTGGTATTTCGGTATACAGGAAGCTCACGTCATCACAGACAAGAATCACATCTTCAGGAACGCTTGTGTGTCGAAGAACACTGAGAAGGTGTTGGGTGTCCTTGATGAAGGATGGTTGGCACTGAACTATAGGCTGGAGATGTGAGTCTACAAAAGCCGATATTCTTTTAGTGGCACAGCCAAAACTTGCAACAATTTAGCGGCCTGGAGGTAACATGTTCGGTAGAGAGTAGGACTTGTGAATTTGGGCAGGAGGTAGAAATAAGGGCATTGTGGAGAATCAGGAACCAACGTCTGAATGTCCATGGCACTTAATCCCTCATTTCTTCCATTCCTCTTAAAGTATGTTCTGAGAACAGCAGCCAGTTCACTTGTTGGATCACGATTCAATGTTTCATAGAATTTGGTGTTTCCCAACTGCTTCATGGCTTCTAGTTCGCAGTGTGTACTATTCATCACTACCACTGTGGAGCCCTTATCTGCAGGCATGATTTTGATGGAACCATCAGATTTCAAGGCTTTCTATGCTTGGCGTTCAGATGGAGTGAGGTTGTCTTGGGGGGTGTGAGTGAGTCTAAGAATGTAGCGCTTGATGTACATTGGAGCAATTGTGAAATGTACATTTCCAATGGTCGTGAGGGTGGCAATCTTGTTTAGTTTTTAGGATCAAAATTTGAGGGAGGTTTGAATTTTTGAAGAGAAGGGGGAGAGAGATTCAGTTGTACTGTGGTCAGGGTTTTTGCGCCAATAATATTTGAGTCTGAGGCGCGAGCAGAATTCCTGAATGTCCTCGTGGAGCTTTATGTGGTCTGGTCGTGGTGTTGGAGTGAATGTGAGTCCCTTTGACAGCAAGCTTGATTCTACCGATCTGAGAAGACGAGAGGAGAGATTGCACACATCGTCATTATTTGAAGATTTAGAGGGATCTGCTATTTGAGGAGTGATAGATTCATCGCTGATTTCTTGATTCTCGTTGGTTCTTCGGCAAGTTTGGTCTGAATGCGTATACTGAGGTGCATGTGAGTGTGTGCGTGTATGAGATGCTTGTGTATGGGTATTTGCCTGAGGAATATGCCGAGGGTTTTCCATTTGCAAAGACTGGCTACTTCGTAAATTTTGGATGTACATATATATATATCACTTATTTATGTACGTATGTATGTATATATATGTACACAGGGTGTTTCCGAAGTAATGCTCCACCCTCCCGTACTTCCTTATTAAATTGTGTTTAAAACGCTGCAAATTATTTCACAAAGGTTTATTATTTTTTCAATTGAGTATGATCGTAGTTTTAGTTGGCTTGCGTACGTCATAAGGCCCGTCCAGACTCCTCGGCGTGTCCTATTTCGAGTTGCCACAACCTATACTTCTATAATTATATACGCATGTTTATATTTCTCGATTTGAGCTCCTATCTATTCAAATAGTTATTGCCTTAATAATATCATTGTCTAAGTACGTACGAAAAGTCGAGAGAATATGTTATTAAATATGCGTAGGAAAAGCATTGGTATTAACACACAAATATGACCTAGGAAAAAACATATTCATGCCTCGAAGGAACGCTGTACCCACCTCAAGGTGCCGCGGCGCCTCCTCTCACTCCACCCCCCGCTCACCCCTCACCACCCACCGTGACCCCCTGCCAAGCGTGCCAGGCGTGCGTCTAACACGTCCTAAAAGACACTTTTTCGTCCGTTTTTGGCCCATAGCATCTATGCGAGTAAAGCGATCGGGATGGTTAAACGTTAGGACCAACTAGACCCCAAATGGAGTCTATGTGCGAAAGAACAGGTTTTTTAAGTCAATTCCTAGGCCTTTTATGGCCCGGACGGCGGACGGCGGACACCGGACGGCGGACGGCGAACGAGGGGGGGGGGGGGGTTATAAAAATTTTTTGCTACACGATCACATAGGCTTATTATTGGAAATAATAAACCAAAAAACTGTTAAAATCGTTAAATTTATATTCTTGCAACAGAATATTGCTGAAATATTTAATAACTATAAAATAGAACATTGAAATATTTATGTGCAAAGTTATGCTGAAAAATGTACTTGATTTTCATTAAAATGTGGTAAAAAATTATATAAACTCCAAAAAAGTTGAGAATTCAAAATCTCTTCTTGAATCGCAAAACATTATTTAGAACGAGTTTTTTGACATAAAATTGGTAGTTAACAATTTCTTTTCCCTCAAAGTCCTTAATTTTCAAAACACTGTAACATAATATAGTACGATAATTTACGGCAATTCGCTCATACGATCATGCTGCATGATTAAAACTTTTTGAAAATCGTCTTCATTGAAATCCGTTTTAAAGTATTCTGAAACGAATCCTAGAGTTTAACGCTTTTCATATGCATGTAGATGGATGTAGATAAAAACTTCTTCCTCGCAGCAAATAATCAAGCTTTCCAAATTATAGGACGAGTTCGTTGGCCAGCTCAATATTTTGGTCAAATTCTAAACAATGGACGAAAAAAATTCCTAAACATTGCTACAAACGACTAAAAATTGTTGAATTTATATTTTTAGCAGAATATATGTCAAAAGAAGTTTATCTACAATGAACTAGAACATTACAATTTTTATGCATAAACTTATTTCAAAAAATGTATTTGAATTTCATCAATATTTCATCAAAAAATCGATAAAGCTGGAAATAACCTAAACAAAGAAAACCTTTTTTTGATCGCTGAATATTGTTTAGAACGCGTTTTTTGCCATAAAATTGGTACTTTAACTCGAAGTGCTCAAATTTCAAAACTGTGTTACATAATGTGATAGGATAATGTACGAAAATTCGATCATACGATCATGCTGCATGACTGGAGCTGTTGCTATTGCTCTCAACGTATCACAGCTACATCAAATCCATTCCTATCATTTCACCACCTTAACTACTCATTCTGAATTCTAAGCGTTGGTTTTCCGGAAATAGAAGTGCCTCAGTGCAAGTCATTCAGCTGTCGTGAAATAATCAATCTAACATTTCCTCCAAGTATGAAAATAAGAAAAAAAGTTGCTGTCATGTAGCATGATCGTATGAGCGAATTTTCGTAAATTATCGAACTTTATTATGTTACATTGTTTAGAAAATTAGGACATTGAGGGAAAAGAAAATGTAACTACCAATGTTATGTCAAAAAACTCGTTGTAAATAATATTTTGCGATTCAAAAAGAGATCTTGAATTCTTAATTTTTTTTGAGTTTATATAGATTTTTTAGCACATTTTAATAAAATTCAAGTAAATTTTTCTGCATAATTTTGCACATACATTTTTAACTGTTCTATCATATAATTAATAAACTTTATTTGAACAATATTCTGCAAAAAAAAATATATATATAAATTTAACGATTTTAACAGTTTTTTGATATTTTTAGTGATTTTTTCATCACTTTTTCTGAAACTTGACCATTTTAATGTACTGAAAAAATGCTGGCCAACAAACTCGTCCTTTTGTTTGGAAAGCTTGATTATTAGGCATGAGAACGGAATTTTTAGCTCAATCCTATGGAGGGTTATCGTCTGGAAGGACATAGAATATATTATATATATATATATACATATATATATATATATATATATATATATATATATATATATATATATATATATATATATAATTTATTTATTTATATACATATGAAAAAATGTGAAACGCTAGGATTCGTTTCAGAATGTCTCAAAGCGGATTTCAATGAAGAAAATTTTCAAAAATTTTGATTTTAAAATTTCTGGAGCAATTGCAATAGCTTCATTTTCTACGAAAACTCTCTAAAATTCTTGATGGAAAACTTACAATTCCGTCTATTCAGTAATAAAATTAACCGACTCCCCATAAAACATCCCATATTTAAACACATTGAAAAATCAAGAAAATCTTTCACTGATGGATGTAAGAAGGTCTTCAATACCGATTCAACTTTTTACTTACCGTTATTTTCAATAGTTAGTCTTATTATTTAAACGTGGAAGAGTTCAATCGTACGTTGCATTATTTTTAGCAGTTATACCACAATGTTTTAATCTGTTGGATATTGGAAGCAACTCTAATAATTCTGGTCTAACCGGGCAACCATCGTTCAGTTACGATTCATTCCTTAGGAAAAGGGAGGAAGGAAGGAAATGTATTTGCAGAAGTGGAAAAGGGAAACCCTTTAAAGGTCTGAAACAGAAAGCAAGGTGAGAGAGGAAGGTGATCCCCACCGTTCTTATTCGCCAGAAACCAATCATCAAACTCAGAAAGTAAAGCCCCTCACCCCCTCACGCTATACACCAGCACGCCTTCAATATAGACCGAAATAGGGTAAAATATTTCAGATAAGAAACCTCGATCTCAGGGATCGTTGTAAGATTTGACGGAAATGCAAAGCCTCGGGCAGGATGAATCAATTAGCCTAGGTAACAATATGCAAAGTGAATCCAAACTGATTGGAAACGAGACGATCGATAATTAATAATTACCTAGCTCATTAAGAATATATTGCGCTTCACGTTCTACCTGGTACTACAATAACAACTAATATGTTTGACGTTTCTACAAATGCCGACCCGAGTACGCCAAAATGGGTGACAATAATTTGTTATGAAATACGAGGACTGACAAGTCAGAATCGTGGCATGTATTCATAATAGAGATTGATTTTTTTCTCTCTTGGTGTTTCAGATTGGCCCTCGATGTTGGACTGACAATTAGGCTATGGTCAACCGAATATAAATTCAATTTCATGAGGAAAAGTGGCCTCAAAACCAGCCCTGCGCCGGCCCTTTGGAACGCGGGGATTCTAGGGGAGGTGCTCGGGGGCGCCCAAATAAGGGGCGATGGCCTCCCTATCCATCTTTGTCTTCCTATTCTTCCTAACCTTCACCATCTTCCACGGCCCAGATGAATTTCCACCAGAAACGAACTAAATCACTCGCGACGAAGTTGTGGAAACCCATTTCAAAACGGAAGTTAGTGAAAAACGTTGTCCATTTCCACGAAAAATAAAGAGTTAAAATGTTAAATCGTTTTCGACAGTTAGGCCATCATCAGTAACAAACAATAACATTATTGGTTATTGTTTGTTACTGATGATGGCTTAACCGTCGAAATCGATTTAACATTGTAACTCTTTATTTTTCGTGGTAACAGACAACATTTTTCACTAACGTCCGTTTTAGAATGCCCACCAGGGTGCCCACTCAAAGAGAGCCTTTGGTTCCAAGCGTGGCTTCAGTACCCAGGTTAGAACGAACCTGTTGAGGCCAACACAGCAATTAATATAGAGCTAGAGCAGTCCATGTATACAGGAAGCTTCTCAAGGACGCAATCTCGGCAAATGGCTGTGGGGCCTCTCCCCAATCTCCGACTGACAAGGAGCTGTAGGCCGCCATCCAGCAATCCTCCCCCTGGACCTGAGTCTTTTTGAAGCCTTGATGGCTGAAGTGTTGAGGTTAGGCCGTATTGATGTTTATGAGAGTCGCTAGCTGCAGGATCTGGCCAGGTGGGCTGTTGAGAAGCTCAATTGCTTGTAAGATGAAGTCACGGTATATTTTCAGTGTATCTTTCCACTGGTTGAGGAAGTGACTGTCCTAAGGCACCATGAAGAAAATCCTCCTGTTTTGGTGCCTCAGGGAGGACACTAAGCGGTTAAGCAAGAAATGAGGTGGCATTACCAGCAGATCCAGAAGTTGTGGAGGAAGCATCTGGTTCATGTTGCTGTGGATGTACTGGAGGGAGCTGTGGATGAACATGTTTTGCCCTCTATCTAGAGGTTTTTGGAATTTCGGTGGTTTTTGCGGTTTCGGGTTTTTGCTACTCCTGAATGATCTCAACCGCAACCCTGGTTAGCCTGTGGTACCCCCAGCGTTGACCTCGGATTCCTTGCACTGCATTAGGTGCAAGCTGGTGCTTGATGATGAGGCACATAAGTGCCATGTCTGAAACTCCAATTCTGCTGGATCTAACTGGATTTCCGCCTTATGCTGGAATAAAGCACCAAAGACTGTAAAGCTGATCCTCCTCAACGTCTTACTTCTATTGCGAAGACCCCGAAAAGTGTTGGTCTATGCCCAGACAGTTTTCATCCCAATAAAAGGGGAAAGTGAGCATGAAGGCTACCGTCTGATCTCGATATTGTCGGTGGTCTCCCGTCACTTACAAAAGATTCTGACATCTCTCCTCCAAGTAGGTGGTGTCATAGGTGGTGTACAGAGAGCGTTTCAGTCAGTGCATGGCACAGGAGAGAACCTAACAGTTCTCCAAACTGCCATATTGCTGACGCATATCTAGAAACAGCAGCTCCTCCTTGTCGCTCTAAACCTCGTTAAGGCCTTTGACACTTTAAATCATTACACCCTTTGTGGTATCGGGGGCACCTGCTCGTTTAATTTATTATGTATGTTACCTTTCTGTACCACGAAGTCATGAAATTCCTTGAGGTAGGGGATGTAGTCGTTGGCAAGGGGTATTCCAGGGGGATACTCTGTCTTCACTCCTCCTTAATCTGGTCTTAAAAACAGCCTTGGGTAATCGGCCAGCTGTAAAAGTGTTCGATCTCGCACATGGAGTGCGAGTAGGTGCATTGGCTGTTGCCGATGATGTCATCCTGCTTACTAAAAACCAGCGTAAGCATTCAGATTGCCTTCATAGTCTTTGATGAGCAGCTAGCCATGTGTGGTTTCGTGGTCAACCCAGATGAGTGTGGGTTAGTCTCCTTGGTCCTATCAGGTTATCAGCATGAGGTGAAGGTGGTGGATGAGGAAAGCTTTGCCACAGGACAGTCACTTCTCCCCGCTCGATCAATGTTGGAGGTTTGGCAGTACCTTGGAGTTGACTTCATGGGCGTGGCCACCATTGCTGCCATTTCCATCTTTCGCCCATACTCACTGCCAAAGCTTACCTATGGGTTAGTCTTTGGCAGGTTTATTGTGTGTGTGTGTGGGGGGGGGGGGGGGGTAGCTTGACTTAGATTGTGAAAGGTCCATAGTGCACCTGCCTCTCGCTTTTTGCTTTATCCCGTGAGACGAGCGAGTAGAAAAAGTACGAGGAAATCTAGAGGCGTCGCCATAGTGCACTCACCTGTCGGCTTCAAACTGCTCATCTCGCCTCACCGGCATCTATTCTGAATGAATTATTCATTCTTTTTCCCCGCTTCCGGGTTCAAGGGCCTGATCAGTTCGCCGTTCCCTTCCCTTGACTGCCCGGGCGATACCTTCATTGGGTCGCTTTGCTGGGGCCTTCATGAAGTACTTACATGAACAATAAATTGCAGTTATTTCATCATTTTACTTTTCCAATTTTGTACAAATGTACTTCTATTTATTTTTCATTTTATAGTATTTTTATTTTATTTATTTTTATATTTTTGTTAAATACAATACCTACTGAATCGGGTGAAATTTTTATCTATTTTTGTAATGTTTTTATTTCTAGTTGACGCGTTATATTTTCGTCTACCTACTTATAAGTACCTATGTTTGATATTTTATGTGGTTTTGTGTATTATATTATTAGTAAAACTACGATATTTACAAATCTTATTACGATATTTCAATTTTTCCTAGCATTTCCTTTTATCTACCTTTATTATTTATTTATTTTATATGTATGTGTTATACATTAGGTATGTAGTTACCAGCTTATATATGGTTCCTAAGCCATACAGTTCTTCAGAGTAATAACAGGAGATTGAAGTTTTCATCCTCCTTTATCTCAGTTTCAGTTATGTATTTCACGCGGAATATTATTGCCAAGTATACAAATAGGTCTTATCAGTCAAGTATACAAATAGGTATCCAGTACGGTCAAGTATAATATCTGCATACCTTGAGTCATAGGTGTACGTGTATGTGAAAGTCAAAATTATCGGTTTTCCCCTTCATTTATTTTTATTTGCTATTATTATTTTTATTTATTAATCATTAGTTTTTTTTTTGTATTTTTGCAATTTACTAGATGTTTCGTTTTTAATTGATTCAACGCTCTTTTTGTTTTCAATAACAACCATAGAAAGCTTCAGTTCATCCATTGAAAAATATAAAGTTTCCGGAATACCGACTTTTTTAACAATTTAATCAAAACTGGAAAAAATTATGTCGGAATGTAAATTAAGATTTTTTGAAGCATAAAATTACCAACAACAATATTTGAATAACATTACCAATTATTGGTTTCGAAAAAATCGTACCATTTTTTACAAATACATTATAGCTTTAAAACATTTTATGTATGTGTAGCCGAGTTGTTAGCCTCTTCAAATCCACCTGAGAGTATCTTTTAATTTTCTTTCTGGTTTGAAAACCAAAAAATACATCTTATTGCGACATTTTGATTTTTCCCTCAATTTATGCATTATTAAATGAATGTCTAGGACTGTGGTTTCTTTCCCCTCGAGAGATAGAATAGTTTTGTGGATAACTTTCGACATGTGGCTGGTAAATAACAGATTGATTTCAACTTTCTGCCCTTGCCCAATTTCTTTCATGTTCAAAAATGAAGTATAAACCAGTTTGAACGAAAAAATTTTCAAATACTTTGAATGAAGTACGTCTGGCAACCTTAACTGAGACGGAGGTTGAACGAGCGAGAAGTTCCCGCAAGCTGGGCACTATGGCCACGACCTGCTTCAATCACGCAGGTTTCTCGAAGCAGCTTTCTCACCGCGATAGAGCGAGAAGCAGGAAGCGGTGCACTATAGACGTACCCTAGCTACTAGGCTTCCCGCCTGGTGCCCCAAGTGTCTACGTATGGCCCATATTCTCGTGACGTCACGCCTGGAGTAGGTTCGCGTTTTAGCCAAAGTCGGCCATGAGACCGCCCTACGTCAATGAATCGCTACTCAACCAACCTATTTCTCACAAGAAGTTTGCCGTCTCACGTCAACATAATTCGTGGTTATTAGGCCATTTTTCAACAGTTTCGTTTTAAAAAAGTATAATATTGTAGCAATACAAAGTTTCAATTCGACTAAATGTTATAATAATCATGCCTGCCAACGCAATAATTGATTGTAGATTGCTGTCAAGAATAACAATCCAACGTGAACGAGTTTTTATTTGGACAAGGAGCCTACTAACTACAGTAGTTAATCAGTGTCAGAAAACTAAAGAACTTCATTCGTTTAGGCTTTGAGAATAATTAACCTGAAAAATAGTAAAGAAGAGATGATTGAACATTCCTCAGGTGTCTGTACTGCTGTGTAGGTACCTAGCCATTGCTAAGGTAGCTTCATCAGCGTTTTATTATAAGTTCGTAGTACTATGCTTAACTGAGGAAGCTTTACTTGTTATATTGAATGAATAAAAGGAGAGATTTGATAGTTTGTCAAAATAAACAAGGCAGGTAGTTGCTACACCAAGAAACGAAACTACTTAGGTAGGTACGTACGTCCTACCAGATTTACTGTTGGTTTAAAGTGCCTAAACAAAGTAGGTGGGTCGTTGCTTTGCCGACGAATACAACCGCCGATTAGCAAGTTTGTCAAATATCGAATCAGGGAATATGCAACATGAATTAAAAACCAGCTGCAAGGAAAAAGCCTTGAAATGCATTCCTCTGAAGGTAAGATTTTATAAATACGGCATTGGCAGTGCAGTTATTGCCCGAGTTTTGAAGTTACGCAAACTTTATGGACAAAAACGGTAATTAGGTACCTACTTTCGTTTTGATCAATGAAGTACCTACATGAACAAGTAATAATATACGGAAAGTATGTAGGTATACCTTACCTCTAGGTACTTACCTTTCCACATGTGATACAACTTACTATTCCCGCATAACAGAGCTCTCATAACACATCCTTTCACAAGACCACTTTCACAGTACTCTAAAGATTTTTAGTTTCAATTGATTCAACGAACAGTTCTAAAACTAGATAGGTAATCCACAACATCTTTGCTGCTGAAGTCTGGAACATCTAGAACACTTGTATGTCAACTCCCCAACACACATTTCATATGGATCTCTACCCCACAGATTAAATCTTGCGTTCGTAGCGTTTGAGGTCAACACCTCATAATAACTTGATGTCATTTGCATACAATTTATCACCTTGCATATTACAAATAATGAAAATATTGACTCGGAACTAGGTGAGACTATGTTATGCTGTTGTCCAGCTGTGCCTACAAATGGCGCATTTTCGCATATGTTTACTCGTCACCATGACAACAAGGTGAAATAATTCGATTTTGCCTTGCCTCGATGTAAGGATGCGCTAGTGTCCAAGTCTCGAGAATATCACCCATACGTACTAGTCATGGCGGGGGGCTTGGTATCGCTCTCTCTCTCTCTCTCAGCCAGAATTCCATCTTAATGTCTCCAGCGTATGCTCGCGCCTCAACCCAGTCACAAACTTCCATGTAGAAATTTTTGGAAAATGTTTAGTATACAATTTTTGGAAATTTATTTCTGAAGTTTTAAAACCTTACTAGGTTTATTCACCCTATGTATATATTTATATACACAATTTTAGTCTGCTATTTTTCAGATTCTTCCTCGAATCAAATTGATAATATCTTCACAGGAAATCTTCACTTACTTATTATGCTTACACATTAATATCATAGTTGTCTATAAATATTCAGATATAATTTAGACTACTGATTTTAAGAGAGCCTTCTTCGTCAGTTATAGAAATTGTCGTCCTCAAAGGAGCAGAAGCAACTCAGAGAGAGAGATGAAGTCCGGACAGAGTGGGAAAGTGGACAATGGAATCATTCCGCTCAGCGAATAGAGCAAGATATAGCGCGATATAATCAGTCTTGACCAATCCAGTTGGAAATCCCGCCCTGAAGCAACTAACGCTAATCTTCCCGGTCACTCCTCCCCTCACCAGGTTGGCGAAGCTTACCGTTTTAATCCGTACTGGGTGAGGGCGGGATGAGGCGGGCTGTCTACAGCGAATCGCTGGAGCTCTCTGATATAGCGCTTCGCAATTTAGCTCAAGGAGACGTTGTAACGCACAATTTTAATTAAGTTGTGAGGTGAAAATTGGAGTATCTGCTTACTACAGTTCTGTCATTTTCATGAAGCTAAAGCTTGTTTGTCCCGCACTAGATATCCCAATTAGGTATATTTTGAATTGTACAACCTGTTCTCATGAAGATGGCGTCATAGTTAGAGATGAAATGACTTCAGTTCCCAGGCCTTGATAGTATAAAGGTTTCAACCAGTGCATTTATCTGTATATCTAAAATACCAAGATGTCCCAGCATAAGTACATCAGGGGCACTGTTGGCCGTTAATCTCCCGTTGGCATCGATTACTCCTCTAGTTCTCGAACAGTAGGTCACACGGCGTATACGCCGCAGTAGTTTTCGCCGGAGGCATGTTTGCCACAAGTTGTTAATTTGATACTCTGGAAGGCAGTTAATTGATGTACTCTTGTTCCTGAACGTTATATCAATTTTTATTCATGAAAGTATCAAAATATAAGTCTCAAAGGACGTTACACAGAGATTCAGAATCAGAATCTAGCTGGGGAAAGGTCTAAAACCCCATCCTAATGTCGTAAATCCTAAAATGATCTCTAACATTGCCTTTATACCCTTAACACTTGAAAAAAGTCCAAGTGTTAAAATAAAAATAATAAAAACTCAAATTACCGAAAATCTTGGTGAGTAATGCATGCATTACAGGGACGTCCCTATGAATGGATTTTATATAATTCAACTGAGAGTTAAAATGAGAGAAAAAACAAAAACTATCGTGACTTCTCGGAATCACACTTCACCCATTAGCACCCTCAGCCAACAATAAATTTGCATCATAAAACTTTTGATATAAACCTTCCTACCGTCCAAAACTAAACTGAATTCATAGTTGGGAAGAAAAAAAAAATCCAGACGAGATTAGTTAAAACATCATGATTTATAAAAATTACCCTCCCCTTTCACCCCCTTCCATTATGAACTTTTGAAACCCCTGATATAGGTACGATCCAAAACTTGACATAACTCATAGTTGAAAAAAAAAAAAAAAAAAAAAAATTTGTTAAATGAAATTGTTAAGAAGGTTGTTAAATAGAATTCTTAAAACATCATGATTTATCAGTATTAAACCCTCCCATGATTAAATTTGAATCCTCTGACATACGTTCCAAAATTATATCGAATCAGTAAAGGATCCAAATAAGAATCACGAAAATCGGCTTTTCGGCTTTACCTACTCCACTCCCCCAATTACATAACAGAATTCAAAATTTCTGGAGTTTGTTACAAATAGACTGAAATCGGGATCGAACAAAGCAAGAAGCTCGGAACCCGGTTGAGAATTGTGGCGTGGTCAGCGTCGACAAACTTTTTCTTAGCAGACACAAACAATTTTTTTTTTTTTTTTTTTTTTTTTTTAACCTCCCCTTAAAGACCATTAAATTGAAAAATAAACAAATAAAATAAAAAAGTGGGGAGGACGCCCAGGTTTATCCGACGCCGGCTCTAGGGATAAGGGAAGTTGCAGGACGAGGAGGAAGAATGGGATGGAAGGAAGTGCCCCTATAAAAAGACCACCAGCTCAAGTGAGAACCCCTCAGGACGCGGGTGGTGATACCATGGAGTACTCCTGCCGAGATATCCAACTCGAGTAACTCCGTAGCGCTTTTCCCGCACCACACCCCTCGCCATGGCACGGTTGCGGTGCCACTTCTTTTAGCTCAGATGTCGCCTGGCGCAGATCATTACTATCATATTTACTTTTCTTAGCCAGCCAGGTCTGCTCCATGTCCACGCTGCTACTGACAACCTGGACATCCAGAATTATGGCTAACCCATCGGCCTTGATCGCAACGATATCTGGCTTCTTGCCCCGGTCACTCGGCATGTGGTATAGTCTCTCCCTTTCGACATCCCAACCGCTGGATGACAAAGCACCTGCTATCTGCTTGGCGACCGCATTGTGACGTAAAATGCGGCCACCATGAGTATGAGGACACTGCTGCACCACATGATATAGATTCTCCTTTTTACCCTGACAGGCACGGCAAAGGGTGTCAACTGTCCCGTGACTACTCCTCGAGCGCCTCACCGAGGTGGCTAGTGTAGCCACCCGGACAGCGTGAAAATGGCGATAGTCATGGGCCCCAATTCCCTCTGAAGCCCATTCCACCCACTGGGTAGAAAGGGGGGATTCAGAGAACTGTAGGAGTTCTTTACCATCTACTGACTCATGCAGTGCAGCAGCAAATTCAGCAGATGAGCTGGGTTTTGGAGCAGTTGGTGTTGCTCGATCGCACCACAGCAACTGCTGCCGGACCAAGTCCAGGTCAGCAGCAGTGTGGGCGACCTCCCAGCTCGAGCCCCTAAGGGCAAGCAGGCGCTGACGGCATAAAGATGGTATGCTGGCCGAACGAGAGATAATACCGAGCCCACCAGCCTTGACCGGTGTGTGGATGTAAGCACTTGAGACACTAGGTGGGAAGCCTAGCCAAGAGTGCACAGCAGAGCGAACTTCACGATCTAACTCAAGCAGCCTCCCCGCAGGAAGCCTGCCAAAGACTAACCCATAGGTTAGCTTTGGCAGTAAATACGTGCAAAGGAGGTGCAGCTTCTGCTGTGGCTTCAATGGAGCCTTGGTGACACGAGCTACTGCTCCACCAAGGTCCATACGGCTTGCCGCTATAGTGGCCACACCCATGAAGTCGACCCCAAGGTACCGCCAAACCTCCAACACGGATCGGGCAGGGATGAAAGTTTGTCCTAAGACAAAACACTCGTCATCCACTACCTTCACCTTGTGCTGGCAACCCGACGGGACCAAGGAGACCGACCCACACTTAGCCGGGTTGACCACCAAACCACACCTGGCTAGCTGCTCAGCAAATGCGTTGAGGGAGATCTGCAAGCCCTCACGGGTTTCTGCGAGTAGGATGACATCATCACAAAAGCGAATGCACCTACTCGCACCCCAGGGGTGAGATCAAACCCTATTTCAGCTGGCAGGTTACCTAAGGCTGTATCCAGGACCAGGTTGAAGAGGAGTGGCGACAGAGGATCCCCCTGGCGTACCCCACGCCCATTAACAACATCCCCTGACATCTCACCTTGTGCCTCACACAACATACATGCCTCATACAAGTAACATACTCAATTAGACGAGCAGGTGCCCCGACACCACAAAGACAATCGGTCAGGGCAAAGTGGCTAACAGTGTCAAAGGCCTTAGCACAGAGCGGCAAGATGGAGCTGCCATTTCTTGATGCAGGCCAGCGAAATGACAGTTTGGAGAACTGTTAGATTCTCCTCTGTGCCATCCGCTGGGCGAAATTCTCTCTGGACGTCACCTATGACACCAGCCACTTGGAGGCGAGATGCCAAAACCTTTTGGAAGTGGCGGAAGACCACCGACGAAATAGAAATTGGACGGTAGCCTCCAGGCCCACTTCCCCCTTTCTTTGGGATGAAAATTGTCCGGGCACGGGTCAACGCTTTCGGGGGTCTTCCAGGTAGTAGCAACAGGTTGAGGATGAGCAGCCTAAAAATCTTTGGAGCTTTATTCCAGCGTCGGGCTGAAATACCATTGGATCCAGCAGAAGTAGAGTTTTTGACACGGCACTTATGTGCCTCGTCATGAAGCACCGATGTGCACATGATGCTGCATAGGGAGTCCCTGGTGACAGCTGGTGGTACCACTGGCTCACCAGAGTTGTGGCTTGGAGCACTCAAAAGTGGCTTCCAGTAATCCACAAACTCCTGGTGGGGGGGCATAACTTGTTCTTTCCCAGCTCCCTCCAGTACCTCCGCAGTTGCATGAGCAGGATGCTTCCTCCACAATCTCTGGACACGCTGGTATTCCCGCCTCCTTGCTCTCTTGGCTGCTTTGCGACCTCCACGGGGCACCAACACAGGAGGATGTCCTCCCTGATGGTTCGCCATGGTGGCATCCCCAACCTGTGGGAAGATCCTCTGTACATAGGCCGCGACCTCGTCTTCCAAGCCAACAGGCCGCTTAACAGCCCGCCTCGCCAGTTCCTGCAGGTAGGCACTCTCATAGCCTTCAACACGGCCTACCTGCTCCCCGAGCTTCAATACTTCAGTCTTCAAATCCTCAAGAAGACCGGAGGTCCCGGGGGAGGATTGCTGAATGGCGGGCTGTTGTCCCACGCCTGTCGGAGATGCGGGGGAGGCCCCACTGCTATTTGCCAGGATTGCATCCTGGACAAGCTGCTAATAGTGGGGTATCAGGCGAAGAGATTGGATGGCAGAAAGCGTGCGCATGGGAAAACGTGCTTGAAGAAATTCAATTAAATTTCGTACCCCATTACGCACAGCCTCTGCCTCCTCTGCTGCCATTCGCCGCAAATCCTCAGAAGCATACCTGGGCCGCTCTCGCTCTATATCAATTGCAGCGTTAGCCTGTACCAGGTGCTTCTGCCAGACGTGGGCACTGAGGCCAGGCTTGGAACTGAAGGCTCTCTCACAGTGGGCACACTGGTGGGCATTTACAGGGGTCTTGGAAGAGAATGAGGGATAGGATGATGAGGATGAAGAAGAGGGAGAGGATGGCCGACGCCCCTGCCTGGGGCACCCCCGAGCGCCTTCCCTAGAACCCCGCTGGCCAATTTCTGATGCTTGGGTTGTCCCCCACTCCCCTGGATAAATTGGAATAGGCGTTCCTCTTGTTAAAGAAGCCTGGCCCATAAGACATAGCTTCAAAGGGACTACCTATAAACTACCCAAACTTTGAAAATTTCAACAAATATTTTCATTTTCAACTTCTATTTCTTCTTTACAGAAGTATTGATTTGGCAACAATGAAACTGAAGCCGCCCATCTACAAACTAAGCCGCGCATTTCTTACAATTTCATCAAAATCGGACGAAAACAGTGAAAATCAGGGTCGTTACGAAGATTTCACATTGTCTCAAGCGCAGTAGCTATTAACGATACAACCGTGTTGAAACTGATATGGGTAGATAAATCGTAATCCCTAACTATCATCCGGATTTGAGCGAGATCGAACGAATTGGGCGTGAGAAAATAAATGCTTGGCAGAATTTAACCCTTCGTCGACCACGTGGGAGCTAGAATAATAGTCGCCCACGTGGGGTCCACCAGGACCCCACTCATATTTCTGGCTGTGCCGCCCTATTGTTGCATGGGACAAGCGTCAAAACATCATGCAATCAATTCTGAGGTGTCTACGAGGATAGTCTCCTAATATCGTGTCTATGGTAGCAAAGTTGCAGCTTGTAGCTCCGAAATTACATGGGCCAAAGAATTTCCTCATCTAAGAAAACCAAAAACGCAAGAGAAAGGAATAAAAAGCAAAACGTTCAAGTCTTTTATTTATATCAGAACGAAATATAAACTTTAGTCAACTTTTTAGGCATATAAACTCTAAGAAGGCCCATTGTTTTTCAATAAAATACGGAACTTCAGCCAACACAGAACTTTTTCGAAAATTGCCTTTTCATATTGCCTTTTTGCATGGTGCCTACGAAAGTGAATTTACATTTAGTGAGCACCTACGCTAATACGTATGACGTGAGCCAATTTTTCGCAGTCACATTGCGATTGGTATTTTTCATGTTTTCACAACAAAGAACTCGTCGGACACTGAGTCCTCGTTAGGCAAGATTTCGTCCTCCACTTCACTGTATACTAGTACTAGCCGCTCCGGCTCGCTACGCTCGCCTCCACGTCCAGCCGGGGGGCAAGCCCCCGGACCCCTCATTCAATTGCTCGCTTCGCTCGCAAAGTGTGACGTGTAAGAAATATTGCTCGCTTCACTCGCAAAGTGTGGCATGTAGGAAATGTTGATCGCTTCGCTCGCAAGGTGTGGCTGCGCAGATGCGATGTATTACAATTGAAAAATGTAGGGGATGTTGCTCGCTTCGCTCGCAAACGATAGATCCCTAAGGGTAGGTTTAACTTCTGTAAGGGATGCTGCTCGCTTTGCTCGCTTGAGGAAGTTATACTGCCCACCCAACTCGGCAGACGTATTATTCTGTTGGAAATTCTTACAAACAAATTAAATCTTATAAAACTACGTGGAACCACAAAAAGTTTATTCGGGGATGTTGCTCGCTTCGCTCGCAAGGTATTGCTGTATATTTGTAGGAAAAAATCCGAATTTATACTGCCCACCCAACTTGGCAGACGTTTATTTCAGTTGGGAATTCTTACAAACAAATTAAATCTTTTAAAACTACGTGGAACCACGAAAAGTTTATTAGGGAATGTTGCTCGCTTCGCTCGCAAGGTATACCTGTATATGTGTAGCAAAAAACCCGTATTTATTCCGTTGAAATATTGTGAAACGGCGGCCCGGCTGGATTAAAAATGTCATATTAAACGCTTCCCTCGCTTCCGCTCGCGATTTGACCGACTTCCCGTCACTTTTTTCGATATCCGATTTCGGATTCAGATTCGGCGGGATCAAAGCTGTATTTCGCCCGCGAAAACCGTTCCGAAAAACGTACCTTTATGGGGTATATTTTAATCGGAAAAAACCAAGTTTTTCGGCGGACTTTTCGAGAAAACGGGTCCGTACTCTCGCATTTTTTTGACGCATTTCCCGATACTTTTTTCGTGTTCCGATCGCGCCGTCGTCTTCCTCGTAGGAAAACCTACGAAACCGGTATTTTTCCGGAATTTTCAACGGCCGTTTAGAGGGGTAGAGGATGCGGGGAAGTGGAAAAAGCGCACATTAATTCTTACTTCGACCCCCCTCCCGCCCTACGGCCCATGGTTCGGGTGGGATTAGAAAATTTTAAATTCGCTCGCTCCCCCTTTCGGAAAATCCCAAGAAGATCCACCCACTCGTAGACTCCCCCCACTCAGCCGTTTGGCCGTGCATAGACACGACAAACAGACGGAGTTTCATTCTTATAAATAGTACTAGCCGCTCTGGCTCGCTACGCTCGCCTCCACGTCCAGCCGGGGGGCATGTAGGGGATTTTGCTCGCTTCGCTCGCAAAGTGTGGCATGTAGGGAATGTTGCTCGCTTCGCTCGCAAACGGGTGATCTCTAAGGGTAGTTTTAACTTCTGTAGGAGATGCTGCTCGCTTCGCTCGCTTGAGGAAGTTATACTGCCCACACAACTTGGCAGACGTTTTTTTCAGTTGGGAATTCTTACAAACAAATTAAATCTTATAAAACTACGTGGAACCACGAAAAGTTTATTCGGGGATATTGCTCGCTTCGCTCGCAAGGTATTGCTATATATGCGTAGGAAAAAGTCCGTATTTATTCTGTTGAAATGGCTCTCGCTTCGCTCGCAAGGTACCTGTGTGTATCTGCTCGCAAATGATAGATCCCTTTGGGTAGGTTTAAAGTCTGAAGGGGATGCTGCAGGAAAACCTACGAAACCGGTATTTTTCCGGAATTTTCGACGGCCGTTTAGAGGGGTAGGGGAAGCGGGGAAGTCCAAAAAGCGCACATTAATTCTTACTTCGACCCCCCTCCCGCCCTACGGCCCATGGTTCGGGTGGGATTAAACAATTTTAAATTCGCTCGCTCCCACTTTTGGAAAATCCCAAGAAGATCCTCCCACTCGTAGATCCGGCCCACTCAGCCGTTTGGCCGTGCATAGACACGACAGACAAACAAACAGACAGACAAACAAACAGACAGACAAACGGAGTTTCATTCTTATAAATAATAGAGATAGATGGACAAAAAACGACTGATTCACATTCCCAGTTTTTTCCATGGTGCAAACAGGAGAACTAAGTAACCACTACGTATTTACTCAAACGATTGAAAATTAAGACAAAACATGTGAGTGAATGTGCCGAAATTTTTTTTTCACGGAAGTCCATGTGGGGTCTACTCAGACCCCAACAACGATTTTCATCAAACAGAAATGAATTCAAAAGGTACACTATCCTGGAGGACCATTGCTACCTCGCCTACCTCTGGAGCAGTACTGAGTAGGAAGCTACTCGAGGAGCAGGCAGTGAGGGGCAAAGTGGTTATAAGGGAGGGGGGAAAGGTGCGCATGGGGTCCACCTGGACCCCACGTGGTCGACGTTGGGTTAAGTTTGCACATGCGCAGAGTGAAGTATTGATTTGGCAACGATGAAGCTGATAGGGAACCGTCTGCACCCTAACCCGCATATTCCCTGAAAATTTCATCCAAATCGGATGAAAACTGTGGAAAATAAACTAGTTAGAATGATTTCATACTGGCGTATGCGCAGTGACTATTATAATGCAATGTAAAAATTGACATGGGATGATAAAATCGTCCTCCCCCAACTATCATCCAAATTCTAGCGAGGTTGGACGACTAGGACGTGAGAAAATGATACTTGGTATATCCTACGTTTGCACATACGCAGAGTGAAGTGTTGAGTCAGGAACGATGAAGCTGATAGGAGATTGTCTACACCCTAGCCCACACATTCCCTGAAAATGTCATCCGAATCGGATGGAAACTGTGGAAAATAAGCTTGTTACAAGGGTTTGCGGACACACGACAGACACAGACAGACAGACACGGAAACAAAGTAGTTTTGAATGGTCCAAAACTTAAAATACGAGTGGGAATCTTTATTTTGGAGACCGAAAATTCATTTATCCCAAAGGGGAAAATAATGCTTCCACTACCTAAGGTGCAATGACTAATTATGATTACGATTATTTGTAGCGGCCACAGTGCTTAGACATTAGAATTGTCACACCAATAAAAATGACATAAAATAAACTTTGAAATAGGCACGAAAATGATTCATAAATCAATGATGCCCAGATCCAGAAAAAATAAAGCAGGTGGAGGTAGTAGGTATAGGTCACCACCCCCACCCACCACCCGGTAGCCACGCAACCGGCCCCAAGTAGACTCAGAAGCAAAATAATTTATACATTTTTGATCTAATAAAAAAATACATACCTACTTTTTTGATTTGGATGAAATTCTGAGTTGAACTTCCTCTAATAATGAAGGAATAGAAAATATTCTTCAATACATTGTCAAGCATACTAATTTTAATAAGCTCGGAAGAAACTCAAAATTAATCAAAAATAACCAACAAAAGGATTTATCACAAAAATTCACTAGAAGCCCGTATGCAAATAATAATACCTCTATTGGTAATATATACCTACGAAATTCTGTCGATGCCAGGAAATTTTGTACGTCTTACTAAACGATACCACCTAGGTGCCATTTTATTTGATTGATTTATTATGCAATTTAGAATACAATTCAAAATCCTTGTAGGCAAATTTTAACAACTTGTATTTTAACAACTTATTTATATATTTTTGTGAATTGCGGGGATTTTGATTTTCATTGATTTGTTTATGTATGATTTCATGCTCATAGAGTAGAAAATGTGGCCAAGTTCGCTATCGAAGGTATCTTAAGTAATTGTTTATCTCCTCCAAAACTCCTCCAAAATCAAAAATTTCACTTCAAGTTCACATGGTAAGGAAGATCGAGGCAAACCATGGGCACGCAGTGCCTGTGGATTCTGTGAATGGCCCCCTCGCTGGTCTGGCTTCCCTCTCAATTCGTAGGGCTCTTCCAGAAAATACGCTCTTCCAAAAATCAAATTTTCCCAGAGATTTTTCGCATATTGTCACTAATTATTACACCAAAGTTTTTTATTTTTATTTTTTATTTTTAAAGCCATTTATTATCATTTTTACATAGGTGGTTTACAAAACAAGTGAAGTATTTAATACTTCTAAGGGAAAAATAGTTTAAAAGTAAAATACAAATGAAGAAAATAAACTAAACTTGGCAGTTACTGATCTCCATAATTTAAGAAATTGTCTGGAGATCAGGAGTTGCAGGTTAACAAAATAGAATGTATGTATGAATAGATTCATTGCTGCTACATTCTCTTGACTAGTATTAAATCTAAAAGGTTATTTCCGCACGTAGTGATAGTAAAATTATCATTTACGTACCTTTTGAAGGAATCCGTCGTCACTAGCGAGTACCGGGGGCGAGCGCATGATGATGTCTTTGCATCGAAAGCGCTCGCCCTCGGTAGTCGACACTAGCAAGTCGACTACGGATTCGTCCGAAAGGTATGTCAATCATAATTTTGCATCATAATTTTGCTAATGATAAACGTGAATTTCTGGTTCCCTGACTGTCAACAGTGTAATAGTAGAAAACCTATAGAATCAGATTCTTGAGGAGAAAAAAGTACTTCATTTTAGTTTAATCTTCTCGTTCTGAGCACCTCATATTTACTACGCGGGTTTATTCCAAGGTCACCATTTCTTTATATTAATTGAAGCAAAATCGACAATTGGGAGGATGCCTAATAATATAAGTTGTAAGCATATATATATATATATATATATATATATATATATATATATATATATATATATATTCAATATTTATTTAGCTTTTATATTACAATATACTCAATGTTGTATGGTTATGAACTAAATATGTGCTTTGCTCTTTGGAACGTATATCTGTGTTGCTGTTCAGCATCAGTCCCAGTAAATGGATGAAGTGAGGTGCACACACGAACGTAATACATGCTTTGAAGGTAACATGATCATAATGAATATTAATATACCTATTTCATTTAACAATAATGTTGGTTCCCGCCTACAGAAGTTTATAAAACGATAAAACCCCTTATCGAAGCCGGCTTACCATAACATCTAATAAGATATGCATATGGGCCTTCGTCGGCCCCCTCAGTGGGTTGACATTTTATCCGGACCAGACAACGTGCAATTCCTGTTGTACCTGAGAGGCGCTGAGCTCTTCCACCAACTGTGATATCTGATCTGTTAAATTTATGTTCGATCTGGTCATAGATTTATTTCACATTGCTGATTATAAATGGAAACATGTATTTAGTTATATGTCTATTCTTCATCTAGTATTAGTTTTATTATTTTGTTTCGGGTTTTTTTTTTTTTTAATCCGCTTTAAGGGCTAAACAGTGATCATCACTGTACTTCTCGTTTTTCCCCCTCGTTTAGTGGTGGAGTACAACATATCTCCCCTTAGAATCGTGCCACTTTCAGTGTCCCTTCGTACACCATGTTTGATGCCACTAATGACCCTTCTGGTTGAGGTGCCACTTAAATCATTAAGAAACCAAAAAAAAAAAAAAAAAAAAAAAACATGACTAGATATTTGGCGTTTTAATCTAGAAAATCGGCTTTGCGTTTTCGTTTGAAGCGTTGAAAATTTTCCCATGATTTAGTAATTCTTCGAATGCTGTAGTCTGATGTGTGATTATGGCAATAGGCATACGATTCAGTAGTTTTAATGAGCTTATCTACTTCTTGGGCATCGAGATCGCAGTGGATGACAGCGTTCCTTACATACCTAGGTACCAAGGGGCGCCAGTAATGACTCTAAGTGCACGGGTTTGCTGTGTTTGAATCATTTCTATTTGAGACCTTCTGGCCAAACCATACAGTGAACACCTATATTTCCAGATTGGGATTATATCTATAAATGACACCCAAAAAAAGTACCCCCTCCCAACACCATTTCCAAATACGCCCCTCTCTGGTTAATCCAAAAAAATTTAAATTTTTTCAGATTTTCATTTGTTTAAAACTTAGTATGAGGCACGCCAAAAACGCCAACCAATTTTCACTTATGATAACTTAAAAATTAAGGGGAAAAGTTAAAAGAGTGTTGGAAGTTACTATCGAGTAATGTTTTCAGCACCTCAATTGGGTAGGTACAACTCAAAATCCTTTTAATAATTAGTTTTTGGTTTATTATTTTCAATAATTAACTTTTTTAATCGGCCAAGAAAAAAAAATGTATCCCCCCCCCCCCCTTCAAATTTTGTTGGTTTACGTTTCAAGATGCGTAGAATCCAAAAATCGAATTAAAAAAATTCTTTTCTCAAAAATTATTGGACCAAACTTCAAAAACTGTCTTAAAAATTATTTATCGCCGGGAGTATGCCAGTAACATCGGCATCGCGTTCGATCAACACTAAAGGGTAGAATCTAACGGTTGAAATATTCAAAAATCGAGATCATGATATCTTCTAATGTAACAGTAATGATTTTTCGAGTTTCATTCATAGGTATCCGCCCAAAGAATCGAACGAAACCACCCCGGTCGCTAAGCGTTTATTATCCGTTTGCTTTCCCTAAAGTCGAAAACATCGACAAGAAGAAATGACAAGGGAGTGAATCGTAAGCAGTAAAACATCAAAAATCGCCTTGAAAACTATGAAAATAAATTTTATCAGCTGATAATATAATTCCAATGGAATTCTGACTTCCCGAAATCGAGTTTGTTATAACTTCTGTATCCTGCTGGGCTTGTGAAGCGTTGGTAGGTAATCATCTCATTGATTTTCAGTTGATTGTTCAAGTATGATGCTAGCAGTAACAACCCAGGAACATATGACAGAGCGTTGGTGTAACCATGACGATAGAGTGACAATAAATAAGTGAATAAATGGAATAAATTGAAGCTTTAGACGTCAACGTAGGTAGGTATAGTACAAAGCTGTATTCAATCGAATTACCTATTCGATTAATTTAATTAAACTATTGATTAGTAAATAATTTGGAATTACTATTAGTTGAATTATTATTACTATTCCAACAACAGAAGGTTAATTACTTCCGATTCTATCAAGGTCGGAACGTTTTAGCCAATTTTCTAAGAAAATTAAGCTATTTCAATGAATCCAAAATTTATTTGGTTTATTATTTTCAATAATTAAATTTTTTAATCGGCCAAGAAAAAATTTTTTTTTCTGCGAACGTAGAGGTTGATCAAAAAGTTCTGGTTCTTTTAAATTTGCGCACAAACAGAGGGTCGTTGAAACTTCTCGGTGGTCTCAGTGTTACTCTTTCTGAGTCACCTAGTTATTTTTTACTGCTGTAATATTTTCAATTCTCATGTTATTCTGATCAGCTTTGGAACCTCCGAGGCTAATTTCTTTCCTAATCGACTCACGTTGCTGAAATTCAATGGAGCTCCTTCGGGACACTTCAAAAACAATTACGAGGTACGGAGGCTCATTGAATAGCTGATGTGGCCTCTGAGGGCCAGTTTCACCAATCTGAGCTCCCCGTCAACTTAACCAAACGGTAACGGGAGACTAGCGATTAAGATCGGCGGAAAGGAATTATCTTTCACCACATGAATTCAGACGTCAAAGTAATCAACCCCGTGGGTAGTTATGGCTTAGTTAATTAACGACGAAAAGTTTCATTTTGTCCATCAATCATGGAACATTTGTCCATAATGGACACAAAAGTGGCTGCCCGGAGCTTGGAATCATAACCTAAACAACTCCAACAGCTGTTTCTTATCGCGATTAGGAGTTGATTTTTTCTAAGTTGAAACACTGAAATTTGATTTACATTAATTTTGAATAAACATTTAAATGAGAGAGAGTAAGTTAGTACCTGCGCTCGAAAATCTTTTTAAGTGAGGAACCTATGAAGTGAAGTGAAATAAAACGTATTTTCTTTCTACACTTTTGGTGGCCTAAACAGTAGATCTTCCGGTACTGGAGGGTATCATACCAACATTCCAAGAAATTTATATGTAGGAGGATAGGTACTAGTTGATTGAAGGGTTGTGACAGAAAACTATGGAAATCTCGTTAGATGAGAAGTAAATACATACAAATCTCATACAAACAAAAATAGATAAATAAGGGAAAAATAAACTGTACTTGTTTGAAAAGGCTGAAGCTACCATGTGACAATGGGTGACCAATCGTGAAGAATTGGATACCCAGTGTCCAAGCAGAGTTCTGCTACCACTGGAGCAATCTCCAGAAAAATATTAACTAATAACCTTTACAAGGAAAATAAGTAGGTAGGAAAATAAAAATAGATAAATGAGGGGAAAATAAATTGTACTTGTTTGAAAAGGCAAAAGTCATATGCGTAGTGGAAATAAATGAAGGAAACATCAGAAACTCTGAGAAAAAGGGAAATTAACCTAAAATGGAAAAGAAAAGGCACAATGCTGAAAAAGAATATTAAATTATGCTCAAGCCTGGCAGTTGACACTGATTCAAATCTCAGGTGGCATTAATAAATGGAAAATAAACACTTTCAATAAACTTGGTGAAAAGGAACAGAAAAAGAACACTAGGCTGTATGAAAATCAAGATGGAAAAAATGGATGGATTGGCTTGTTAGGCACAAAACTATATGGTTGGCTTCATAGAAGAGAATGGGGAGAGGAATTATTCTCATTGGAAAAGGATCCCTTGAAGAGGCAAGGGGACAAAACAATATAGCCAACCTTCCAATAGAAAAAACTATCCACGGCACTACCAGGCTATTCAGGGGATCCATGACATCCCCCGCCCCCTAAACTGGTGTTGTACCGCAGTAGACACCAGTTGATCGATTTATCCAGCACCCCCCCCCCCCCCAGGCTTTTGGCGCGCAGGCCAGGTGCCGAGCTCTGAATGAATGCTATTATTACTTTGAGTATGATGAATTTGATATCTGAATTTGGATAATGAGTATTGGCCTTTCTATGCTAATATGTTAAATTGCATATAAATGGTTCCTAATACATAACATGCCACAAAAAATTACAAATGTGCGTAAGTGAGGCCTGATATTCCTTGGTATGCTATAGTATGTACAGTTGTTCTCTCTTTAAAAAAAAAAAAAAAAAAAATGTGGTGGGATATGTTTGATTTTCGAAAAGTTTTTCTTCCTTTCATTCAAGCAAATTTAAATTATTATTACAGTTATCGTTACTTCATAGTTTTGAGGAAGTTTTGATTTTGATATTGATGTTTTCATAGGGGAGTGCTGTGGGGTAGACCTGTCTGTCGGACTGCTCCCACACAGGATGAAAACTCGCAGCTTGTATAGGTAGGGCGGGGCCAGGGTGGTGTTGTTATACCTAGAAAACATCGTAGCATTAACTGGTGGCATATGGTATTTTATAAACATGTTGTTATTTTTAAAAAATAATGAATAAGAATTTAGACTGAACTGAAATTTCTAAGAATGTATACTGTTATGGTGAGAAACGCTAACATTTGAAATGGCTGAAGGGCTTGTATGGTTGCGGAAGGCATTGATAAGCTGCTTCTGGGCTCCGATATTAAATGGTGATCTTAAAACATCTTGTTTACAACCCACTTTCTCCTGTATGTCACAGGAGAAAGTATTTCGGTTATTAAGTATGGTGTTGTGTATCTGTATGATATCTTATTAGCAATGTTGTTAATAGCAATTGATAAAATGTAAGTCTTAGAAAGTCACTTGTCGCCAACGGCAAATGCCTGTAGGCGATGGCGTTCGTCGTAGTACTGCTTCTGGAGCAGGTGACTATTAGTGGCATTGGAGTAAGTCTGAGCCCACAATGTCGCCTGGTCCTGTCCTGTTCGGCCTAATTTGGGTTTATGTTCCACTGAACTAGTAAGGGAGTTTGGAGCTCCCTTCTTAAGAATAACTTGGCTGGCGTAAAAAGGGTAGAATTATTTTAGACATTATTGATTGATAGTTGGAAATGGTAAATATTGTCATTCCATTTCACACCTGATTTTCTGTGTGAAACGCTGTGATTGCAGCTTTCAGATGACTCGTTCCGCTTTGTTTGGGGCGTGGTAGTGACACTGCAGCAGCCTGGAGTTGATCCTGTTGCCCAAGAGGAATGCTTTGAACTCTCGGCTTAGGAATGTGCTGGCATTGTCGGAGATCAATATTTTCGGATAACCATGGTGGCAAAAACAGTTGTAGTTAATTTTTCAATGATAATAGATGAAGTGTGCCAACGCATAGTCATGGAAAAGACAAAATTAGAAAGGCCTCAAAAGCAATTAATAAGAATTTATAACCACTTGTACTTCGTGGGAAATAAGCAACATCAACATATATCGCTTCCATGGGGTAGCTGTACTGAGTGCTAGACTGCACCCCTGGGGTATGTTGAATGAGATAATCGTGGGTTATAAGGGAATTTAAATAAAAAGCTGTAACGGGGAACGTTGGAAGCATGGTAGATAACAGAACTAGATTTATTTATATCGATGTCCCCTATCGAACATGAACATCGATTATGAGTATCGGATGTAAATATCAGTGATTATGTTCGAATATTACAACATCTCCCTTTCTTCAGGGCCTATCATAGATGAATTGTCTAACTATTTAAATGATTAGTTTTCACAACAATATTAGTAACTTAAATTATTATGAACACAATTCAATCTGCAAAATAGTTTTATAAAATGATCTTGTTAACTCTGAATAAACTTTCACAACACTACACGATTGTTTTTTTGTATATGATACACAGGTACATTCACAATATCCTTGATTAATTTCTTTTAACATGTTATTATTATTATTTTATTTTATTTATTATTATTCTTATTTTTATTTATTTTTTGCTGATATTTTTACCTATATGTACACACATATAAATATATAAATATATATATATAAATATATATATATATATATATATATATATATATATATATATATATATATATATATATATATATATATATATAACTGCATGTGTTACATTTTATGATGTTGTTAATATAGGTATGTTCAATTTAGTTTCAGTCTCACATATGTTTGTATGTTGATATTTGCGATGTTGTATATTTTATTTTGCACTTGATGATGGTGTAAATCTATTTGGGGGTTTTGTTTGTCTTCCTGATTTGGTCGTCTTGGTGCTAGTTGTAGGTATTGATTGTGGTTTGGTTGGTATCTTCCTTGGTTCATTGAGTTTGGTTATCGAGCTCTTTGGAGTTGAGCTTCCTTGCGGCGGTGTTGTCCTTTGCCTGTCTTGGGATGGGTCTGTTGGGGATGTGTATGCTCTTGTAGGAGTGTTTGCTGGTCTGGGCATTTGTGGTGACTCCTTGGATTCTGGCGTGGGTAAGATTTCTTCCTCTTCTATTCTAGGTGTTGTTTACATGTCTCCCTGGTTTATAGTTGCAGCTGAGCTAGATTTCCTGGCTATTGGTCTGTCGGTACCTGGTGCTTGGTGCAATGGTTTGATTCATGTGCGATTTCTCCTAAACGTTCTGCCTTCGATTGTGACATCATACGAGGAAACATTGTGTTTGTTTGTTACAGTTCCAGCATTCCACGCGCTTGTTTGAGTTCCAGTTGGTTTGACAAGCACTTCCTCGCCTATATCGAGGTCAGGTAGACGTTTTGCAGTTTGGTCTTGAATTATCTTAGATTTCCTCCTTTTGAATTCCAATGAGTCGTGGACGCCCGGAAAAACTTCAGGGGCTAGAAGGTTTTTTGAAATCGACAACGTGGTCCTGGTTCTTCTTGACATTAACCTTTGCGCTGGACTTGAGTCCATTTCTGAAGAAGGCATATTGCGCCATTCGAGCAGAGCGGCCTGGAAGTCTATGTCATCTCTGTCGCATTTTTTTAGAAGCTTCTTTGCAATCTTAACAGCTGACTCGGCTTTACCATTTCCTTGGCTATGCATCAGAGATGATGTCGAATGTAAGAACTCCCATTTTCGGGCAAAAGTTGTGAACTCGCTTCCAACAAGTTGCGGGGCATTATCGGATATTAGAATTTGAGGTATCCCGTATCGCGCAAAGTTGTCTTTGCAAAATTTAATGATGGATTGATTGAGCTGTGATGTTTTTAGTTCTTTTTAATTAAAAAAAATCAGAGTAAGAGTCAACCATTATTATGTATTTTTGACCACTGTATTCAAAGGTATCCATGGATACTCTTTCCCATGGTAAGTGTGGGATTCGGTGGCTTTTCATTGGCATTTTAGTTTGATCATCTGCTAACTCCTGGCAGACTCGACACTCTCTAATGCACTCCTTTAGTTCTGAACCCATGAATAAAGTGTCCTGTGGCCTGTATAAAGTGTCCTTGGCACGTCGTATCGTAGCATTCATGCCCAAATGACAGAGGTGAATTTTCTTTATAATTTCTGGCCTAAGGGCTTTTGCACGACCACTTGGTTTCCATGTAATATTATGCCGTCCTGTATTGCTAGTCTGTCTCTGATTTCCCAGTAAGGGTGAATTGTAAAAGGTAACTTGTCTTTTCTGTCTGGCCAACCACTTTTGATTATTGAGGCAAGTAAGCATAGAGTTTCGTCTTTGGCTGGTTCGTCTCTTACTTTCAGCATGCTAGCTTGCATGATGTTTAGGTTGTCCATTACTTTTATCGACTTTAGTTCTTCATAAATGCTGTCAATTTTGTATATTTCGTTCAAATTTTCGGATTGGCTACATTCTGGCATATGTAGTCTAGACAAAATGTCTGCTATTAACATTTTTTTCCCTTTGATGTACTTGACTTTCACGTTGTACCGTTGAAGTCGTAACATCATTCTCTGAATACGCACAGGTGCTTGTAGGAGAGGTTTTTTAAATATGTTCTCAAGGGGCTTGTGATCGGTATGCACGGTTACTCCTTTGAAACCAATGATGTAGTTAGAAAACCTCTCGCGGAGTGATAAACATTCTCTTTCAATTTTGGCCCAATTCTTTTCATTTTTGCTTAAGCTGTGGGATGCGAATGCTATGGGATCGTCTTGTAACAGGACGCAGCCCAGCCCATGGCCTGAAGAATCTGAATGAATTGTCACCTCCTTTTCTGGGTTAAAGTACGATAGGATTGGTGCTGATGCGATCAGTTGCTTTATGTTATCCACGGCCTGTTTCTCTTTTGAACCCCAGGTCCAGTGCTTATTTTTGTGAAGCAAATTTCTCAACGGTTCTGAAATAGCCGAAAGGTTTGGAAGAAACTTGGGTAGATATGTGACGAGACCCAAAAAACTTTTTAACTCCTTCGTATTTTCACGATACCTCATTTTTTCGACAGCTCGAGTTTTGTCAGGGTCTACCTTGATACCTTCCTTTGAAATCACATGGCCCATGTATTTTACTTCTCTAATTTTTATTTTTATCTTTTGCTCGTTGAATTTTAAGTTTACGGCCCTGGCTCGTGCTAGGAGTTTGTTTAGGGCTTGATCATGAGTGTGTGATGCTTCTTCTTCTTCTTGTCTCCCACTCCCGGGACCGATATGTCGTCCTGGACGATTACGATGTTCTCAATGCCGTCGAATATTTCGTGCAATCTCCTCTGGTATTCATCTCCTGAAACTTTCAGTACGAAGGGAAGTCTTAACCACCTGAATCGCCCAAACGGCGTCCAGAACGTTGTGAGTTTAGAACTCTCTTTACTTAGCTGGACGTTCCAAAATCCGTCCTTGGTATCCATCATTGAAAAATATCTTGCCTGCGACAGTTCTGGAGTAATGCTCTCAAAAGTAGATGTTTCAAATTGTCCACGTTGCAGTGCTTTATTTAGGTGATGCGGATCGATGCACAACCGCAGCTTCTTAGGTGTTTTCACGATCACCAAGTTGCTGATCCATTCAGTTGGCTCATTTTCTTTGGTGATGATTCCTTTCCTTAGAAGTTCTTTGAGCTTTGCTTTTAGTTCTTTTCTCAGTGGGACAGGAATGCGACGTGGAGCTTGTTTAACAGGTGTAAACGTATGGTCTATGTGAAGGTCACAATCCCCTTCAAGACATCCTACCCCATTGAAAACATCATGGTATTTTTCGATGATTTTCGTGGCACTGTCGTTGCTTGTGGTCTCGGTTATGTATACATCTTTTAATATTACTAGATCCAGGATTTCGCAAGTTCTAGCGGAGAGGAGAGGCATTTGCCTACTCGTCGCATTTGGAACCACTTGGAACGTTAGCGTGGTTTTCACCTGATTTTTCTTAACACGAATGTTTACCTGTCCCAATGACTTGATCCAATTTCCGCCAAATGTCTTAATCATCGTATTTGACGGCTCAATACGTGGCTTCTTCCCAGTTAGTGACGAGAGTTTCCCAATTTCTATGGCGTTGATAGTTGCACCACTGTCCAGCTGGCATGTCACGGGTTGGTATTTATTCCCTATTAAGAAGTTTACTTTTGCTAACCATATTCTCGGCTTCGGGTTCTTAGCTGAATTGATCGAATTTACGTGTTGTATGTAGAAAGCTTCATCCGCGCTCTCAGTTTCTTCTGACTCTTGACGATTTCCAGCATCTTCATTCAACAAGCGCACTCGCTGGGCCGAGCCTCGACCAAAACGCCTTTCGTTCCGTTCTACTTTCCTATTGCCCTTCCCGAATTTGCACACCTTTGGCGAGTGATTGTATCGAGAACATCGTACACATTTCTCTCCATAAGCAGGACAATTTTCCCGACCATATGCAAGTCGAGTACCACAATACCTGCACTCCTGGGGGAACCGATTACGCGAAAACGCTTCCTTGGGCCTTTTCTCCGTCATCCGATTGACGGCTCCTTCTGATTTAGCTTTCATTATTGCCATTTGATTTTCCGCAACTTCATTTGCACAAGTGTCTATAGCCGCGTCTAAAGTGAGTTTAGGGTTGCTAAGTAACTGCTTTTTGTGGTATCACTAACTATACCTATCACCAAACGATCACGAACCATTTCCGATTCGAGGCTCTTGTAATCGCAAGTGGCCGCCAGTTTCCGCAATCTGCTAATATAACTGTCAACGGGTTCGTTTTCTTCCTGAGCCGCAGTACCAAACAAAAACCGTTCATAAATGACGTTGAGTTTTGGGATAAACCAAAGATCAAGTTCGGTAATTATATCACTTATCTTCTTGGTTTTTTCTTCCCCCAGTTTGAGGTTCGATAATATTTGTCGGGTTTCCCGACCGAGTGCAACTTTAAAGGTCGCCACTCGCTTCCTGTCATCTGCGTCGTCTAATCCTGAAGCAATTTCGTAATCGTGCCACTCTTCTTTGAAGAAATTCCAATTGGCAGCTTGATCCCCCTTCGATTCCATTTTACCGGGAAGCGGTATCTGCGAGGTTACCACTGATTCCATGGTCGTCGCGAGCTGATTATCGCGTTATACCGAAGGAATTTTCCGAATCCTAACACCGAATCAACCGTGGCTCAATCCGCGAATAAACTAACACACCTGACACCATGAGATAATCGTGGGTTATAAGGGAATTTAAATAAAAAGCTGTAACGGGGAACGTCGGAAGCATGGTAGATAACAGAACTAGATTTATTTATATCGATGTCCCCTATCAAACAGGAACATCGATTATGAGTATCGGATGTAAATATCGGTGATTAAGTTCGAATATTACAACATTGAATATATTTAGAGCGTGCACAAGTTAAACATTTAGATACATACTTATTCTTTTATGACACTATGTAGATTAGGAAAATAAAAATGTTGTTTGACTTTGTCTATGGTTTTCTGTTGTCCCATATGTGCACCAATTACCGAGTCTTGGAAATATTTTATGACAAGTGGAATAAGTACATCAGGCAAATATATTCGTCATTGGTTATCAATTAATTTGTACAACGATTCTTGTATAATATAGTCCTGTGAGTAAGAAGGTTGATCAATATTTTGGATGATTTGGTTAATAGTGTGGTCTTCATGCTGCATCTGTTACAAGTCATTGAATAGTTTGGGATATTGTGACATAATGTTAATTGGATTGGCCCTTGGTGGGCTGTATGAGACTACTTGTGACGGATTCATGTTATTTTCATAGTTATTGATTAATTTACCATTGTTCTCATTCGGAGATCCATGGGTGATTACTTGGGATGATACATGTGGAGATGGAAATGTAATAGTTATTTCAGGATAATCGTCTTGTAATAATTTTGAAATAGCTATTTTGTAGGAGATAGCTTGTTTCTCCTGTGCTGTTAGGGGTGGGGCTGGTGGGGGTAAAGTGGAGGGTGTGGTGGAGTGATTTTCCCTCCCCCCCCCCCCCATAAATGGTGTGAGCGCCTTCAGAACCTGTTGTTGGGGATTACTCAATGGTTCCTCCATGTCCGCTCTTAATAGGTAATCTGCAAACGCATTTTGCTACGATGGAATATGTTTAATAGTGAAATTGTACGACATTAGTCCACCCACCGCTGGACACGGGGTGAAGGGTTGTCCAGCTTGGTTATAGTGGTCCTCCAATGTTGCATGTATCTGTGTACATAATGACTTACATTTTCAGGATTTTTTCTTTGGATGATATCTACTGTAGAACGTAATGAATAAATGAACATATATTATCTGAAGTTTTTTTTACATTTATGAACTCACGTTATGAACGTTTAACTCTATAAAATAAGAAGCACCGAGAGGATTAATTTTACTCAAACTCAAGATAAGTCTCTTAGGTCCATATATTGACTATCCTGACCCAGCTGCGGGTTGGTGCTGTGATTCTCTTTTTTGTAAATCTTCAAATTTTCTGTCTAGGACATTATTCAAATCAATATTTGTAGTAATGATGTCCGATTTTGTATGAAAGTACTTGTCTGTGAATTGGATTTCCCTGTCAATCACGAGAATATGTTACTTCCAGACTTAACTGCAATTTGATTGAAGGATTCAAAATCCAATGTTCCAACAGTTCGTCTATCATCGCATTCTTTAATGACGCCAAGAATGTAGGTATGTCAATAGGACCTTTAAGATAATTATGTCCATATCATAGTTTTGACCTGAGAGTTGATTGTTACTTTCTTTTGCGTGGAGAACAACTCATTCAAATTTTCTTGATTTATTTTGGTGTTGGTAATGTGTTTTACAGTTTTAAGATGACGAGCGCAGTTATATTTTGTTACCAGAATATTACAAGTAGAACAATATGTTTTTACCTTGTATATGAGATGAGGAAGTTTTTGGAAAACCGTGGAGTTCTGAGATTCCAAATGTTTTACAATATTAAGATGAAGAGCCCAATTTGATTTTGTTATCATATTATTACAAGTAGAACAAATTTTTTTTTAGAGTTTACATTTAGTAAAGAGGTATCACTTGTATGAGGATTATAGGGTAAGTTTTTGGAGGGTAGTTTGACCCTATATTGACCAGTAACAGACTAGCTTGACTATGATTCTCTCCTGATCTGTGGGGTTTTCTTTCAGAGGAGAGTGAGGTGCATTGTTAGAAATGAATGGATTTTCACCTAACAATCTAACTATTTTATCATGATCGCGTGAATCTTCCTTACAGGGGGTGTGGGAAACAGAGGGGCTGGACATTTTCAGGAGTATCAGAAATAGGACTCAACATAAGGGGAACAAGATAATATTGTGCTAAATTTTCCTCAGATTATTAGATGTTGAGGCGCGTCTGATTTTGGCAGGTCGTGTTGGTTTCGTTGAAAGAAACTCTGTTGAGCTTTCTGAATAATTTTCAGGTGATGGCATACCTATATTTTGAGAAATCTATACTTTTTTCCATGTGTTATACCTGCATATCTCCACTGTTTTTTGTTACAAGAGAAATTGGAAAAGATTCATTTTTAGATCGTAATATATCCTTTGCTAAATTTATTTTCATTTTTCACAATGTTATTATTACGGGTTGTAGATTTTAAATGTCGAGCGAATTGACTCTTAGATCTAACACTGAACAAATATCACAATATTTATAAGTTGCACCCTGAAAATGGCGTTTTTTGGAGGAAAGTTAGTTTCCAGAGAAAGGCATATTAAATATTATTTTTTCCTTCTTAATTTCAACGATCTTTGATAGTCTTCACTCTTACGAAACTCGATGATCGATCGTAAGAACAGCAGTTGGAACTTGTGATAGCACTCCCTTCATCACCTAGCTCATAAGCGTCAAGAAATCATTAGCTTTGTACTACATAGATCAGGTGACGTCTAAACAGGCAATCAGCGTCCAGTGTTCATACTGTCAGGGGGAAGGGGAGGGGATATGTTGCAAAATATTCGCAATTCTAGATGGAAAAACACTTACCTTGTGGTTTACGTGCTTACTTCATATCTTGATGAACTTTTTTGCACTTGAACCTGTTCACTTGAAACTGACTCACTCCGTGTACGCCCGAAATCCTAGTTTGCAAGACTGTTCACTTCAAAGTTTAGAATAAATTCTAAATAAAAATGGATCATATAATAGACCATGATATTATTATGTATGTATGTACTTGAAAATGACTAAAACTGACACATATGTTTCTATGTTTCCTTTAACATAAATTCTTGGGAAATGACCGTTTTTCGTTGTTCCAATTTTGTGTAACACTGTAAAATCATATTTTTTACCTATAAACTCATGGAATGTAACTAGTTTACTCCTTCATCATTTGTAAATTCAAACTGTATCAACAATCAAGGTGAAAAGGGGTTTTTTTGCCACCCACAGCCCCACTATGTGGCGTCACCTATATTCAATGAACAGCAACGTGCACATTGCGGATAGTTGCGAATCCTGAGTAAACCACAATAATAATTTGCAAGCGCTGAGTTCTCTTATTTTATCTATATTGTTGTGTTATGCAGTGTGTATAATATGGAGTCTGCTTGTCTTTCTAGTTTTTTAGTGGGTTATAAATTCTGTAATTCATTACTATCTTGTTTTGTAGCAGACTATTTAGTCTAGTATCATAATCAATTTGTACATTACTACACGCAAAGCTCCTTTATCATCTCATAGGAACACTAATTGAGGATTTTGTTGTTTGGTTTTGATATTTTTATTTTAGGTGTGACTATTAGTATGAAGAAAAGTTTTGTTTTTGACGGTTAGTAGATATATTGCCGGCAAAGTATGAAATCCAGGCATTAAATACTGGATGACTAGTCGTTCTATACAATGCCTGCACTTTTCAGGCAAAGTATGAAATTCCTCCATTTTTAACTATCTTTAGACACAATAGCTAGGCAATGTACCTACACAATGCCTAGGCAGTATACATTATGCCTACCATTGATTTAGGCAAAGTATCAGTACTCATCATTCTGACCTATATGCCCTACTAATATGAATTTTCACTAAGGAGATGACTACTTGATGTTATGTATTTTTGAGATGCGAGCGTGCGAGCACCCAGACCACCAAACTATAAGCATCATTCTGCCCTATATGTCCAACTAATCTGAATTTTCACTAAGGGGTTGACTACTTGATGTTATGCATTTTTGAGATGCGAGCTTGCGAGCATCCATACCACCAAACTGTACACATCATTCTGACCTATATGTCCAACTAAAGTGCCCAGATCAGGTGAGGATTATCAGAAGGACACGTTGCCGAATACACGATCAGGCATTCTATACAATGCCTAGGTAAAGTATAAAATGAGATTCATTTTACACATTGCCTGTTCCATTCAGGTATTGTATACAACGACTAGGCATTATACACAATACCTGATTTTAAACTTTGCCGGTAACATATACATTACTACACATCTTGCATCTTTATTCTTTGTTTCGCTTACACTTGAATTTTGAATGATATTTTCAATATCAGCAACCAAGTCTCAAATGGGAATAGTTCAGTAATCCTTTCCACATTTTTTCACCAAGGCTGAGTACTTGTGGGCTTCTGGCGGATAAACTACATCAATTAGATTTACAAGCCATCTGTATTTTAATTTTTCCGATTCAGTATTGCAGGTATTTGGGCTAATTTCAGGCTTATCTTTTTCAAGGGATTAAATTTATAAATGAGTTTATTTATTACTTTGAAATTTGAGTTTCTTTCAAATTGTAGCCGTTGCTCCAAGTGAATTTTTTGCAAAAGTTTGATGAAAATAATAATTAAATGAAATGAAAATTGATTTTAATGGGTGCTGATTATGAAAGGTAAGTCCAATGATGTCTATTTTTTACGATAAAGATGTTCAAGGTAGATAGAGTACCCAACCGATGTTATTGACTTCGGATCATCCTTTAAAGTCCGAAAGAGGTTGTAAACAAGAAGTTAGAGGCTCACTAAAGAGCGGAAAGGGTTCATGACTCATAATAAAGTACGAAGCCACAAAGTGGTGTTATCATTAACTTGGCATCACGTTTTTCTTCACTGAATCTACGTTGCTTCGTGTTTATTATCCATCATAGGCTGTTGATGGACGCTGAGAACTCCTGAAGTAATATTCACAAACGGCGACAGATACCACAGCAATTGATATTAATAACTTGTCGAAACACTGGATTATTTACTCATTTTTTGGACGATGATTATGGTGCCTACAAAATTAAATCGCCATCTAAATGAGTTTGCTACGTCAGGATAATTCTTCTAAAAATGCGTATTTCACAAAGAAAAAAAATCTTTGGCATGGATGGGCATACGCTTACGTTATCTACTGGTGGCTGGAGTCGGGTTGTTTGTATGTGTTATCGATGGCTTTATATATATATATATATATCACCTTGCATAATTATAGGTCCACAGGATTGATGGGGTGCGATAATCCTCAGTGAATCTATCAGCCTTGTTATAGACTGTATGTAGAACGGAATGGGCTATACGATCTAATTCATTTTATTCCATCACCTGATACATCTCAACAAGAGCAATATGAGGGGTATTGGTATAATTGAATGTGGCCAAAACATCTGTGTACGGCTAAGTCGTATGCAGACGCCAAGTTCATGCGTGCGATGGGGCTTGCGATTCTTCGATCAAACCTAGAAGTGTCCAGCAATGAATCGTTCTGTTGCACTCTTCAGTGGACAATTCTGCGCTGGACACTTCCGTTACATAGCTTAGGTATGATCAAATGGATTGGGTAACAGCCGCTCATGACGCATCGCACTCACGATTTGTCGCCTAGATGAGGAGCCTTAAGGAACTAAGAGCTATATAATGTCATACAGGGACGAGCTTGAGGGTGGGTTCGTGGGGGGGGGGGGGGGGGGGGGGGGCTCAGCTTCGTTCTCGACGTACATTTATTTATTTAATAATTTTTTGTTTTGACATATTTCATGCGTATTTGAGATGGCCCGGTTTCTAAATGTGTGCATACAAGGATGCACAAGCGTTTGGTAACGACGAATGTGACCCTGCAAATCAAAAGTCTGTGAAAACAATGAATATTCATCTTAGAGCGCTGAAATTTGGTACACAGCCTCTTAAAGACAACTGAGAGGTTAGGAGGAAGCCAGAGGACAGATCAGTTGTGTGAGCAACAAAACTAACTTCCATCCTACTCATCTTAAAGCGCAGACATTTTTTACACAGCCTCATGGTGACCATTTTGGTCCTTGTTAGGGGCAACTTTTTGTGGGCAAACACAATTTCCGTCTTTAGAAAGCATATGACTGGTCATCCGTGTTTAACAAGTAGTAATGTACTGAAGATCTATCATGCTTGCTGCCTTTGTTTGGGGTCGCTATGTGCGTGGGAAACATTGACATGGTTAAAGCTAAAGTCTCTCCTGTTCATCCTCGATTGCTTAAAGTGGGTATATAACCTCTTGGAGATAATAGAAATAGGATGGGGACTGTCAATGAAGTCAGATTAACTCACTCTGCAATTGTAATGAACTTAGAGCTCCCCAGTGGTGCAATGGGGGCCGAAATCCACACTCATAGATAGAGAGGGGTGTGACAGTACCATAAGAGATACAACTCGTACTAATAGCATATATGCTTCGTTCGGAGAAGATAATTTTCCGGTTCTCGGATCATCATCTATCCCCAACCATAGCCTTTCAAGAACATGAGAATTAACGCCTGGCGCCGAAGCGACAGACACACAGCGCATTCTCTTGGGTCTCGCGGGAACTGTCACACAATAAGCCAACTTCTCTCCTGATCATCTTAGACCGCTGAAATTTGATTCATAGCCTATTGAAGACGAGCGGAAGCGATAAGAAGGAAGTCAGGAGAATCAGACCTTGTTGTGAACAATCATTTTCACTTCCGTTTATCTTAAAGCGCTAAGGTAGGTTAACGCTGGTAGGTTCATGGCCTCCGGGAAACTACTGGAAGTGATTAGAAGGAAGTCAATGGAGTCAGATAATCTGTGTAAGCGATAAAGCTCACTTCTCTCGCGCTCATCCTATAGAACACTGAAATCGGGTACATGGCCACTTGGAGACATGTGGAAGATGTTGTTGAATGGCAAGTGAGCCCTCTAGCTAACTGACTCGCGTATTCTAACAGAGGGTACCGCCCAAAATCAGGCCACTTGGAGACAACCAAAAGTGATTAGCAGAAAATCAGGGGAGTCAAATCAGCTGAGTGATCAATTAAGCTAACTTCTCTCTTATTCATCCTAGAGTGCTGAAAATTGGTATACATTTAGCCTCTTGGAGTCATCTGGAAATAATGAAAAGAAAGTCAAGGAATTCAAATCAGCTGTGTGGACAGTAAAGCTAACTCCCTCCTGTACCCCCTAGAGCGCTGAAATTTGATACGATTTAATTTGATTTGATTGCCTCTTGGAGACAATTGGAAATTATTAGGAGGATGCCAGGGAATTGGGATCAGCTGTGCGAGCAATACAGCTAACTTTTCTCTGATTCATCGTAGAGCTCTGAAAATTGGCATATAACCTCTCGCAGACAACGGAAAGTTATATGGGAAAGTCAATATAATCAGATAAGCTATGTGAACAATAAAGTTAACTTCTATCCTAATCATCCTAGAGCGCTGGAATTTGGTAGATAGCCTCTAGGAGACAATTGGAGATGATTATGGAGAAGTTAATGAATTCAGATGAGCTTTATGAGCAAAGCCCTCCTTGTATGAGCTATTCAAAGAGCCTTCCCCAGTTTATCATAGGGCACTTAAATTCTGTATATAGCCTCGTGGTGAACATTTTTGGTCGTAGGAGGAGGTTATTTTTATGGGCAAACACAAATCCTTCATCAAGTAATAATGTACCTAATATGTGATCATTCATTGTTGGTGTCTTAGTTTGGTGTCGCTATGTGGGTGGGATGTATGGTCATACCTTGTTAAAGCTAACGTCTCTAATGTTCATCCTAGAGCGTTGAAAATTGGTACGTAGCCTCTTAGAGACAACAAGGAAGCCAATGAATCAGTGAGATATTTGTTTCTGAAGTCCAGTATGGTTGAAAAACTTTTTGTTTTTCTTTTCCATCAAATTTATAGTTAACAAATTAACATAAATAAAATGAAAAATTACGAATTACTGGCTTCATGCTGCATGCAGACTTTCCTGGGTACTGTTTGTCATTTAGAATTGTCTAACTTTTCCCATAATATCACCAAAAGGAACAATACCTACTCAGGTTGATGTGTTGTGATAATTAATAAAAGTCCATTTCACGAGTTATGCCATTGTTCCTAGGGTAGCCATGACTTATATCTATACTTCTTAAATGATGAAAAGCCTTTATAATAGTGGAACTTGGTAGGTATTTATGTTATCGTTATATACCCAGAAGTATTCACAAAGCTTCGACGGCCTTGATTGAACACCAAAAACTGTATGCCCAAATATTTCTATGACATTTTAAATTTATGTTACTTAGTTATTCATTTTTAGGATGACTCTCTGAAGATAGGCTTGGTCATTAGAGGGACGACCTATTGGAATTGATCCAGGGGATGTGGGACAACCCAAGCATGAGAAAAAAACTAAATAGAAACCCGTTTCAGACCATTCTAAGACAACATCGTAAAAAAACCCTGGGAGTCTGTCTGAGTGTGTGTGTATGTGTGCGCGCGCGCATGCGCGTGCTTGCGTGTGTGTATAAAATTTTCTCGACAATGCTCAGGCTACAATTATCAATCGGTTTTGGAAATTATTTCATCGTTCGATTCCAATTTAAGTCTAGTTGTGCAACAAACCTTGGAAATTACGGATTTACCATCAGGAAGGGGGATGTAGGGGGTAATATCCAAGCCATTAATGCACTGCCTAAGGCGCAATTCTCAACCAATTTTTTTCATCACTTATTCTTATTGTTGCGTGGTTCAGCCTTTCATTCCATCAATTTATTTAGCTCAGTTTCATGAATAAATAGGCTGTTCAATTGTGCTTTTTTTCTCCGATATACTTTTGAAACTAGTAAAAGTCCTGAATATGATTCAGAGTGCTACGGGATCGAGTCCAGTCCTAAATTATTCTATAGAATTCTACACATAGGATTACAAGAATAAATAAGACCAAGCAAAATCATAAATAACTAAAAACTAGAATCTTGGTAAACAAATGGATAAACTCCCTAAACCAAGGAAAATACTCGCTAACGAAATGATTTGATCCATTGCCATTACGATGACAACTATATATTTTTTTAATCTCCCAAAACATCGATCGGTTAGAAAAATTCCTATTGTCTGCATCACAGGTTCTTTTGTGGCATCCTTCAAATTAATAGTTTCTGTAACCATTAAAGTATTTATTAAAGATGTAATAAAGTCTAGATATGAAAGTGAAAAAGGTGCTTTATTGACTCACAGTTTGGTATCGTTGATTCACTCAGTGACGGCACACGAACGGAGTTTGAATCAGAGGACAGTAAAAATAATTAGTATAGCACAATCTTCCTTCGAAACACTCACAGTACCTAGAAGTCGTCCACCCAACTGCTGAGGTGGAATTTTGGTGTCATTCGCCACGAGATGCTCCTCCAGACGTACCTAATTGGTGGTTTGGTAGGATACACCACAACGGAGACGTGCAGAGTGCACTTCAGCAGCGCAAATGTGAATGCGAGCTGACCGCAATATCCTGGTGACAATGACAAAAACCGACAACGTCGAGAGCATAACCGCCAAGAGCGGTAGAGTCACAACTATAACCGAGAGAGAAGATTATAAATGCTTCGCAGGCAATTAAATTTAATAGAGAGGTTAGCTGGATGTCGGCAGCGGGCACTGAGAGGGCTTGGAGCGAGTCGAGTGGCCGTCGGCCTGTGAGTAACCACTGTAAATAGAAGGCATGGCCACTTCTGGGACCATCCGCGCAACGAGTGTCGTGTCTATGTCCACTTTCTGCTTCTTAACAACCTCTCGCTGCCGGAAAACCCTTCAGCATTACTTTTCTCCCATCATTTCACACATATTTTTAACAACGATCCTCTCTTCGCTCGAGGGGATAAGTGGAGGAAGGAAGAGGAAAAGGCCGTTCAATTTAGAGGGGTTTAAAAGTGGATGCTCCGGAACTAAACCCTTTGAAGAAAACGAAGCAGTAAATGGTAATCTAATGCGGAATTAAAACCCTTTAAATCGAGTACATCTGTGTGAATATTCATACTGAATTCTTTACTTCTTCTTTTTTTTGTCATAGCTGAGATTGTGACACTATTGTTATGCTTTTATTTCTACGGATTGATTTCTGCACATTGATACACATATTTGCACCACCACGGAACTAACAATATAGCAGCAACGTGAAGGCACGTTGCATTTATTTTGAGCTCTTCGTGGACTGAATGAATATTTCTAATCTCACAATCTATCGTAGTACCCTCTTGTAATGCAGTGGGACAAACTTCTCATGAATAACTGAGCGTACTATACTTCAAACTTAGGAATGGCATCGATTGGTTGGCTTCAATTGAACACATCAGATTAATATCACCACAATATCATGGGATGCGGCTACGACTGATGAAAACTCTTTGAACTTTGAAAAACTACTGAGTGCGTTACTTGTACATTCCTGTGAACTATATTAAAATGTTGAGAGAATAGGAGGTAAACCGAGCACGGCTGGATGTTTGGCGCAGAAATACGAACAAAGTTACGTATTTGATTTTTAAAAAAGTATCTGAAACACCTACAGAGTGAAGAAACTACAAATCAATTTATTTATATAATTTTTTCTTTGTTTTCTTCATTTGATAATTTTATAGGAACTTAACAGAACGATTTTAAATTGATGCCTGCACACCCTCGAGAAAGAAGATCCTCAAAATGTCTTGAGTGCTGTCGAGTAAAATTTTATTATAAAAGCGTTCATGCAGTAGGTCAATCACAAACATGAAACGAAAATCCAAGCTGAAAACACACCAAAAGAACAAACCTTGAAATAAACACGTACAATGTTCAAATAGTATATATATTGCATGTAATATCGAATATGGCCAAAGCCAGAAAACCGCAAATGTTAACCGTTTATTAATAACCGAAGCTAAGCTTAAGCCACGTGGTATTGAAAACAATATAGCACCTATTAATAAGACTCAATATTCTTACACAGCTCCTAACACGTAATAAGCAACAATATTGACAAAGTACCTACCCAATTAAAAAACAAGTTCTAATCGTGCAGCGAAGTATTCCCCCTATCAGTTTTTTTATAACAAGTTTTTAAGGAATTTGAGTATTAGTTGTGAACGAAGATTAAAGAGGTAAATTCAAACAGTTGGCAAAAAAACTTTTTCATAAAGACGTTTGGCCCTTTTTCTACATTTTAATGGCTTTTGAACAAATTTTATATGAAATTCATTCATAAAAGTTGATTAAGTATTCACATCAAAAATATATATATTTGTAATTCGTATCATTGAGTTAAACAAGCAATGCCATATGTGACTCTCCGGGTGGAGTTTGGAAATTAGTCCTATGGATCGATTTTGTGACTAATTTCCAACGAAAAGTTCCTTCATACAATTATTTTAAACCCCAGAGTTTCGGTGTTTTTTCACTTCAATTTTTTTTCGTGTTTTCGACCTTATATCACTAAACTGACCATAACTCCCCTATTTCACAATGTAATCTTAAAAACAGATATATTGTTGGAAAGAGAATATTTTTCATCTCCTTTCTTTTTCCCCCTCGGATCCTTTTTACTGTCGGTCAAGTAGGCGAAAAAATTAACTGAACGAGTTTTAAAATCACTTTTTAAAGTCACTGTCTTTTTTTTTGTGGTGCGTTAAATATTTAAAGAAAATTGTAAAAAACCGTAAGGATTGCAGAGTAAACTTGCATGAAATTCAGCTTTCCAACGGTATAATCAATTTTTATTTTACTTTGATATATGGGGGAGAAAAGTATGTTTATATGTTGAAAAACATGGTTTTTTTCTATAAAATCGAGGGTTTTCGTGAAAAATTACCCCTCAAGAAAATAGTAGTTTGGGTCGGTTTCTACTCATGTTTTCTCTCTGAATCAAATGGTAACACTCGCAGACCTGTCCAACTCCGTTACAACCGAGTTTTACAATTTAACTAATTAGTTTTTCGGTTATTTGATATGCTCAATTTCATACGCACGTATTGATATTTCGCCATTTCCCTGATTATTGATATTGCCGTTCCCTTTTGCACTACTTCCGATATAAATCGTTTTATTTGTGCACTCGCCAGCCCTTTCGAATATCTCATATATATTTACCTGTCCTCCTGCCTTCAGGAGCATTTCAACATTTTGAACAAATGTTGGAGGAAACCCTCTTCTGTATTCAGAATTTCCATTTTATTTTTTTATTACAACTAATCTGCATTCGCAGCTAGTCGTGCATTATTTTATCCTTTGGGTTCATCCCCATCTATGATATAATTTTCTTATTGGTTTACTTACCACATGTACCCCTGAGAATGGTTCTAGTGCACCGTATAATATGCGATAGGCTTCTATAAAAATTAACTGTTTAAATGTTCACAAAAAAATGTATCAACTCAGTTCGGATCTCTGACCAATCACCACATCAACCAGATAGAATACAATATTAGGACTTCCTCAAAAATGAAGCATTGCAGAGTAGAGGTTATTGCCAGAGAAGTAGGTTTTTGTTCTGAACTCACTTCAAAAATAAGCCTTTTTGCGCCTTCTGTGAAATATTCGTAGCTACCAAAATACTCTCACTTTTGTAAGGACACTTAGAAACTGAAAAAGATAAATATATACCTACTACGTATTTCGATGTTAGAAGTAATATTTCATAGCCCCCTTATAAAATTCCTTCAATAGCGCTTTCACCTTGGGGCTGCAAGTAAGCAACACAATAACAGGATAAACAATCAAACTCAATTCAAGCGGTCTCAAAGGGCAGTCGTTTCTTCATAGCGTGAATAGACGAGCCTGGCAACCCTGTTTCACTAGAGTTGGAATTCTCTAAATATAACACCACAAACTCTTCTACATAACATAATCCATTTAGAATTTCTCTTGGTCCTGAATCCTCTTGTATGTTATTGTGTGCCTACAGCAGTTATTGTAGGAGAGACCAACAGAGATGTTGTCTGCATTAAGTATTCAGTGGTCCTCACCGACCACTGGCTATTTTCACAATCCTCAGCCCCTGCCATCTAGCTCAATGCCAGGTCAATTTTCTGTAATGAGGTATAAATGTGACGGTTCTTAGAGTGGAAACCCACATTCATACTCCCCTCGTAATCTTTTCAGTATCTTTTCAAAATAAATTTTCTTTGCAATAAGTTTAATCGCGAACAAACATTTCGGCACCTAGGTATCCTTCATCAAATAGTTGAATTTCCTTCTTATTGTTTACTACAAATGTTCGGTCGTTCTGGGTAACGGTGTTTTAAATATTTCTTTCTATATCAGATTGATTATTATGTGCTTCAAAGTGTTTAATAGTTATTCGATTCACTACCTAAATCCATCAGGTTATGGAGTCCAGAATCGCTTAAGTAACAAGTAAGGTAACAATTAGTGAGATCGCGAAAAGGCACCGGCTTTCACCAACAAACAGTTCCAAGGTTGATTTAGTTAAAAATCAAAAAGAAACAAGGTGAGGGAGCCAAAATGATTTAACATACATACAGATTGACCCTTTGGGAAAAATCAACTATGGTTCCTGGTGGATGCAAGCACAAGCTATTCTCACACGCAGCTGTCTTTGGGATATTTTGTCAAGAGCCAAAATAATACCGGAGAGCTTTCCTGCTTCTTCCCATTTTTCTAAAATCGAACTTATGAATAAAATCGCTGTTCTCATTCTTATTATATCGCCTTCCGATCTCAAACAAATAAATCTTGTTCAACGTCCGAAGATGTACGTGTCATTTGGTTAGAAATTACAAGAGAACGGGACCTGCTAGAAAAGCGACATTAATGAAACAACTAATACCCAACAAAATGTGTGACTCCTATGATATCCGCTAACATCTCGGCAATTTCCGTGACACCGTCAACGAACTGAAAGCAGGAGAAATTGCGGTTTTTTTTCTGACAATGAGATTAACGGTGATCGCCTCAGCATAATAATGTTGTACGCCCCGCCAAACTCATTCGAAAATTTACGTATACCAATAGGATGTCGAGATACTTTGCTTAAGCAAAACGACCTCAAAATGGAAATCGTTGAGGAATTTTGAACTTAGAGAAGAACATAAAAATCAACAGTCGGCAAGTGACGGTGCATTTTACGAAAAAAAAAAAAAAAAACGTGATACCGTAAGTTCAACCCAAAAAATTCGTATGAAAACTAAAAACAAAAACAAAAATTTGCCCAAATATGAAATTTTCCATAAAGGGCATAAAACCACGAGTTTTAAGAATTAGCTGGGAGAAAAAGCAAGCCCTCTGACCCCCGGTTACCTCTATTTACATACTTCGAATGAAATTATTGAAACACAGAATGTGTTTTATCTCACGCGTTTCTGAAAAACCCGTGAAACCCGAGAATGATTCTCATTTTGCGTTGTATCTTATTACTACTATGTCAAATTGTTCCATTTATTTATCCCCAGACCCATATTTAAAACTTCCTTCTCATAAGCTTTCATTTGAGATCTTAACAAAAAATACATATTTTACACCCCCCCCGATAGGTTTTTGGTCCCAAAGGTACCATATTTGAAACTTCCTCATCATAAGCTTTTATTTGAGCCCTCACAAGAAAAATTTGTATTATCCCCCCCCCCCCCCTTCTCGTTGCATTTTTGGGTAAGAAGGCGCCATATTTGAAACCTCCTCGTCATTAGCTTTCATTTGAGCCCTCACACGAAAAACGCACATTTTACACCCCTCCCCCTTATGGGTTCGTGGTCCGAAAGCGCCATATTTGAAACCTCCTCGTCATAAGCATTCATTTATTCACATAACATGAATTATCAGGAATTAACAAGGGGTTGCAATCATGTTCCTAATATCAATTATTGAGAATGATCGCCAGTGTGTAAGCTATTATTCATATAACCATGCTCATAACTCAGCTTGTTGGCCAATCACTTTGCAGTAGTTAACATAATATGGTTGGATAAATCGAGAGCTTTGGAACGAATGGTCAACGAATTTTGTGGAATAAAAAATGACGAAGTACCCGCTTCCTTTTCCGCTAGCAACGACTCGGTTGCCAGCGGAAATCATCAGTAAATTGTTGCAACACATTTTCGTTACACAAAAACGAAACACAGTTTCGTTAGCACTAAACGTTTCGTTTTCGGTTGGACATGCCTAGGCTAAGACACATTCTGAATTAACGACCCCCATGGTTAACCACCAGTGTATTGTCTTGTTGGCACCTTGATAGCGGTTGCACATCTGAAATGACGCCAAATATAACATTATTCGAAAATGTGGATTATTCCAAAACTGCCTCTCTAAAGCTTGCTTCTAAAAAGCACTCAATAGCTATTACCGGTGCTGGTAATGTGAAACTGGGCAAGAAAGACGATTCAATTACGTCTTTCCGTTTCCGATCTCTCGATAAATTTGCTGTCCACCGCCAAAGCAACTGATAGTGTTTTCAAAACTATTTTCCAAAAGGATGATACCTAATAAGTCAAGATCATACGCAACGTAGTGCTAAGCTCGAAAGACTGATGGCCTCAAACTTGGAAAAAAGTCACAATGCCATCAACCTAAACCGTTGAATTAGACAATGGCACGGTAAACTCGGACAGGTAAAGGAGTTAGATCTCGAACGCGCAAAAAATAAAAAAATTATACTTGGTTTGGATTTCGACGCAAGTGATATTCTAGGAGACTGCAAAGTATGTTCAGGCTATACTCACCAAGGTGCCCATCCCAGTGAAGAGCTTTAGTAAATTATTTGAACTACTTGAAGTTGTACATTTGGTTATTGCCCGCCTTTTCCCAGAGTCACACGGAGGAGCTAAATACTTTGTAAAATTTATTGATAAGCACAGTCGTTATGCCGAGGTGTACTTCATGAGAAAAAATTACGACGTATTTCAACACTTTGCAGAGTATAAGAACGAAGTTACGACCTGTATAGGAAACGAAATAAAATCACAACAATATGGCAATGAAATATCCGAATATTGCAATATTCGTATGGATGAGTTCATGAAGTCAAATGGAGTTCAAAGACGGCACACTTGCATCTATTCACCCTAGCGAAATGGGTTTCAGAGCGTTATAATAGAACGCTCAAGAAAAAGGCAAGATATCCCAAGGCTGGGGTGTACTCAACCACTGCCACCACGAATCCTACTTCAATAGGCGGGCAGGCTGGTGGCACTTCGGCAGAGTGCCAGTTTGCTGGTAGTCTGGGGCTCCCCCCAACCCATGGTACCGGTTTTGAGATGGGAAATTACCATGTTACTGGACTCTCCGCTGTCTCCAGATTCCTGACGGGTTGCAGGCCAGAAGGCAGAGGATTTGTACCTGCCCTCTAACTGCTATACCTTTGCCTGATTGAGGATATTCCTCCTCAAACTCAGCCCAAACAATATGGGTGTGTGGAGGAGGGAGGCTCTTCACGAGCACTTTGGTACCCAGATTTTGGGCTGGCTGTACACACCAAGCCAGCCAGATGTGAGGGGGAAAAAAAACCACAAGGAGGCAGGTCACTGTGAGGTACCGTCCCACACACAGTGAACAGTGAGTCTCACAACATCAGACTGGTCCATCTTTCATTTAGAAACTAGAGAGGATCCAAAGAGCCACAAGCGTGGAGAGGTAAGAAGGAAAAGAGGGAAGAAAGCCCTCAGTCGTATCGTAGCTTACCAGTATTGAGTTGATGGGGAAGTCAGTGAGCCCCCACTGCTCTCGCACCTCACAGAACTTCAGACAGCGTAAAAGCATGTGCTCGCCCCCACACCTACAAGCCAATATGTTTGCGATGATTCTTGTTGTCATTAAAAATGAAATCAGTTCTGTAATTGTTTTAACTCAAGAAAACTTGTGTGCTTATTTCACTAGAGCAATTCCGTAACAATAACAGTGGTTAAGTACTTTAATTGAGAGTTAACATAGTGGCGACCCTTGCCAATCGAAATGGATAAAAATATGCCAGCAGTTTTGACGCCGAACTGGAAAAATTTAGTACAGTGGCTCATCAATTCGAAGAATCCTCGCGGATCCCTTCTCCCTTGGAGATGACATGCTTAAGGCACGTGGAGGATATTGGTGAGCGTCTGTTTGAAACAGAATTAAAAATTCAAGACGAGCTCATCTCCACAGGAGTCACACAGGACGTATTCATTGCAGAATGTGCAACTGAGGAGAAATACCTCCGGAAGGTTTTTGCGTGTCGCAGTCGATACGAACACCTCACTACGCCCAAATCAGCAGCTAATGGTGGCGGAGGTGATACTAGCGAGGCTAAGAGTGTCTTAACTCAGCATTTGAAGCTACCAAAGCTGAAGTGGAGGGAGTTCGACGGAGATATCAAGAAGTGGTTAGATTTTTGGGGACAGTTTAAAAAGCTACATGAAGATGAGTCAATGCCGAAAGAAGACAAATTCCACTACCTCCTTCAATCCACAACGCCTGACTCAAAAGCACGGATCCTTGTTGAAAGCTTTCCACCGTCGGCAGACGGGTATGACAAGGCCATTGTACTTCTGAAAGAACGGTTTGCTCGAGTTGACTGGCTTGTGGAGGTCTACTTTCGTGAGCTGCTCTCAGTAGTCATGAAACATGTTGTAGATTGTCAAACACAGCTTTCTCCACCACCGCTCTCACAGCTCTATGATCCGATAGTGACAAAGCTACACGCCCTAGAAGCCCTTTAGGTGAAAACCGACCAATATGCTCCTCTCCTCTACCCTCTCATCGAGTCCGCACTGCCATATGATGTTTTGAAGGCGTGGGAACGAAAACGGGACCCAGAGAAGACGGATCTTCGCGTTATTCTGGACGAGCTGATGACCTTCATGAAGGCTGAAGTGATCAGTGAAGAGAGAATAAGCAGATCAAGACAGAGCTTTGTTGCAGAGAATTCAAAGCAGGAAGATCTCCCCACAGCAGCAACCTTGGTTTCAGGAACATCCAGTGAGGTAACATCCAAACAAGGTAAACCAAAATCATTGCCTAATACCAATAATACGTGTATATTCTGTTCAAAACCACACTATAGTCAAGATTGCGCAGCTGTTCAGTGGTGGGATCTTGAAAAACGAAAACAAGTCTTGCGTGAAAAGAAAGGGTGTTTAATTTGCCTAAAAATTCATGAAGGAAAATGTCGAGCATTCGTAAAATGTATTTTTTTTAAGAACCGACACTCCGTAGTACTCTGTCCAGATTTCAAGTCTAAGCAAGATAAGAATCAGCAAAATTCACCTACTTGTGCTCAAATCAATACTCACCCCAATATTTTATTGCAAACCCTTATCGTGAGAGTAAAAAACCCCAAAAATGGCAAAGTGCTTCTACTTCGTACATTGCTCGATACAGCATCGTCCCGAATCGTTACGCACAGTTTGTTTGGAGGGGTCGAGTCCGAGAGTGTTATTCATGCAACTTACAATGTTGATGTTGAAAATTTAGCTGAAAATTATAATCTCAATTTTTTCGCACTTGATCAAGATATTATCTGTAAACATGTACCTCAATCAAATTACCCAATTTTGAAACAAAAGGGCATATTTCTAAGTGATGTTGGAGTTGGTGCACCCAAAATTGACCTATTATTGGGTGCAGACGTTCTTGCCAAAATTATGACAGGGAAAATTGAAATTGTCGAGGAAGGTTTGACAGCAGTGGAAACGCGCTTAGGTTGGTCCTTAATTGGTTCTAGTCGAAGTGTCCAAGCACAGTTGAATGTTTGCCTCTTCAATTTCTCAATCAAGGAGTTGTGGGATTTAGAAATCATAGGGATTGAAGATGACAACCAACCTTCTACTTTACCGGCTGATTCTCAACTTGTTCACGATTTTTTTGTCCGCAATATAACAGTAGACGAAGAGGGCAGATATGAGGTAAAACTTCCAAGGAAAGCTTCCTCCGTTCCTCTACCTTCAAATTTCACCCTCGCAGAAAAGCGTCTCCAATCCGTTTCACAAAATATGCGCAAAAGTCCCAAAGCTAGATTTCGGAAGGAATACTCGGCGCAACTCGTACATGTTGGGAAACAACGAGGCACCAAAGTGGAAGTCGGCGACATAGTCCTAGTGAGTGATGATAATAGCAAAAGGATCAACTGGCCCCTTGGGAGGGTCGTCGAGGTCATTTCTGGAATCGACAACACCGCCAGAGTCGCAAAGCTCAAGACTGCCAAGGGTGAAGTCGTACGCCCATTCCAACGACTCTACAACCTAGAGGTTCACAAACAAAGCATTACCGAATCTCCACAGATACCGCAAGATTCTGAGGGGATCCATTCAGAACAGGCACCAAACACAGGAGCAGAACCTGCGACTCCACGAAGGAGTGCAAGAAAAAGGAAAGAGCCAGACCGGCTGACGTTTTGAAAACCTCCTCTGATCTGCATTCCGCCTACCATTTCATTCATCCTTTGGGTTCCGGAGGATGTCCGGAACGGTAGGTAACATGAAAAAGACACTCCACGGACATTTTTATACAAGCATATTGTTTCTATTTCAACAATCATATGTTTTGCGATGATTCTTGTTGTCATTAAAAATAAAATCAGTTCTGTAATTGTGTTAACTCAAGAAAACTTGTGTGCTTATTTCACTAGAACAATTTTTTAACAATAACAGAGTACTTTAATTGTGAATTAACACTCAGAATAACTCAGTAGGAGGTTGTAGATGTGAGGACTACAACCTCTCCTTCTCAGCTCACTACCACTGCAGGCCACCAGACATTGTCAAAGGCATTCAGTATGTCCACAAAGATGTCCAAGACATACTTCCTGTGTCCTCACCAACCATCATCTGGAGTTCAAAAATAGTAGCGGTTGTGGATCTTCCCCACTGAAGCTGAACTGGGCCGGATCACTTATCTCAGTTGTTAGTCTTAGATGCTCCACCACAACCTTCTCCAGCTGTTTGTTGGTATAACCTAACAGGCATTATGGCTGGTATGCCGGTTGTCTGCTTTCCACAGAACGCAGACCATGCCCATGTTCCACAATGAAGGGAACTGGAAAAGTTCTAGCCACTTTGGTACAATGATTCCGTACAATCCACCATCCGGTCCAGACCCGGAGCCTTGCCTTAAAAGACTCTAGAGGGTAGTAAGTAGAGCAGCCTACATCTCAGGCACCCCATCACTTGCAAGTTCAATTCGAGACATTGCCCGTCTCTGCTCTACTTGTGCTGCTGACTCACCTTCCATAGAGTCACCAGGGAAGAGAGACCCAAGTAACTCATTCGGACCTTGTTCCCACGTGACTGCTCCACTACCCCTTAGATTAGAGAGCTGGAATGATGTAGTAAGGCCTCTCACCAGACGATATGGTAGGGGTATGAACTCCCAACTTCCCCCTTGGTAACGAAATTTCTCCAACCTGAGCGCCTCATTTGCCTAACTGCCCTACTGTACTTCCTCCTCACCACTCCAAGTTCACTCATTTCATCACTGGTTGCCATAGCCCCCTGTGCTGCCTCTGATTATGAAGTCGCAGTGCTGCTCTCTTTAGTGATCTCAGTCTCTTGAACCACCAATCGATCTTGTACGACTTCTGACAATTCACCCGCATTGCCTCAGAGGCAGCGCGTATAATTATCCCCTCAGCAGTTAGGACTGCGCTCTCTAGGTCCTCAACATTGTGTTTTGAGGGGAACTTTGTAACCCGCAGATTTTCCTCTAGAGCCTCCGAGAATCTAGGACAGTTGGCCTTCTTCTCATTACAGTGACCTGTGGATGCTTCAACACCTCTAGCTCCAGTCTCAAGGGGTCGTCCAACTACCATCCTTATAGCGGTACGCTGGCGAGAAGCCCGACCCCTGCATTCTCCATCCTGAGACATCGTCAGCTAGGCAGGGGTTCGCAAGAGTGACATCCCTCCTACGGCACCCCTTAATGTGGGGATATCCCCAGGGATATTCAAGTTACAAAGGTTCCATTCCACCAAAGTCCCAACACCAAGTCTTCTAAAACAGCCCCCCTCTCCAAGGGTGTTTGATTAGTGCCATCCGGTCCCAGGGGATCAAAAAGATGGATAAGCCACTATCTTGTCCTGGCATTGGGGTTCATCCCTACTAGTAATCTATTCTCCCTCAATGATTGCATTATTCTTCCCCGACTAACCATGTACGGGGTGATGTCACAGCTATATTTACAGTACATGCTTACGATGTACAGCTGCGGCATCACCAGACGGTCTACGCAGATCACCACTGTGTGACTGTCACTTAGGGAGATAAGGAGAACCACAGGGAGCTCCGGGTTAGCCACAGCAATCCAATGGTTAAATAAAAAGAAGAAATGCCCAACTGGTGGCTCGTGTTTTTCCACAATAACCAGGAATTTGCTACTTTGAAACATTCACACTAGTGTTTTAATTGAGCACAATGAGACTCACATTGAGTACTGAAATTGGTCACACAGCACAATGAGGCCACAATGAGTACTGAAACTGTGCTACGTCGATGTCTCTATCGCATTTTTAAATGGTAATATTGACAAGGATGTTTTCATGGAACCTTTCAAATCTCTAGAAAAGTTTCTGTTTGAAATCATAATGAACGAAAGCGAAAATTCTGATGAAACAATTTTCAATGTAGAAAAAAAAAGGAATCTTTAAAAAACAACAACAATGACAAAGTCTGCCATCTTTGCGAATCCCCGTATGGCTTAAAACATGCCGGAAGAATGTGGCTCATAAAATTAAATAACAAAAATGCGTATCTGTCTCGGAACACCTGGAAAATGTAAAGCATCAAACCATTTGTGGTATCGGAACTACTTTTTCTTCTTTCTGTGAAAGGATTTAGAGAGGAAAAACTCACGACTCCAATGAGAGGTAGAACTAGGTTGTGAGAGCTTGTCCCTTGCAATAACTGCAAATAATTATATATTATATTTCTCCAAAAAATGGCTATTAGTTCAGATTTTCCCTGATTAAATAGTAATTTCATTGATGTCATCAGGATACCTTTCTAACTACAGAATTATGTGCGTTTGGTTCTGGAATATTTAAAATCGTGCTCGTTATAAAACAATCTCCCGATTAAATGCCTTAAAATTATTCTAGGAAGATAATTTTGTTTGACAACAGAAATACTATCATTATATTTCCAAATTCGGACCTAAAAAAGCTAGTTTTTACAAAGCAATTCTTTGCTATTTGAACGTTAAAGGACTGGCTTGCGTCTTTAACATGTGGGTTTAACTATGCGCATTAAATTCAAAAGCAACGCCACATAAATATCACAATATTACATTTATGAGACATGCACTAAAATATATTTGTTCATTGCTAGTAAGGTAAAGCTTGGTTAAATGTACATCTTTCTATAGAGCAACGTTTTGTGTCCATCCATTTATTTTAAATATCATTGAAAGTGCAAATCTAAGTTCACAGTTCACCGCTGGGTAACTGACATTCTAACTAAGACAGTGTTTTTTACAGTTACGATATTGTGAACTGAAAAACAAGTATTGCCATTAATTACCGTTAATATTGTGAACTGATAAGTATTGCCGTTCATTTGAGTAAATGTTTTTTAGTTCCACTAATTGAATCATTCATTAATCGGCCTAAAAGATCTATTATACATCAGGGAGAAGGAAAATTACATAAAATCGGTGTGGGGGGGGGGGGGGGGGGGGGAATAATTCATCTGGTATTCCAAACACAATATCAATTGAAGATGAACACAACTTTGTTATTCTTGACTTCGTGAAAATACACACAAACACTTAATTGACTTCCATTTTGTTAGATGAAGTGGGTTTCCACAACTTTATTGCAAGTGATTTAGTTCGTGACTGACGTAGTGTTCAGTGGAATCTTAACATCAACAAATAGTACTACGAGAGGAGAATTTCTCTGAAGCGCCAACCGAAGGCAAGTATTGTTGGTATGTTCCTGTACTACATTACTTATACCTATTCACATAACTTTATTATTATTATTATTATTTCAAAGGATTTTTGAGGATACTGACCTCGTTTCCTGCAAAATCATTGTATCTGAGGTATTTTGGGCTTGTGTTACGCGTATAAATTAGCTTTGAAACCTCATTCAGCAGTTAAAACTAGACGAATTCGGCAATTGAAGAGCATATTACTCTTTAATGATCCCTTGAAAACTTATTTTAGAAAACGTCCGTTAGATTTTTGCTGCTTCATGTGTTGCGGGGCATTGCAATTAATCATAAACGGAAGCATGTGTCTGATGAGAGGAAACATTTGAAAGACATAATATCTGTTCCATAGAAACGATAAAAGGACGTGAATAAAGCTGTATAGTAAGATTATGAAAAAACTATTTTTTCCAATTCAAACTCTGTGAAAATGATGTGGAATATTATCATTTACAATGAGAATAATGACAAATGATATTAATCTGTTTCCAATCAATTCTCAGCAGAAGGTGATAATAAGTATTTCTCTTTAATCGTCCCTTATATTGTGCTTAATCTGAAAATAAATTTGCATTCCTTTTCTAGGATCGAATATGTTTTTTCCGTAGGGCTCCATACTGGGATCTTTTCTATTCACTATATTTATTAATGACCTCTCAGACTTGATTCCCTGTCTCTCATTACTTTTGATACTTCACTCGTAACGAGTGATATTGACTTGGAGGGTCGGGTTTCTAAAAATGTTTATTCCTTACAGCTTGTTACAGATTGGTTCTCGAAAAATGGATTAGCTGATAATGAGGACAAAACACAGATCTTGTCGTTTGGAATGAGTGACTTTTCTCCTCTCAGCTCAAATCCCTAGGAGGATAAGATGGAGGGCGTTACTCTTGATCCGAAATTGAATTGGAGGGCTCATTATTTGACTTAATAGAACCCTAAACCGCACTATTTTTTTTTTCTAAGCGAATATTTAAAGAAAATGAAGCTATTGCAATGGCTCGGAAAATTTTTAAATCAAAATTTCTTCATTGAAATTCGTTTTGAGGCATTCTGAAACGAATCCTAGAGTTTGATATAAAACAAAACAAAATATATATAGGTATATATATATATATATATATATATATATATATATATATATATATATATATATATATGTGTGTGTGTGTGTGTGTGTATTTATTTTATATACATATGTGTCATTCCAGACGATAACTCCCCTTAGGATTGAGATAAAAATTCCGTTCTTGAGTAAAAAAATCAAGCTTTCCGATCGAAAGGATGAGTTTGTTGTCCAGCACTTCTTGGGCACATTAAATGAGTCAAATTGCAAAAAATTTGCTAAAACAACACTAAAAATGGCTAAAAATCTGTAAAATGTTTTATTTATTTATTTTTTGCAGATTATCGCTCAAATAAAGTTTTTTAACTAAAAAATAAAACAGTCAAAAATCGATGCACAAAATCATGCTGAGAATTGTACTTAAATTTCATTAAAATTTTCTAAAAGATCGATAAAAACTACAAAACAGCTAAAAATCCAAAACCTCTTTTTGAATTGCAGATCATTATTTAGAATACTTTTTTGCCATGAAGTTACAATTTTCTTTCCGTCAAAATGCTTAAATCTCAAAACACTAACATTATGCACTAACAATTCACGAAAATTTGTTCATACAATAATGCTGCACGACTGGTACTTGGATTTTTTTTTTTTTTCTTAAGATTGTTGGGATGTTGAGAGTGAGAGTAATTTCCATGGAACAACTGCTTTACTTTTACATAGCTCCAGAATAGGGAAGTCTAGACAAGATTGGACCACGGGAAGTGGAGTCATGTTATCAGTTTATATATCCGCAATTATGAGCGATTAACGAAATTAAACTTCGAATTTTACGATTGTAGAACAAATAATCAAGCCAAAATTTCTGTTATTTCTCTCATTCGGAACTCATAATTGCCCCAATAATTTCACTCGTGATGTTGAACAAGGAAGAGCTGCCGATTCTAAAAATAAAATAATTTTTGTGATACGACCTGGGACTACATGGTCATATTCTATATTTGGTTGCCGCCTTATGATTCGTATGCTTATAACCGAGGTGCTGAGAATTTAAGCAAAAACCATATTCTCAGTTTTCATAGCAAGCATTGCTGTTCGCCAGCATTTTATCCGTGAGGCCGAATTTTTAACGCAGTGAAGTAAATGGGATCCACGCGCCATCGAAAAATTAACGCTGACATCCTCATCCAAGCCCTACCCGGCCCTATCTTCGTGAAATAGCGTCAGCATCTTGGACTTGTGAATGTGCCCATATAGCCACGTGAGAGAGAATGTTAGAATTGAACAATGTCTGGTACTCCACCTACTGTTAGAAGAAGTACAGACCCTAAGTAGTTATAGTTCCTATTTATTGTTTACTAAAAATGTTTGGCGTCTCAAGTAACCGTGTTTTAAATTTTATTTCAATAACAGATTGATTATTATGTGCAGTAGTTATTTGATCCAGCATGTTGTAATATGGCAGAAATCGTTATGATTCTTGCTTTTTGATCTATTAAACGGAACGACCTACTAATCAAGATAAATTTAAATGATAAAAATTGCAAGATGTCATTTATAAAAATAATAGATCCATTGCAATAGTTCAATTAAGTTCTTTGAAGCTAACAGCTAATACAAACTAATAGCTTGTGGAACATAACGTCAGATTATTAGCAATAATATTATAGATGAAATAACAAGAAAGTAGGATTAGAAATATTACAAGGGATTAGCAGATACACCTTTTCCATTGACGTCATAATTAGTTCACAAGGTTTTCGGTCGCTAATCTTCACACAACTGATCATCGCTTACATCCCACTATTTCAATTAACAAGTTCCGCGGACCATTTCTAATTTAAAGGTTACAATGAAAATTTACTTATATTTGAAGGGAATTAATTCAACGTGACTTAATTGAAATGATAACTTATTCATTTCAGAGGGACTCCATCCTTTGAGTCGAGTGATCGATGAGACTCATCGCTGTACGAACTTTTAAGGCCTAGTATTTACAGCGAACTAATTAATTGGGGATATTGAGTCTAACCCTCCTGCTTCAAGTTTTCGTCACAAGTTTTGATTTGAGTGAAACGATGCCTACGTTACTTTCAAAACTCATGTAGCAGTCGATCGAAGTCTCCACCATAAACATACAAGTATTATCGGATCACAGACAGTTGATTTATAACTTATGGCTACCGAATACACGGAGTTTGTATGGGTTGTTTTTCTTAACACAAATTCATGAAGGCAACTAAGACAAACAAAAAGTTGTATAGGGGACTGCCGCGTTATATCAGCGTTATAAACCCCTATTTTTTTCGGTTTTCAAATCATATGGTATATTATTTCATTCATTTATTTATTTATTTTATTCTACTGCAAGGTAATGCACGTTGTATTTTATGTGATGTGAGAACAAGTAGAAACATAGCAGAACATTACAGGAAGGACATTTTTTATCATAAACGTGGTAGTTGGTTGATGCTCAGCTCCTCCAAGGATTGCATATATGACGTCACGCCCAAAGAAGCTTATCAAATGAATGTCCTCCTGCTACCATTTTTAAATTTAATTTTAAATGTAGCAACAATCGTTTAAACCATATTACATTCCATGTAATTTTGTATGTATATTTTTTTAAAATGTAATATATGTATGTAACATACAGGGTGCTTCAAAAAAATGTATACACACTTTGAACTTCCATAGAAAATTTATTTACCGTTCTACAAAGTTAAATTTCAGGAAAATAGAAAGCTGAAAGTTCAATGTAAATGAAACATAAATAATAACAAATGTTAATACTGTAAAAATCTATAGTTACCAGCTGCAGTGAATTGATGGACTCCTACAGAGAAACTAGGGATGGTTAAAAATAATCGATTATTTAAGGAATCGATTAATTAAGAAAAAAGTAATGATACTTTTGAATTATACAGGGTGCTTCAAAAAGTAAAGTATCATTACTTTTTGAAGCACCCTGTATAATTCAAAAGTATCATTACTTTTTTCTTAATTAATCGATTCCTTAAATAATCGATTATTTTTTACCATCCCTAGTTTCTCTGTAGGAGTCCATCAATTCACTGCAGCTGGTAACTATAGATTTTTACAGTATTAACATTTGTTATTTATGTTTCATTTACATTGGACTTTCAGCTTTCTATTTTCCTGAAATTTAACTTTGTAGAACGGTAAATACATTTTCTATGGAAGTTCAAAGTGTGTATACATTTTTTTGAAGCACCCTGTATATTAATATATTTACTATAATGTATTACTAATATATTAATAATATATATTAATATATTACTATAATATATTACTATTAATATATTACAGTAATATATTACTATAATTACTATATATTACTATAATTACTAATAATATATATGTAATTTTGTATGTATATTTTTCGTATGTATAATTTTGTATGTAAAATTTCCTCCTGCTACGATTTTTTAATTTCATTTTAAATTTAGCAACAATCGTTTAAGCCGTATTGCATTTCATGTTTGTGTAATTAAGTGAAGTTTTGTCTTTATGAGGATAGTTTTCATGTGAAAACTCAAATAGGCATTTACGTACGAGTATAAGGTTTTCATTCTTGAATGTTAGTCTTGAATTACGTAATGTATGTAATAAATTGTCATGTACAACAAATTTGCAATGTAACAAATGTGCTGTGTATATTTTACGAATCTTGTAGTTTATTGGCTGCCGAAACCAAAATCATGTAAGCAGTTACCCTCTAACTGCCGCGCCGTTGGACAAGGGAGATCATGCCCCCCCCCCCCCCCCCCCCCACTCTTCGTAACACCAGCCAGTGGGTTAAGAGAATTAGACCGAGGCTGGTATGTGAATTATCGTACCTTCCAAAGGGCCGCATACTCAAATGGTGGGGGGTACTGGAATTCCCTGATTGGAGTTTTCTATGAAAAACTGAATGACGTTGGAAAAATTCTCACATGCCCGTTAAACGAAGTGATGAGATTTTCTTTTTACTCCCCGGTTGTCCTGTTCAAATTAAATTCTTCATTCAATACTTTCGTATGAAATCACGCTAACCTATCAAGCAGATTTCAAGGATCTAGGAACCTTTTCTAACTCCATAACGACTTCTAAGAGTATTCGTTAAGGACGGAGGACAGACAAAAGAGACATTTCAAACGGACAGTCATAATTTTACATTTTTGTAAAAATAGTTTTCCCGTAAAACAACGTTTTTCAGTTATAAAGTACAAATATTTCTTTAACTTCATTTCTGATATATATTATAGAAACCTATTAAAACTTGGTCGAATTGTTTCAATCTAGTATACACAGTATTTCGTTTTACGCATCAAGTCCATCAGTATGCGCCTACGCACAGTGGTCGAAATCGAGAAAAACCTGGCCAAAACTTAAAAAAAAAAAAAAAAAAAAAAAAAAAAAAAAACGAAACTGCAAGGAAAAAAATATAAGTCATTGGAATGAGATCTCTACTATGTGCGGAAACCAAATGCAAAGGTCAAATTAGCCGCCCTAGTTTCTTAGGTGTGCAGCGACTGTTCAAACAAGGCTCCGTTCACCTCGCATTCATTTCATAGTTTAACAATCGAAAGAGTGCGTTTTGTCAATTCGAGTCTTCCTATGGTTGCCAGATTTTTTCAGATCATATAAAGTATATCCTGGCTGCAACCAAGGAAAAGTTAAGTATTTCAATTAAAGTTAAAGTATACATTAAAGTTAACGTTCTCGACTTACACACTAAGGTATTGTTCATTCAGCATCCGCACACAAGGGCTTGAATGTGTCCGACTACTGCAAATAAGAAAGTTCGATTTGAGGAATTTAAAAAGAACCATAGATAGTAATATTTTCACTGTACTTACGTAGGTAACAAAATTTTTATTCCGAAGAAAAGATTACTAGACATTTCAATTTTAACGAGTCCATACTTCAGGACTTTAAGGTTGTATTACATACATAAATATAATTAGGAACATCATTTTCAATCTCGTTCTCACTAAGAAAAATCTCGTGCATCTATTGGGCACGTAAGGACTAAGGACGTCAGGAACTTTTTAGGAACTCGAAAAGTTACATTCATTCAGTCCCTCTTTCTTTCTCTGAAACACTGTACCTATAAAATATTAGAAATTCGAAAAAGAGATGTGGAAATTGAAAATGCAGAAAAACTTCGAAAATTGGCAATTTGAAAGAAATCTTTATACTTGACAAAAAAGTAAATTAGACTCTAAGAATATGTATTGGTGAATTAGTCAGAATTAGAGCAAGTCAAGTGAATTAATTCAAAAAGTTGAATTATTCTTGAGTTCACGAAAAATGTGGAAGAAAATCTGGGAGATCTCGCATTCGCATTCTAATATTCATCACATAGGTATCACATACAGAACAGACCCAGGGTATCACATTATCGTGACAGATGACATCCAAAAAGTAAACAGAATCATTGAACCGTTTGTTGCTGTTGTGGTGTATGGGGGTTGAGCGCCCGGCGGGAGATGGTGAGCCTTCTCAACTTCCCAGCGACCCTAGACCAATTTTCGTCCATGCAGGTCGGTAGTTCTGGTTTAGGTAGGTATGGGAATCTTGTCCTTGACTAGTATTTTGGTCTACTTTAAATTTTTTATAACTTATACAGTATTTTGAACAAAAATAAAGTAGGATACTTTAAATTAAAGTAGATCTGGCAACCCTAAGTCTACCCCTCTTGCGAAGGAGTATATGACAAGTTTTAGGGATGTAAGTAAGTACTTGGATTTATTAAGTGGCTGATATTTTCCAACCATCATTAAGTGTTGAAAAAATAGCTCAAACTCAACTGTTTTTTAGATGCTTTTTCTTGGGGTTTTTGTTTACTTCAATGAACTAAAAAGTTGCGAGTTGGGTCGTGTTGGGTGACTATTTTTTTCCGTAGCTTGGGGAACTATTTAGCTTTCAGAATCCGTTTAGGCCAGCTGCCAATACGTGCCAATTGGAAAGTTATGTCGGTTTTTGTGATTCAAAAACATTTTTATGTTTACTGTTGAGTACTGGATTTTGGAGAAAAAGAGGAAATCACTGTTTTGGGAAGGTTCTGCTTCTGGTCACGACATTTTGTATCAGTATTAGGTACGTCAGAAAAGACGAAAACTCAAAGGCACATCACCATATATTATTAAGAACCTCTAGCAAATCTCTAATGGACCGGGTCCCTCATTATCTCAATCTTAGCCCAAAACTAGTCGATGCCATGAAAACGACTGGTCCTAGAATTTTTATTTATTTTTTCCTGTGTTCAACACATCGAAAAACATAATTTCAGAGCTTTTGAAAGTTTTGGCCAGGTTCTTTACGATTTCGACCACTGTGGGACGGTAGGAATCACCTCAACGCCCTACTATTCCAAACCACACATGGAGTTTTTTTTTTAGTTAATTTGTTTATTTGTAAAACCGGTATTGCAAGGAGTAACTCACACACACAAATAATAATAAGGTGGGACTGCATAGAGAGATACCAGGTGGGACTGCATAGAGAGATACCCTCTGGTCCCTTTTGAAGTCGCCCCCGTCCCTCCACGGACCTTGTCTGGGATGCGCATTGATTTCCGATTGAGGGTTAGGGTCAAGGGCAATACACCCCCACATATCCTCAGATGACGTTACTCAGAGGCAATCCAGCGATATGCTGGAAACACTCTCTTATTCACTGATGGCACAAAAACGCCTGATGGTGTTGGCCTTGCTGTATGGAGCCCCAACTTCCGAGTCACTAGACGCCTACCACCTGTTGCGTCTCTGTTCACAGCAGAGCTGTGGGCAGTGACGCTGGCTATTCGACACTGCCAGCTATCGGGAGTTGGAAATTATGTGATCTGTAGTGACTCACTGAGTACCATCACTACACCGAGCCAGAACATTAGGCACAAACATAACTTTTATGTGGGTGCCAAGCCATGTAGGTATTCACGGCATTGAGTGTGCTGATGCCCTAGCAAGGAGAGCCATTGGTGATGACTTCATCGAAATGCTGCCTAAGCGCATTGAGGATCAAATCTCCTATAATCTCTATTATTAATAAGAATGAAACTCCGTTTGTCTGTTTGTCCGCGCTATGCACGGCCAAACGGCTGAGTGGGGGGAGTGTACGAGTGGCGGGATCTTCTTGGGATTTTCCGATAGGGGGAGCGAGCGAATTTCACATTTTCTAATCCCACCCGAACCATGGGCCGTAGGGCGGGAGGGGGGTCGAAGTAAGAATTAATGTGCGCTTTTTGGACTTCCCCGCTTCCCCTACCCCTCTAAACGGCCGTTGAAAATTCCGGAAAAATACCGGGTCGTAGGTTTTCCTACGAGGAAGACGACGGCGCGATCGGATCACGAAAAAATTATCGGGAAATGCGTCAAAAAAATGCGAGAGTACGGACCGTGTTTTCTCGAAAAGTCCGACGAAAACCTACGTTTTTTCCGATTAAAATATACCCCATAAAGGTACGTTTTTCGGAACGGTTTTCGCGGGCGAAATACAGCTTTGATCCCGCCGAATCTGAATCCGAAGTCCGATATCGAAAAAAGTGACGGAAGTAGGTCAAATTGCGAGCGGAAATGCGAGGGAAGCGTTTAATATGACGTTTTTGATCGAGCCGAGCCGCCCGTTGCACAACGTTGCTTAGCAGAAGGGACCCTCACAGGGGGGTTCCCATTTGCACTTCTACGCAATACCTTGAGAGGCGAGCAGGTATACATAGGTACCTACCTTGCGAGCGAAGCGAGAGCCATTTCAACAGAATAAATACGGACTTTGTCCTACACATATACAGGTATACCTTGCGAGCGAAGCGAGCAACATCCCCTAATAAACTTTTCGTGGTTCCACATAGTTTTATAAGATTTAATTTGTTTGTAAGAATTTCCAACAGAAAAAAACGTCTTCCAAGTTGGGTGGGCAGTATAACTTCCTCAAGGATATACAGGTATACCTTGCGAGCGAAGCGAGCAATATCCCCTAATAAACTTTTCGTGGTTCCACGTAGTTTTATAAGATTTGATTTGTTTGTAAGAATTTCCTACAGAAAAAAACGTCTGCCAAGTTGGGTGGGCAGTATAACTTCCTCAAGCGAGCGGAGCGAGCAACATCCCATACACGTTGCAATTGTAATACATCGCATGTATACAGCCACACTTTGCGAGCGAAGCGAGCAACATCCCATACACGTTGCAATTGTAATACATCGCATGTATACAGCCACACTTTGCGAGCGAAGCGAGCAACATTCCCTACATGCCACACTTTGCGAGCGAAGCGAGCAATTTAATGGGGCCCCCGGCTGGACGTGGAGGCGAGCCGGAGCGGCTAGTACATCATAAAGCTAATTCCATCTGGCTCGAGTAATTGAAGGGCGAGGTCAGTGGTCTGCATTGAGTCCCTTAGGACCTTTGACCGTTTGATCCTTTCGTGGCCCACCTTCCAAGGAGGGACCGAATAGTGGTCAATCGGGTAGCCACTGGCCATATCCGTCTTAGCCACAGACACCTGCTAGATCCAGTAGCTCGTGCTGTTGTGTGTGAGAGATATGGGGGTGATTTGTCTATCCGCCATTTTTTGGACGATGCATAGGAGGAGCCCTCATGAACCTCTGAGTCCAGCATTCACCCCCTCAGTGAGTGGATGTTCTGTCAGGACCAGACAAGGTCCAGTCCCTATTGGTGTACCTGAAAGCCACTGAGCTTTACAATGAACTGTGATATTCGGATCTTTAATAGATATATTTATGTATGCACATCTAGTCATACCCTTATTTAAATGAGATGTATAGTATTTATTATTATATATTTATCGATAATATTTATGTATTTGTAAGGATCATCTAGTCGTAGTTTAGTTTTTATTACAGGGTATTTTTATCCGCTGTAGGGGTTACAAAGCGGTCATCGCTGTATCCCTTGAGGCAGAGTGCGGCGATGCCTCGTTTTGCGGGTTATTATTATTATTATTATTATTATTATTATTATTATTATTATTTCTGCCCCTATGATCTAGAACTGGAGTCCGTGATGGCAATACGTTTAGAGACGGACGGTCAGCATGACTCCCCTTAGAATCGTGCCCGTTGAAGTGTCCTTTTGACACCCCTTTTTGATTGCCGCTAATGACCTTTCCGGTTGAGACGCGGCTTAAATTCTGAAAAAAATAAAAAAAAAAAATAATAATAATAATAATAATAATAAAATAAAATCAAATCAATAAATGAATAAGCATGGCGTAGAATGAGAAGGCAGATATTTAAATCTGTATGGTACGATAATTACATTAATAAGGATACCAAACACATACGCTTATAAGAATAGCACCAGAAACATATGAAAAATCAAATTAAACGGTACTACTTCTTTCGAATTAGTAAATCTATGTCGTATGATAGGATTGTGATGAAACTCATGGTGGGCTATCAAATCGTCATTTTCCAACTTCTCCCGGTTTTGAGCGAGATTGGATGAATATATCATAAGAAATAAAGCTTGATGGATTTTACGTCTGCGCATGCACAGTGAAAACTACTGATTTTTGGCTGTTACCATTCACTCTCAGCTTAACCCGTATATTCGCAGAAAATGTCATCACCTCCGAATGATACAATCGTGAGGAAACTCATGCGGATTAACCAAATCGTAATTCCCAAACTACTCCATGGATTTATGGATTTGAGAGAGTTCTGACGAATGAGCCATCAGAAAGTAACGCTTGGTGCATGTATCCGCACGCAAAGTGAAAACTTGAATATTGACTGATGAGTTTCATAGACTCGCCTTGTAATTTTTCAAGGCCAGCAAGTAATATTCAGTCCGTGTTACGTAGAATTGCAATCTTATGCATTCGATATAATATAAGTACGTATTATTGCAAAAGAATGACGAGATCCATATTTCATACACTTTTGATTTCAATAGGTCGGTAATAATGCATTTGCATTCACGAACCTATATGAGGGAGAAGATATTGCCTCGTATGTACCAAGATAGAAACGCGTGTATTAATATCAAAGAATAGCTTCGTTATCTGCGAGATATCAAAATATTTACATGAAAAAGAAAAATGAGCGATGAAAAAAGTTGACCAACCCAACTAGTAAACGCGGAAAAGTTGAACCATGTATCACGAGAAGTAGGGTCTGTTGGAAAGTGGGAAAAGTCGGGGAGGTCAGGGTTCGAGGGCTTGGTATACATGGACGGATAATGTTACACCGCAGGGCATATTAATTCAGTCCCTCTTGTCCGCACCGGCAGCTTGTTAGGGAGAAGCAAATGAAAACGATTCGAGCCGGGTGTGAGGATGAAGAAAGGTAACAATCGGAAGTTGGTGTGCGCGGAGTGAGCGTGCGTGGGTGTTGATGTGTATTTGTGAAGGCCTCCCCCATAACAATATATACGGCTGCAAATCCATTTTCGGATGACCTGTGGGAGGTTCTCATGTATAGTCACAACCCTTCTCTGGGGATATAAACCGGTCTGTTTGTCCAATTGGGGCTTGACGCATAAGGATACACCAACACTACAAATTAGATCCCATATCATATAAAAACACTGACAATTAATACACCACAGTTTTATTACGTGATATTGGTATTACGTGATCCTGTCGGACAGATCTCCGGTCTACCCAGACAGATTGGCCTTATCTCTGTCCTTACATAAATTGAATCCAATTGTTGATTGAGACAGCACAACTTGTGTTTGGACGGTCAGCAATACCTGGCGTAAAAACAATCGTCAGTATCCGCCAGGAAATATCCGCTGCATGGAAACAAACTAAAGAGGTCGAAAGTTAAATACGGACTGCTTATTGTGTTCACACAGTGGCTCCCGTATCTAGTAACTTGACCGAGTGGCATGCGATTCGGGATAGCAATGGAATCACAAGGAATTAGCAAAAGTACAATCCGCGAGTTATTTGAATTTTTTTTAAAGTTCCAGTCATGCAGCATGACTTTATGAGCGAATTTTCCTAAAATACCTATCGTATTATAACATGTCAAATTGTTTGACGCGTACAAAGAAATTGTTGATAACCAATTTTAAGGCGAAAACAAAACTCATACCAAGTAAAGTTAGGCAATTAAAAAGAGATTTTGGATTTTTAGATTTTTTGAAGTTCTTATAGATTAAAAAAAAAAATAAATAAATAAAATTTAAGTACATTTTCAGCATAATTTTGTGCTAACGTTTCTTATTTCCTAGTTATTGGTTGATAATTTTTTTTTTTTTTACTGAAGTTCTGCTGAAAATCTTAAATTCAACGATTTTTGGCCTTTTTAGCCATTTTTAGTGATATTTTTAGCACATTTTTTGAAATTTGACCAATTTGATGTGCTCAACACTATATATATATATATATATATATATATATATATATATATATATATATATATATATATATATATATACTCGGCCCTTCCGGCCCCGCTAATCTATACTCGGCGCTTCGCGCTTCGCCGGATCTTTTCTCTTTTCTACTGTGTAGAAAAAGAGGATAATTTGCTATGCAATTCGTCTCACGAGAAAAAAAAATAAAAAAATTGTCAAGCCTGGCTGGGATTCGAACCCACAACCTTCGTCTCACGAGAAAAAAAAAAAAAAATTCTAGCCTGGCTGGGATTCGAACCCACGACCTCGCGGTTTCTAATAGTGGGACATTTTAAATGGGGACGTTACATAAAAAATTATTGGGGGTCGGCCTAAGAATTGAATAGCAATTAATATATATATATAGGGTGTCCAACGAGACTTTGACCCCTCTGTTAAATTCGTTATTTGTGGATAAAAAAAAAAAAAATTTTTTTTTAACTGCATGTTTTGTTGTGAGGATCTCAGAAATGATAAAATTGCGCAGCGCGCAATTGTGCGACCATGCGCAACCAACATCAACTTTTTTTTCAGATAGGAACTCCCTTTTTTATTCCATATTCGGATTCTACACACAATTTTATGAAGATGTGACCCCTCATTTGATTTTTTCGGCCACGCGCAACTCGTTCAGCGGGCGCTCAAAGTTGCGCAGCGCCGAAATTCGGATGTACGAAGTACCCAAGTGTGACACATGAAATTTCATTATTTTTTTACGCTGAGCCACGTGGTGCTATCCGTTTTTTCATGTGACTAAATGTCAATGCTTTTACAGCACAAAATGTGGTTATTTCAAGCAATAAATAGTCTTCCGAGGTGTGTGTGTTGAATTTCCATTGTTATTAAACGCTGATTCGCGCAAGTGCAACTCGCTTTTTTTTTCTAAGTTTTCAAGAGAAAAATAAATCATTCCTTGCGAGTGAATAAACGAGAGGAGTCCAAGTATCATGAAAACAGAGGTTCAAAGTTTGGATGTAAGATATCTCTGGAAAGTTGACGTTTCCTGCCAAATCATTAAGGCGATTTATCGCTTATAAGCCTCCAGGTTCATTAATTAGCACGAGGCATGATGACTTAGATCTCGCACACTGAACTGGGAAGAATAAGCTTATTCTAATTAACCTGGAGGCTTATAAGCGATAAATCGCCTTCATGATTTGGCAGGAAACGTCAACTTTCCAGAGACATCTTACATCCAAACATTGAACCTCTGTTTTGATGATACTTGGAGTCCTCTCGTTTATTCACTCGCAAGGAATAATTTATTTTTCTCTTGAAAACTTAGAAAAAAAACGAGTTGCATCACTGGCGCGAATCAGCGTTTAATAACAATGGAAATTCAACATTCAACACACACCACGGAAGACTATTTATTGCTTAAAATAACAGAGAATTTGTACCTATCCTCTAACCGCTCTACCTCTGCCTGAGTGAGGATATTCATTCCCAAACTCATCCCAAACAACATGGGTGTGCAGAGGAGGGAGGCTCTTCACGAGCGATTCGGTGTGAAGAGCCTCGGTGCGAAGAAGGAGGAAGACAGAACGGAGAAGAAAGAGTCAAAAAAGGAAAAGAAGAAGGGGAAGCAGGCCAAGAAACATGATGAGCATGAGAGAGGAGCAAGCCTCTAAGAAGAAGAAGAGGAGAGATCGGAGTAGGAAGAGACTGGAAGCATTGGTTATCAAGGTCTCGATTGACCTCACTTTCTCCAGCGTCCTGAAACTGTGCGGCGGAGGCTCACGGAGAAACAGGATAAGTTATTTTGCAGTTTTAAGGATAAGACGAAATAAAACAGAAGAAAATGGCTTTTATGGATTGAATAAAATCAAAATTTAAATATATTGTAAATATTGAAGAGAATTTCGTGATTTATGCAAAATGACACAAGCCGTAGATGCAGCCAATTATTTTTGTGTAAATGAATAATACAATTTTGTAAATTTCATAAAAACAAACAATTTTAAGAAATTTTTAATTTGGAGCAACAAGTGATTTCCGCCTTGGAATGATCCTTAATCTGAACCTCTAAAAGGCAAACCCCAGGGATCGGTAACCTTCTTGCGTGGGGAATCAGTCAGACATCTGCCTGATCAATTTAACACCCGAGGCCCGTTATCAGATTGAGTTGGAAATAAACACAGAAACTACGCATTATACGGAAGTTTCGCACGTGTAATTTTAATGTAGTATACACCTGTAATTGTGTGTATTGCTTGTTTAAAATTAATTGAATGCGTTGCATCAAAGCTTTTGTTGATTGTTTTTTTTTTTTTTTTTTTTTTTAATATTGGGCAACTGTTGATAAATTTATAATAAATGCCATAACCATCTCGACCTTTGCGTACGCAAGTGGTGTCCTGTTCGCGGTAGCATGGGTTTCTATGCCTTGAGAATGACAAAACTTTGTAAATTGTTCAGATGTAAAATTTGTTTCCTGATCGAAGATAATATAGTGGGAGGTCCGAAAAAGGGATAACATTTCTTTAACGGCCGAGATAGCGCTTTTTTTTTGTATGGTTTAAGTGCACAAATTTGGTGAAGGTACGAATTCGTACAATATAATATTCGAGAGTACCAATACTGCAAAGTCTCCATGTGACTCCAGCGTTAACCGTATGAAACGGTATCGACGTCTTGTCGATAGGGGAAAACCTCCACTGTCGTTTTCTCGTAGGCCTCTTTGCAATTTTACATGTGTGGTAATTCCGAATAAAATGTTTTACGTATTTATTCATATTCTGAAACCAGAATTTCTCTAGAATTTGGTCCACTGTTTTTTCTAACCCTTGATGCACACCTTCATGGAAAGAATTGACTACCACCCATCTATGTGATCGGGGGACAATCTGTGCCCTTGGCGTCCTACTTTTATATTGGAAAATTTGGGACAATACGCCATCTATAGTTTCGTAGGTATTAACTAAGTCTGTAGATAAATTATCCTGGCCCAGTAGTTCTAAAAACATTTAATTTCGGCATCCGACTGTTGTGCACAAATCAGCCAATCAGTAAATAATCCTATTAAGTACTCTCATTTTTCATTAATTTTTGGTGTTCCATATCAGTAATACCATCAAAAAAGGACTTAATTATTCCAATATTTTTTACCCATCTTCAAAGTAGGTTGTATTCTACTTGAGTTTCAAAAACGTCTACCCCAAGAGCTTCTCCTATGGGATTTCGTGACAAGAAGTCAACGGTCTGTATTATTGAGCCAGGCATATATTGAATCCTGAATGTAAACGTTTGGAAGTACGCCCACCAACGATGGACGGGCGGAATTGAAGTTAGTTTTACGTTAGAAGCCAGAAAACTCTTGCGATCCGTGACTAGGGTGAAATCATAATGTCATAGAAAGCATTCCCAAAATTTAAAGCATTTTACGACCGCTATTGTCTCAAACTCGTTCGATTGATAGCGGCTTTCTGCTGAAGACGTCTTACGGCTTAAATATCCGACTAATTTCCGTTGGCTATAAATTTAATTAAAGATAATGCCTCCATACCCAATCGTGGAGGCTTCGAACTACAACTCAATGGGAAATTTATGGTTAAAAATTCACCGGTTAACATTTCAATTATTTTCTGTTAAATTTGTTCATGTTCTATTGAACAAAAAGTCTATTGAATTGAACATAATCGGAGGTTAAGGTGTAATGTGGTCCACGAATTTGGGCGAAATCCTTAATAAAATTTCGGAAATAAGAACACAACCCTAAAAATGCACGTTACTTTGTACAGTCCTTAGGTAGGGGTAGTTCCTTCAGAGCCTTTATCCCACCATTATGTGGTCTTATTTCTTCATTTTGAATATGGTAGCCAAAGTAAACCACAGAGTTTTTTAAAAAGCTATATTTTTCTGGGTTTAATGAGAAACCTGCTTTAGATAGGATTCCAATACGTGATCTAATTTTGTAAGGGCTTCTTCCTTGCTGGAACTGATAATCAATAAATCGTTCATACATGCTAAAACGTCTGTATTGTACAATTCCTAAAGAGCTGTTGTCATTGCTCTTTGATAGCATGCCAGCGCGTTCTTCACCCCCATTGGAAGCATTGCGTATTGGAAAGGACCGTCTGGATTTTGAAAAGCGAGATATTTACGCGAATCTTCCTCTACCTTCCTCTGCCTTTACTTGGCAGCATCCAGCGAAGTAAAAAATGTTTTTCCGCCAATTCTCGCCATTTGATCCCTAATCAAAGGATTTGGGAAACGTACCGGAATAGTATATGAATTCAATTTGCGAAAATCTGAGCACATCCTCAGCTTCCCATTCTTCTTATGGATCAATAGAATCATGGTTATAAGAGCTATCGGTAGGCTCTATAATGCCCGCATCTAGTCAATCGTGAATATATGAGCGGACATCTTCTCTATCTGGCGGGTGTAAGATGCCCGGTGGCCTATAGATTGTTTTATGAGGATCGGTTAATTTAATTCTGTATTCGTGCGTACTAACTGAATGCCGGGATAAGCCACGAGTAAACCGATTTTTATATTAATCTAATATAGTTCCTAGATGCTCAATATCTGAAGTATCATCGAGGTCGGTATCTAATTTCTCAAAATTTGTTTCAAAATAGTCAAGTATTGGCGTCGTTTGCCCTCCGGTTCAGCCTTGAATTTCGCGTTTTTGGTCATAATTGGGCGTAATTGTAGTCATAGTCATCATTGCGATTGCAATCACAGGGTTTTAGCGTTTTGATTCCAATTACGATTATAATCACAGAACCGGGAGATATGATTACGAGTACACTATTTATGATTACGGTTACGATTATGATTGCATTCGTAATCGCAATTTTCCTGTAATTATATATGAGACCGTGCATGGGAAAAGGGAGCTTAACTTGCCAAGGCTTTTTTTTTTTTTTTTTCAGGAGAACGAAAAAAGAAGATTGTGTCGAAAAATGACATTTGTTTTGTAATATTCTTTTTGGGTCCCAAAACTGTAATATAAGTTAGACGCAGGCTTGTGGTCATGGAGTTGAGATCCATGGTTATCGTGGCCCGGTCAGCTGTGCTCGGTGTTCACGCCTTGGTCCGCTCCCACTCCTCTCCCTTCTCCGCCCCGCTACCTTTCTACTTACCTACCTATATAACCCTGAGATGGTTTTAGAAATAAATATAAGTAATTAATCGTGAGCCCATGGTTATCGTGGCCCGGTCAGCTGTGCTCGGTGTTCACGCCTTGGTCCGCTCCCACTCCTCTCCCTTCTCCGCCCCGCTACCTTTCTACTTACCTACCTATATAACCCTGAGATGGTTTTAGAAATAAATATAAGTAATTAATCGTGCTCTGAAGTTATTATTAATACCTACCCGAAAATCCCCTTTGGATATTACAAAAACTATCTCTCATCCCCCAATATTCATCATAACATGAATTTTATACAATTTTTCAATGTATTTATAACCGTGAAGAACTGCAGTTTTGCAAGTCTGCTGAAAATCTGCTGAAACCTGCTGAGAATTTGCAATTTTCGGACCAGCTTTCTTCAAACTTTGAAGAATCATAAATTTAGATTGGAAAATTATAGAAAAAATAAAGGAAAAAAAAAACGATCTTGTTCAGCATAATTTGGAGAATCAAAAAATATAATCTCACATTTGACCTCTGGAAGGTTAACCTCCCCTTCCCCTTGCACGGTCCCATATTCGTAATCACAACTTTTATTTTTGGGATTACGAGTGTAATTATGTTTTTCATGTGATTTTGGCGATACAAATCGATGTTCCCTTTAAGTAAGCCCGTTTTTGCAGATTTTCCCTGGTAATTATAGTCATAATTATCATTTTTCCTGTGATTATAGCCGTAATCTTAGTTTTTCCTGTTATTACAATTGTTATATGATTACGATTGTCTTCACAGGAAAAACCAAGATGACGGCAGTTATCTTATACAAAACTAAGATTACGGCTGTAATTACAGGGGAAAATATGTGGTAACGGGCTTATTTATAAAAAACCACAGTTTCTCATGTGATTATTACCGTAATCTCAAAAAAAGTTTTGAGTGCAAATATAATCACAGAAGAACTATGATTACAAAAGTAATCATAATCACAATCGTAATAATAAATGTAATCGTGATCGTAATCAAATCACCAGGTTCTGCGAATATAATCGTCAATTGTAATCAAGAATCTAAAACCCTATGATTGTATTCGTAATCTTAATCGTGATAGCGATTACGCCCAACCCTGTTTCTGGGTCATCTGGTCATCTCCGATTTCGCATTCAGTGGCTCTTATTGACTCGATGCGGCTATCTATAATTGAATTTTGAGACGGAATCCCAGGTACATAGTTAATGTAACTTGGTTTTGGTTTTCTCAGATTTATCTTACTTTGAAAACTCATATCAGTTTGAGAAAACCTCTACGGAAATTCCAAAGGTGAAAATATACTTTCCCAATAAAATGATTAAATGATGAAAATCAGTATACGTATTACATGAAAACCTATTGGTACTTCTATTGAATTTACAACTACAACCACAGCAACCTGCTAGTCCACGTCAATTTTCCCGTAGCCTATCCACGTCAATCGAACTGGATTTGGAAATTGTTGACCTGGGAAACGAGTCAATACATTTTCATTGTCAAGGAAACCTCAGACCCTGAATCGAAAATGAATTTATAAGCGTTCTCTTGATACTCCAACACACCTTTCCGAACGGTGGCTGGTTCCTGCATCATCTTTGTGGGTGAAATGGCTTGATGTGAAGTGGTCTGTGGCGAATTACCCCTAATTTTTTTTTTTATTTATTATTATTTTTTTTTTTTTATTATTTTTTTTTTATATTTTTTTTTTTATTTTATTTTATTTTTATTTTTTTTTTCTATTTGTGTAACATTCATCTGCCAAATGTCCAAATCTTTTTCAAAAACCTCACGTGGGAGCCTTAGAAGTATCTTCTTTCGATGATGGCTTTCGATCCAATGGCTGTCGCTGGGTATGGTCGGACTTTTCTTCCATTTACAGTTTATAGAAAGCTTGCCGTTTTTTGAGAGGGTCATTTGAAGCCATCTCTACCTCGGTGTTGCGGGAATACTTGTGGTCTCATCTCGACTCCCCTGGGTGGGTAGATATGCTCGCTTAGTATGTGCTGGAACCAATGGTTGGACCCGCTTTGATTTTTCTAATCTATTCCAGAAATTTAATCTTCCTGAAATATCCACTTGTGAATATCGGGTTCAGAATTCACACGTTGAGCTGCCACGCAATAAACGATCAAATCGTTCCTTTCAGTCTTGTGCATTGCCTCTCTCAGTGTGCTGAGTTACGTTCTAACGGTTTTTAACATGCCACTTCCATGCATCTGCGTAGTTAATAATGTCGTGGTTGGGATATCAATTATACAGAATTCTTGCAAAAAATATGCACAAAATTGTGCCAAAGTCATATGTACATTTAGTGCTTTTGCTAGCTAAAAGAAGTATCAGAGCCCAGGCTCCCTTTGTGAAACCCAAGGAATACTTCGCTGTCAGGAGAAGCTTCCCTAGGGACCTGGGGATCCACTATTGTCGGTGAAAGCATTTCATCCGGTTGTTTTCTGGTGAGGATAATCCTCGTCATCTTGGAGGTATTATTGTGAAGATGTTGAGAACAGTTCGCTTCAGAAATACAACGCAAGGTATTTTCTACTCACTCACGACCGAAAGGAAACAGGTTCGTTATGAACGAGTGCTGGAATAATGGTGACACTCCCACTCGCGCACGACCGAGTAAAATTTTCATGAGTAACGTGGTAACGCGAGTTAAAACTGATATACAATCAAAATACCATGCCACTTCTGATATGGTTTTATCAAATATCAGATAGAAGGGTGGTAGGTAGGTAGTTCAGCAGTCTCTATGGAAGACTGCCACTTGGGTTTGCGCAAGGTATGGCCACGTAGGGTTCTCCCACCCTGAGCTGTACTGAAACTACGTAGTTCTAGGACTTTCCTATTCCATCTCGTAATCACGCTGAACTTGCCTTATGTTATGAGTTTATTTGTGAATAATGTATCACATTCCGATATATATACATGAAAAAGCGCAAACTTCAGGAATCGTTTCAGAATGTCTCAAAAGGACTTTCAATTAAGAAATGTTTCAAGAATTTTCTTTTAAATTTCCCGACCCATTGCAATGGTTGCATTTTCTACGAAAACGAGATGCCAATTGTCACTCATGTAATAAAAGCTTACGTGAGTGCCAGTGTTAGTGAATTGGATTAATCCCATTTAATTCGGATAAATATATTTCAATTCGACTCTCTCAAGTAGGGCAGGGCTTTTTTTTGGTAGCACCCCAGTATTTGTAGGATTGCTCCGTCAATGTATCTATAGATAACGGTAAAAGAAACTATCTTTCTGATTTCTAGTTCCAAACACATTTTTCACAAATGTGGAAAACCAGGCATCTATAATTATAAAGTACATGATTTCCAGCTCCTTGAAAAGAGGAAAACTATGATAATAATAATACTAATATTATGCTTTTTCGCTAATTATCGTAGGAAATGATGCTACTGAAATGACTCCCAAAATTTTAATAAAGATTCTTCAAAATGTTCTTCATGGAACTCCTTTTTGAGGCATTCTGAAAAATTCCTGGATTTTAACCCAGATCGGTAGATATAAGTAGTTTTTACACAATTCCACAGCTTTTCCATAACCAGATCGCACAAACTCTAACTGGTCCTTTACCTAATCTTCTAGCATGTAACAGCTATCGAAAACTGTTACGGTGATCCATTCAATGGAACGGCGTGCCCGTTGGTACCCCCAACGCGCATGGGACGCTTGCTCTTAATCGTTGTTCAAATTAATATTATATAAACTCCCATTGTTTATACTCATACCTAATCCATTGCTATTCCGCATACCTCTCACTTTCCTGCGGTATTTCTTTCATCTTTAAAAGAAGTGAATATAAGAAACTAATCGACCGACAGGCTAGATAGAAAACCCCCTTGATTACCTTTCATTTGGAGCAACATAAAGGAAAGCGTAGTAAATTATCCCAGTGATTGAAATCGTGTTCTACTTATTTCACTTGAGCCCAAAACTACAGCAACAGATTGAAGTATACTAAAGAAACCCAAGAATTTTGATCATGACAATCGGTAGATTGTCACAAGCAGTTAGTCAGGAGCAACATGCCGATCTGCCAAAACGCCGATACAGCCATTGCTCGGCGCAAAATAGGTAGGTAATTAAAAACCTTAGTAAGTTATTTCTACTCATCTCTACCATCTAAAGTAAATATTTTGTGTATTTTTTAATCATGGCTACCATCAAACATTCCAATTCCCGAAATTCCAATTTTCAATTTATTCTGGATTTCCCGATATTAACATTTTTAATTTGTAAATAATTCATATCTTTATTTTTACCTAGGGAGATAATCATATCTCAATGTTTTAAAGTAATATCTGAATTTATTAAATTATGACCCGGAGAAAAGCCACAATCATATTGAAAAGTCAATTATATTTATAGTTGTTACTCATTCCGCTAAATTCAGAGTAGGTCAGAAGTTTTCTTGTACTCACGTTAAGAGTTTTTCCCCCTCCACAATCAGGGACTTTTAGACTAATCTACTGCCCTTTTCAATATTAAAAAGAAAGCATCGAAAGTATCTGCACACTTTTAGATTTCCATTCCCGTTTATTACTTTTCCCCCAGTATTAAATTCATTAATAAAATTAGCTTGTTTATACGGGCTATCTATAATGTCCTTTCGAACATTCAATGTTTCAGGGCTGAAGCTTTGATATTTCACGATTTTACTCTTGAATTAATTTTCTCCTGAGAGTTTATTAGTTTCTTCATTTGCTTATGGTATTTTTGTACATAATTTTTTAGATTCGAATTGAAGGGTTGTTTACGACTAATAATATAAAGCGTCTGTCCCTCTTTTATAGAAGTTAGAATCTTTCAGTAACAGTGAACATGAAACTCCAATCATAAGCCCTTTTTTTAATTTCATTTTACAAAACCCCTCAGAGAAACCTAAAAAATTAAATAAAAACAGTACGGAGGACGCCCAGGTTCCCGAAACGTTCCAGATGTCTGAACGTTCAACAAGTCAAGTGTCGAACGTAAATTATATGGCCCCTCCGAACTAACGGTGATGAATGATTGGCATCTGTAACGCGCGCTATAATCACGACGCAATTTGTTTTTTGTTTAATGACCTTCTTCTAGATACATTTTATGATCTAATGCAACTATACATAGGAAAATATTTGGGAAAAGCTAACAATGCGCCTCCTAATAATAATTTTATGCCAAAGTGACTGAAGTTACCCTGAGTTGTTGGGTATGGAGAGACAAACAAGAGAAAATAATGTTATAGGGGACGAACAAAAGCTATGGGAGTTTATGAGGAAAATGGATGAAAAGGTTGATAATCTACCAACTAAAAATGAACTGAAGGCGCTACATACTGATGTTTAAGCTATATGACACGAAAACAAGCTCCTTCTTGACGAGATTTCTCTCTTGAAGGCGTCCGCAGTTGAACGAGATCGTAGAATTGAATTTGTATAGTTCAATTCAAGGAATAATAACCTAGTACTTCTCACGCAAAAAATTATAACCTCTTTGAGATGGTCCACAATTTTTTTCAGCGTATTGCGTATTGCTGAGAGATTCGAGGTGGAATACGTCAGGCTTATTGATGGCTCTAGGAGTGGTATGGTTGGTAGTCTATTATCAGCCACACTGCAAATGTCTCGAGACAAATTGACTATAATTGGTAAAACTTGTGTACTAAACGGAACAGGTTACAGTGTTTCTCAATATTTTCCACCTTCTATGCGTGATAGACACTCAAAACTATACTGCGTGAAACTGTGCCACGCGGGAACTGACATACTATTGGTACAGAATAAGTCATTCTCCTTGGATGAAAAAGTCGGTCTTACTTCTCATGAAACAGTGAATTTCAAAAATGTCGCAGTGGACTTGTCAGCCGTTAATCAAAGATTACTTTCCGAACTTTAAGCTGGGGACAGTGGGCCTTCGGGCATTTGATGCAAGAAGGTCTGTCGGAGGGGTGAACGAGCTCGGCCAGCGCCATTCAGTGTTTCAGTGGAATCATGCCTTATTTACAATATAGACATCCAGGATTGTGGTAAACCCATTGGGCCCACAGACACAAACGTTTACTTAAGTTCGGAGGCTGTAATTAATGTGACAGGGTTACGATTCGCTTGAGACCTCAACCCAGAATAATCCTGAACATTTCATCGAAATCGTACTGTAATCTTATTTAGTCACGCACCGACTGAGTAAGAATAGGTGAGCCTGACTATTGTAGCTTACATATATAAACAAGATGGTTAAAAACATAATCTGCTGTTCATTAACGGCAATAAGGCTAGAATAAAAATCACTGAGTGAGTATGAGAGACAAAACCCGGTTCGCAGTTATCTGGGCAGTATCTGTCTAGAAACCAGTGGCGGAGTCCTTGGGGCACTACCTCATTGAGAAAGTTAAGAATAAAAGCAAGATTGAAAACTCAAATATGAGTACTTCCATATGAATACTCTTGAATACGTCTACCCATATCTATATGGATAGATATATTACTTATACGATTGTGTCCACTATTGAAAAACAACTATGATATTAAATAGATGTTGGTAGATTGGACGTTTCTATGCATTTAAAAAAATCTAGGAGCATATATGTTTTGATTTTCACAATTCAACAGTTTTGTTAATCATCAGACAATTTTCGAAGCGTTGCCAAGAATGATGATTGAAAACCGATGTTAAGAATTACAGATAAATAAAAATACAATTTTGCCTAATGATTGTGGGCTCACCTTCATTTTGCAAACTCCTATAACATTAGGGGGTTATTAAGAGGCTGAAATTGTTAGGTCTGTTACGAAAACAGGATCTATCTTATAAAACTTCACTTACCGATAGGAAAGTATCAAGGTGAACGGTGATACGCTCTCGGTTACTTCGGGGAAAAGAGACCATTTTTACGAGCTAGATAATGAAGGGGGTAAGTAACCGATGGGGTACGGCTAAAAACTTTCATCTATAATTGATGAAAGGAACTGCTAACGGACAGTTAAGTTAAGAAGTATCCACGAAGATAAACCTGTCGTAGCCTTGGACCCTTCATTGGATACTAAACACTAGAAGAAACCCTGGAAAGAAATCACATTAGCTATTTTTAGTGATTACCAACTGCTTATGTTTCAAGTTGCAGTATTTTTTTTTTTTTTTTCAATTGCAATGGAAATATTTTTGTTCCGTATTGTTTGTTAAACGCAGCTCCGCATATCTAATTTCTGAACAATTTTGTAAGAATTGAATTTTGAAAGCTGCACAAAATCTCGAATTGGTATGCACTACGAATGTCGAACTTTCAAATGTATGGCAAACAAATTATTCTAAATAATATTCGTTCGAAATATTCTGGTATTAAATTATTCTGAAGTGGGATTATATATATATATATATATATATATATATATATATATATATATATATATATATATATATATATATATATGTGTGTGTGTATGTTTGTGTGTGTACGTGTGTACATGCCAAGGATCTTTTTGTGTCAGGATCCAGAAATAAGAAATGAAAGACGAGTTTAGAGGGCAACACAAAAATACGCTAAAATTTCAAAACATCGATATAAATTCTTTTAAAAAGCTTAAATCCTTGAAGCTTCCAATCAAAAAATGCTATTCAGACATTCTTTACAAGAAATTTAAACTTCAAAATTGTTGAGCTCATAAATGTGCTCAAATTCTAATGACAACTGTACAAGAATCGCTACCAAGGGAGACGTAGACTGTATACCTAGATAATGCTTGATGTTATTGCTTGAGGATGTTATTGCTGATTATCGTTAAGGAAAAGCTGGTTTACTGTAAGAAATTGAACGATATAGTTTTTTGCAAATGAAGAATGCTTGAGTAATTCCAAAAAGACGTGTGTGTTATGACAACTCGTTTAAAAAGAAGAAACCCTTAAATTTTGTCATTAGGTTATGCTGCTAACTAATGTCTCCAATAAACGCATATTTATATGATTTCTAATATCTTCCTTCTGCGATACTTTTAGAACAAGTTGTGATATTCGAACACATTTTTCTTCACAGATAGTGCAGCTCTCCGAAATCACCTTTCTCCTGGGATGCTCGGTCTTTTGGCAAGAGAACGGATTTCGTCCCTCTGGAAAGAAGGCTAAATTCAATATCGGAGCTTTTCATTTTTGCCCTTATGTGTAAATTCTCGTTAGAATGAGATGCGGTATGCTCCACCTCCAATTTTCCAGCTGGTTGGCACGCCCTATCAAAGTACAACTTTCGATAATAGAAAATTCTCTTGGGGATGAATCCTATTTGATCCTTTCGGGCCGAAGTCGGGTTATCACTTTTTACTTACCATTCAAGTACGTACCTAGAAAACATGGAGTGAAACCTGAACCTAATTTTTTTTTCTTTTGTGGGGGGCGCTGCATTGAGTTGGCAGGCGGGAAAAAGGGATCCCTCTAGTTACGTAAAGAAGTCACGTAGTGCGAGTGCGAGGATCCTCCGGAGCTTTGATCGTGCCCAATGTTCTTCCAATTGGACTGCACAGCTAAACAAGTCCAAGAATGGAGTTTCTGTTCAAAGATATATCGATCAAAATTTTAGGAGAGTTTACACAGTTTGTAAGCGTATATTGTCACAGATAAGGCATAAAGACAAAACACCAGTACTTTGTGGAACTAGAAAATCAGAGAGAGAAAACAACATTGATCCTCTTGTGTGAAAAATTGGTAATACTATGAGGTGTTGATATATTACCACTATCAAATAATGTTTCCAATTCTCATTGTGGATGTTTCAAATGAACATAATTACAGGCATTTACTGGAGTCAACTTAATTCTAAGATTCAACTGAAAAACATTAGGTGTAGCAGTTTCTATTGCTGAAGTTGTTGAGGGAAGAAGATAAGAGAAAACTATGAGATCATTTCTTGTTTTAGTTATTTCAGTAATTGCATAAATCATTCAAGTAGATACAAATACAGGTATTAAATCAATTATTTTTCACTTAGAAAGTTGTTCATGGAACGGAACTCCGCTGATAGTCTTAGACCAATGCGTTCCATTTTTGTAAATATCCATGTATGTTATATTTATTTTGTCAATAAACATCTGAAGAAAAAAATATATTTATTTAAATTCACAAAATATATATACAAAAAAATATAAGTATATGCATTATATATATATCTATCTATCTATCTATATATATATATATATATATATATATATATATATATATATATATATATATATATATATATATATATATATATATATATATATATATATATATATATACTTCTTGATAATCTAAATAAACTGTTCTACTGAACTATATAATTTGTTTTGAATTATTAATAGATAAACGAAGAAAGGAAAAAGTTGTTTTTGATATTTCGAATGAATCTTGTTCACAAGTTAGAAGTTGAAAATGAAAATGAAAAAATAATTTATAGATTGTTCAGGTGATGGGATGGCTTGTTGACAGGGAGATGTATGTAGATAATTTCAATCGCAAGGTGAAGATAATTTCAATCGTTAATGTTGAGGCCGGGAGGTACGTTTGCTTTCAAAACCCACTTGTGTGCTTTTTCTGATTGGTGGAGAAGTCGGTCGTTAGAACCTGGTGGCATCTTCTTCAAAACCTTCACCCCAAATTATTGATCAAATGATGCATCATGAGATCTTGCATGTTCGTTGATTGTGAGTGGCTGGTTATGGGTAATTGAAGCACGATGGTTATTCATCCTCAGATTCATTTGCGATGCTTTGCCAACGTAGAAACCTTGTTGATTGTTCGTGCATTTCTGGCATATTAATTGGTAAACACACATTTTGGATTGGCACTCTGCTGAGTTTACTGAGTATGCCGAAGTAAAATGTGTGCTTTCAATCACAAGGTTGCAAAGTTTGCATCTGAGTCGGCCGCAAGGATGTAACCCAGGTTGCCCTGTAGACTGCGTCGGGTGAGGGTGACGGTGCGACAAAATTTCACTGATATTTTTTCCTTGACGATACGTCACTCGTGGTGTTTCTTGGAAAATTTCTCTTGTCTGTGAGTTGGCTGTCAAAATGGGTTATAGCTCACGAAGTATACTATTTAATTTTTGGGCTCCAAAGAAGAACGTAGTGACTAGTGGCACTCGGTCCGTAGTAGCTTGTGGCGTTGCTGTGTACTGTACGTGGGCTGGCACTAAACGATCTTTAACAAATTTCTTTGGGTAGCCCCTTTCAACCAGCTTGCTTTGTAGGCTTGACAGATAGGATTCGAGATTTTCTTTTTTGTTATTGATTCGATGACCTCGGATTGATAACGATCTCGGGATTGATCGTTTTGTATGTGGAGGGTGGCAGCTGTCGTAATGCAAGTATAATTGTTGATTCGTGGGTTTGATGTGTACAGTGGTGATGAAATTCCCTTCTTGTAGAGTGATGTTGACGTCGAGAAATGTAATGGCTGTTGATGAATATGACCAAGTGAAAGTGACGGAGTATCGCGAATTGATGTCTGCCAAGAAAAGTTGTAGTTCTTCCTCACCATGCGGCCACACTAGAAATACATCGTCTATAAATCTCTTCCACAGCAGGGGTTTCATTTCTCTTGATGCCAGGAAATCGTTCTCCGATTTGGCCATGAAGAGATTTGCATACGATGGAGCCATGCGAGTCCCCATAGCTGTTCCTTTCTTCTGAATGTATATTTGGTCACCATACTTGAACACATTCATTTTTAAGACGCACTCAACCAGTTTGACCAAAAAGTTCGTGGAAGGAACTTGAGGGTCTGGTCGCTCCTGGAGGAACTGAGCCACAGCTTGTAGGCCTTCTTGATGTGGAATCTCAGTATATAGAGAATTTACGTCTATTGTGACGAGGATAATATCTGTGGGGACTCGCGTGTCTTGTAAAATATTGAGGAAATGTTGTGTGTCTTTGATGTAGGACGGTTAGATATGTACAATAGGTTGTAGATAGGAATCTACATAAGCCGATATCCATTCTGTCAAGCACCCGAAACTAGCGACTATTGGTCTGCCTGGAGGAATTTGATGTGGAAGAGTGTAAGGTTTATGGATTTTCGGAAGGATATAAAAATCTGGGCATTTTGGGTCCTCTGGTACAAGGAGTTGGATGTCTCTTGCGTTTAGTCCTTCTCTATTTCCATTTCTCCTAATGTATCCTTCAAGGTCTGATTTGAGTTGTTGTGTAGGGTCTGTGTCTAATGTGTCGTAGAATCGTGTGTCCCTCAATTGTCGCAGCACTTCTTTATCATAATCTGAAGTGTTCATTACCACAACCGTCGATCCTTTATCCGCAGGCATGATCTTAATGGAAACGTCTGACTTCAAACCTTTTAGAGCATGGCGTTCTTGAGGAGTCAAATTATCTCTTGGATTGAGTGAGTCTAGGAAAGAGCTGCTAGATGTCCGTTGGAGAAGTTGTCCAATGTATCTTTCTAGAGGATGTGAGGGTGGAAGCCTTGTGTCACTAGAACTACTTGGATCAAAGTTTGACGGTGGGGTGAATTTTTGAAGAGAGGGATGCAATTTTGGTGTGATATTTTCTTCAGGGTTATTGTGCCAATAGTACTTTAATCTTAGGCGCCAGCAAAATTCTTGAATGTCCTCATGCAATTTTATGTGGTCTGGTCGTGGTGTTGGAGTGAGTGCGAGTCCTTTTGAAAGCAATTTTGTCTCCACAGTGCTGAGATTGCGAGTGGAAAGATTGCACACGTTATTACTTTCATTTTCTGGAATACCAGGTTGATCAACTTCTGTCTGTGAGACCACTGAGGTGACAGCGTCATTGTTCTCAGGCATTCTATGTTGTTCAACGACTGGTTCGTTCAGTGGGATCCCTGGTTCTCCTGCTTGTTCATGACGTCTGTATTGTGATTGGAACAACCCTTGCTGGCTATGAGGAGGTAATATATTTTCGTTTACAATTTGCAATGGTCTTCCTCTCCGTAGATGTTGAAGGTAAAGGGCTGATAGTTTTCGAAGATGGTTAGAACGAAAAACTTCTAACAGACGATTTGAACGATCAAGTATTATGCTCGCCTGGTATGCCAGAGAAGTGCTGACCGATCTAACTACATTCAATAATGGAATTAGATGCTCTGTTAAGTATTTCTTGTGGAGGCACTGATATTCACGTAAGACAAGCTTTGCATATTCAAAAGAGCATACCTGGGAGAACAAATATATATTGGCTCGCATAGCTAGAGGAGCAGCTTCTGCAGGAAACTTCAGGGTCATTCCACGTGGTGTTATTCCCACACGTAAACAACTCCCAATAAATTCAATATGGCTCATACATCGAGCAACTTTGACCGAATAATATTGAATTTGTTTAAGCCAATAATGATGGGGATTCATTAGAGAGTTTTATAGAATAATAACACAAAACACAGAAAACACAATTACAGATTGGAATAGGTAGGAAAGGTGCTACTGCACTATTTACTTCTTGATAAACTAAATAAACTGTTCTACTGAACTATATAATTTGTTTTGAATTATTAATAGATAAACGAAGAAAGGAAAAAGTTGTTTTTGATATTTCGAATGAATCTTGTTCACAAGTTAGAAGTTGAAAATGAAAATGAAAAAATAATTTATAGATTGTTCAGGTGATGGGATGGCTTGTTGACAGGGAGATGTATGTAGATAATTTCAATCGCAAGGTGAAGATAATTTCAATCGTTAATGTTGAGGCCGGGAGGTACGTTTGCTTTCAAAACCCACTTGTGTGCTTTTTCTGATTGGTGGAGAAGTCGGTCGTTAGAACCTGGTGGCATCTTCTTCAAAACCTTCACCCCAAAACATTGATCAAATGATGCATCATGAGATCTTGCATGTTCGTTGATTGTGAGTGGCTGGTTATGGGTAATTGAAGCACGATGGTTATTCATCCTCAGATTCATTTGCGATGCTTTGCCAACGTAGAAACCTTGTTGATTGTTCGTGCATTTCTGGCATATTAATTGGTAAACACACATTTTGGATTGGCACTCTGCTGAGTTTACACATTTGTAGGAATGTGTGGTGTTTGCCGAAGTAAAATGTGTGCTTTCAATCACAAGGTTGCAAAGTTTGCATCTGAGTCGGCCGCAAGGATGTAACCCAGGTTAGACTGCGTCGGTTGAGGGTGACGGTGCGACAAAATTTCACCAATATTTTTTCTTTGACGATACGTCACTCGTGGTGTTTCTTGGAAAATTTCTCTTGTCTGTGAGTTGGCTGTCAAAATGGGTTGTAGCTCACGAAGTATACTATTTAATTTTTGGGCTCCAAAGAAGAACGTAGTGACTTGTTTATTAGCTAGATTTATAATAATGTAGTTGTGTTTCTACCTTTTCATGAAAGCCGATATGGTATTGAATGTTAACGGTCCTCAAGCATCTCACATTTGCTTGATGAACTCAGAATTTCTAACAGATATATTTGAACCACAAACCTCCAGTACACCTATCGCCACCACTCACTCGCTTATACAGCACCTTCGCGAAATCGTCCTATTTGGTTAAAAATGGAGCGAACTGTAAGAATAAATAATGCACTCACCCATTTGAAGCTGCCACATTACAACCTCTTCTTTTTCTCTTCTGCTGCTATGAAAATTGCTGCAACAGAGTGGAAAACATGGGAAGGGGAATGTAGAGAGTGTAGGTAGCTCGCACTCCAAATAACGCCTACCTCCAAAAGATATTTTGTGTCAATCGACGAAAGTTCAATTATCACTTATTTAAATCGGACGCTATTTCGAATTGTATTTTAAACCCGAGAAACACCCTTGGATGCGGCGACACTACGACCGCTATTGTCTTCTGTACAGGTCTGAACCCATCCTGCCGTTTTCAAGAGAGCGGCGATACTACAGTCAGAACTGACCGGTTTTGACTTGTGCCGCCCACCGGACTCCGTTTCGAATCCGTCCTAGTTTGGTCCGGATCCCCTTCTACCAGATTTTCAACCGCCCGCAGTTCCCGCGCCCATGAGTCACCCAAAGCCGCCCCTCACATCCAACTTTTAGTCTGTTCACGGGTTAAACTAGGGTTGTCAGACTTAGTAATAAATAAAATTCGTACGAAATATTGTTTGAAAATAATTCTGACTTTTCTTTCAAGTCTCTACGTAGTTTGTTTTGATGTTCCCAACCCAATCCATTGCTCGGTGTTTCAACCCGAACATTTATCCTATTGGAGGAAGTGAAGTTCGCTCGAGAGTCGAGTCAACAGTCATATACGAGTATAAGAGGTAGATACGTCTCCAAAAAGCTATAACAATATCAATTTGAATGTATAACATTGAGCCAGCGTGGCTGCAAAATGCAATTTACGATCCCGTCAGTAAATAACGTGATACTTTTATTTAAAAATTTTCGTATTCAAAAATTGAAAGCAGTGAGTGCAGTTTACAAAGATTTCGTTTCTACTATGTTTTGGTCGTTTTTGAAGAAATCAATTCAATTAACGAAAAAAAGAAGTTCCAGTCATGCATCATGATCGTATGAGCAAATTTCATAAATTATCGTACTATGTTGTTAGGTACATTGTTTTGAAAATTAGGGACTTCAAGGGAAAAGAAATTTTTAACTACCGATTTCAAGGAAAAAAAAACTCGTTCTAAATTATACAGGGTGTAAAACGAAACGTTGACCCTGTTAAAATCGTTATTTGTGGATCAAAAAAGAAAATTTTCAAACTTCATGTTTTTTTTGTGAGGATCTCAGAAATGATAAAATTGCGCAGCGCGTAATTGCACAACCATGCGCAACCAACATCAACTTTGTTTTTTCAAATAGGAACCCACCTTTTTTATCCCATATTCGGATTTTACACACAATTTCATGAAGATTTGACCCCTCATTCGATTTTTTCGGCCACGCGCAACCCGTTCAGCAAGCGCTCAAAGTTGCGCAAACCTATGGTTACGCCGAAATTCGGATGTACCAAGTACCCAAGTATGACACATGAAATTTCATAATAGTCACGTGGTGCTATCCGTTTTTTCATTTGACTAAATGTCAACGCTTTCACAGACCAAAATGTGGTTATTTTAAGCAATAAATAGTCCCACGAAGTGTGTGTTGATTTTTTTTTTCCCTCTCTATTTCCCTCCTCTTTTCTCAACCGGGCTGGAAACTGGCTACGGCAGAGTTAAAAGAAAATAAAAAAAGTCCTTTATTTTTAAAATTTAAAAAACCTCATCTGGTGTATAAAAAGCTACACTTTTAGAAAATAAAATAAAAAAGCACCGTTTTGTTCGAAAAAAACTTGAGAAAAAGAAAAAAATCAAAGCAGTTGTTCGAAGTTTCCGCCTCCTTGTTGCAACAACAACACTTCGAACAACTGCTTTGATTTTTTTCCTTTTTCTCAAGCTTTTTTTGAACAAAATGGTGCTCTTTTATTTTCTTTAATAAGAGTGTAAAAATGATGTAAATGAAGGCCGTTTTTATTTTCTTTTAACTCTGCCGTATCTGGTCCCCGGCCCGGTTGAGAAAAGAGGAGGGAAATAGAGAGAGAGAGAGAGAAAAAAAATCAACACACTTCGGGAGGCTATTTATCGCTTAAAATAATCACATTTTGGCCTGTAAAAGCGTTAACATTTAGTCAAATGAAAAAACGGATAGCACCACGTGGCTCAGCGTCGAAAAATAATGAAATTTCATGTGTCACAACTTGGTTAATTGGTACATCCGAATTTTGGCGCAACCATAGGTTTGCGCAACTTTGAACGCTCATTGAATGGGTTGCGCGTGGCCGAAAAAATCAAATGAGGGGTCAACTCTTCATAAAATTGTGTGTAGAATCTGAACATGGGATGAAAAAGGGGGGTTCCTATTTGAAAAAACAAAGTTAATGTTGGTTGCGCATGGTTGCGCAATTGCGCGCTGCGCAATTTTGTCATTTCTGAGATTCTCACAAAAAAACATGAAGTTTGAAAAAAAATTTCCTTTTTTGATCCACAAATAACGATTTTAACAGGGGGGTCAACGTCTCGTTGGACACCCTGTATTTTGCCATTCGAAGAGGGATTTCGGAATTTTGACTTTTTGCAGTATTTATTGATTTTTTGAAGCACAATTTAAAGAAATTTAAGTACATTTTTTCAGTATAATTTTGTACATGTTTTTTATTGTTCTATTTTGTGGTTAATAAACTTTATTTGAGCATTATTATGCTAAAAAATATAAATTTAAGGATTTCTAGCCGTTTTTGCGATTTTTAGTGGTTTTTTTCAGAACTTTTCTTGAAATTTGACAAATTTAATGTGCTCAGAAATACTGGCTAACAAACTCGGTTCTCCCTTGGTGAGGGATAGGGAATTTATAATAATGCTTAATTGAGTTACCAATTTCGGTTAATAATTTCATGCAATAAATCTTCCATAATATATATTCTGTTTTATATTATTTGCTTGATAGGGTATTTAAAATTATGATGTTGATTAACAATTTTTGTTTAATAATTTCATAAATAAACCTTTTGTACGTATTTTGTTTTATATTTTCTTGATATTAATTTAGTTAACCCTTTAATAGATGGGTATTTAAGAGAAGAAAATATACATTTACCTAGAACCTTGTTATTAAATTAAGAATTAAAACTTTCAGGTTAGTACGTCTAAACTACTGAAATAATGCTCACGAAAATTGTCACAATCAATAATCTTATATTTTAGCTACCATTTGTTTTGTAACAGTGTTCACCCCTTTCTCAGGGATAACTTTTAAAGTTTTGAGGGAAATTTCAGTGATGAATCCGAGAGGGAAAGGTCATCACGTTTGATTTATATTTCTGTATGTGAAGGTTCATTTTTATCTACAACGTAATGGTTAGCTTCTTGGTATTGTACTCGTACGTTCGTCGTCCCAATAGGATTTTTTAAATCCGAGGTTAGGTCAATAGCAATGTTAATATACGAACAAGAAGGTTTTTCTCGGCCCTTTTGTGTTCGACAGAAAGAAATGTGCTCGGAGGGCTCTCAATGGGATGAGCGTAAAAGACAGGATCGCTAGCATTTCGTCACGTTCCTTTCTCTGCGGAATAGACTTAGTGAAGAATGCCGAAATGAACGACTCGTCATTTCGATATAGAGGCATCCTACCCCAGCATATAGAGACAACACGCTCAGTTCCATATTTCGGTCTCCGAGTTGTAAGACGCTTGTCATTCCTTTTGAAATTCGCTCCACGACAATGGTTAGCTGAATAGTTTGGAAAGTATTCTTGTAACGAAATACCAAATCGACTGTTGTGAAATATAATCCCTTTGTTTTATTTGAACCTTTTACGAATAAAGTTACTAAACTGTTTCTTCAAATTCATCCTTTATTATGCTCGGCTTGTAGAAGTAGACTGTAGTAACACACTTTTTTTTTTTTTTTTTTTTTTTTTTTTTTCAACTCCCTTCATAGGCGGAGGGGTTAGACCACTAAATGAAAACGAAAAACAAAATTAAAATAAAGGGGACGACGCTCAGATTTTCCCGACGTCAACTCTTGGGATCAAGGAAGCTGAAGAAGGAGGAGAAGGGAGATAGGGATGGAAGTGCCCCTATAAAATTATCACCAATTGAGTTAAGACTCGGGTAGTGATACCACAGCGCACTCCTTCCGAGATGCCCAACTTGAGTAACTCCATGTCACTTTTTCTGCAGCCACACCCAGTGTCATGACACGGTCATGGCCATGACTTTGATGTTGTTCGTCGCCATCTCCTTTACCTCAAGCACCGCTTGCTGCAAGGACACATTTGTCATAATTTCCTGTCTTTGCCCGGTAGATCTACTACACCTTACTTTCATTGACATCCTGAACATCCAGGATTATGGCAGACCCATTGGGCGTTCAGTATTATCCGGCTTCTCCAGTACCTCTGCTCCTATACAAGAAGGACGCTTCCTCCACAGCTTAGCCATAGCTTCTGCTGATATTCCCACCGCCTTGCTTGTTTAGCTACTTGGCGACCTCCGTGAGACACCATAGTTGGAGGAAATTCTCCAAGGTCAAGGCCAATTCTCCGCTAGTCGGGTTAACTTGTGTAAAACAGTGTGAAAAAAAAAAAAAAAAAAATTAACTTCAGCCTAACGACATGTTTGAGCAAATCACTTTGAGGGCTCCTATTTTCACTACGTCCTTTGGTCACTCTGTCCATTCCTCAGTAGCTGTTTATCTTCAACAGCACCTTCCTAACCTTTCCTTTGCACCAGCCTTCACAACACACTCTTTTGTCATTTCGCCCAATAACGTAACTTATCGGTGTCAAGATGTCATTCACCTGTACCTTGACTCTCATTGAGTGTATACGGTATTTGGACAAACCCAAGACCGATATTACGAGACATGTTCTGCTGAATGTTACGCTTCTCTTTTTTCGAAATTGATTACTTTGACAAATATTTCTTTGCATACAATGTCAACAGAACTCGGGACAGGGGTTATGTAGGTTTGATAAATTTGACACACCCATTACCTTACTCACTGGCTTATACAACTGAGGGCTTTCTTAATCCACAGCTAATGGTTATTTCTAAAAATTTTATTTTCTAGTAATTTGGTGCCCCCAATTACTGCTTTTAAGCATTCACTCCCCTTCTAATGCTAGAAATAATTCATTGTTAATCGAAGTTAACATAATGTACCAACATGGCTGACGCCCAAGCCTCTGATTTTGATCAATTTTTCTCAATTGCACTAGTCAGAGGTAATATTGAATTTGAGTTATATTTTTGGACTATTAGACTGATAACGTACTGTGATGGATAGAGTATTGTGAATCTCGAAATGTGTTAGTCAGTACCTTTCTAGGCTGACACCCAAGCCTCTGATTTTGGGCATTTTTTCTCAATTGTGCTGGTCAAAGGTTATACTTTTTCTTTAGGGTTATATTTTTGTACTCATAGGCCGGGTATCTATAACGGGTGGCAGGGGTTACCTCTGCGAAAGTTGGTAACTAGGCGTAACTAGAACGGAGGTTATCTCTCAAACCCTGGGTGCCCGCCCCAGCAGTGACTGCAGGGGTACCTATGCTGTTTGCCGAGGTAAGCTCTGTGATTGGCTTGGGCCACTGGAAAATCAAGGCTCACGTGAAACGATTGACCGGCGGTTTGAGTGATGCTAATGTCAGTACTACCAATAAAACCGCGAGCGTTGCCACCCTCCCCAATAGTTTCCGGCCCGCTATTTACGAAATGTTCGCCTGGAGAAAGAAACTGCTTGGTAATACCAGCGGCAGCTGTCCTAACTCTGCCTTGTATTTCAGTTACGCTTCGTAGATAACCTCTGCCTTGACTATACCTCCCGGGGCTGCTGCTGCCACTAGTTTTACTTCTCTTTCTAGATACCGGGCCATAGACTGCAACCGTACTGTGATGGAATGATTTTTCTAATGAATGTATTGTAGTTGAAATTTAATTACATAAATGAAAGTGATATTTTATTTGAGTAACATTTTTGTGCTCACACACTACCGTGATGCATTTATTATAGTGAAACTGGGTATGCATTGTAAAATGCTAACAGAAATAGAAAACACTGGTTCTCCTATCAACCAGGAAATATAAACAACCTTACAGTTATTGTGTAAAACTACTGACAGGATGACATTGCAACATGGCGGATGAGTAGTGGTGGTGGTGGTGGTAGTTCGTTAATACTCTACTAATAGTACATGTAAATTGTGTATAGGTAGGTACTTTTGCTTAAGAATTAATAGTTACAAAATATTGATAGACGAACGAACAATGTAATCTATGGATGGGCTATTATGACTGTAATATAAACTAGAAGGAACTACTTGGTACTTCTTCAACATTTATAGGGATAGTTATGGGGGCTACTGAACAATTAAATTTTTTTAATATAACAAGATACAAAACATATATATATATATATATCAAAACGGGTACAAAAAATTCAACTAATAGGTAGTATGGAACTAAAGGTTTGATTTGGAGAAATTTTATTGGAGGAGTTTTCTGTAAACTGCTGAGAGGCCTTTAATGTCCTTTTTGTGGTTAATGCATTTATCTCCGTTTTGTATCACATAAGCTACCTCTTTGACTTTACGTTTTTGTAAATTCTATTCAAAACAACAAATTTTCCAATCTCCCACATTAGGATTGTGATGTGTGACAGCAACATGTTTGGCTAGTGCAGTAGCAAAATTGTCGTTTAATGGGTCTGTGCTATTTTTTTGTAAGGCTATTAAATTATCTCTATTGTGTCCTTTCATTCTCTCTAAACCTAGCTGGATGGTTTCACCTACGTAAATGGCTTCACAGTCCTGACAAGGAATCTTGTAAACAATGTTACTAATTTCTTCTTTCTTTAAGGGGTCTTTTAGTTTTGAGAAGTATCTTTTATTCTTATTTTTGGGGTGATTATAAAAAGATATTTTTACGTTAGGACTGTATTTGTTCACCTTTTTCTTGATTACATATGATAATGGTCCCACATATCTAAGAGATGCAAATTTGAGTGGAGTAGATGCTGTATCTAAATTGGAGGTCGATGCTCTCAAATTGTTTGTGTTAGACACTGGTAACGTATTAATGTTAGTAGTGAATGAGAGAGTGATGCAATTACCTATTTACAGTTGTTGGGTCTGTCAGGTTATGGATATGTTTGTGGGTGTTTAGGGTTTGGTAAATTATTTTATTAATACGTTTTTTTGGATAGTCATTAGCTGACAAGATATTTCTGACGTTTTTATTAATTCTACTATGGTATTGTGGGTCTGCTTGATCAATCCTCCATTTTAAAAGGTTTTTGTCTGTATTTAATTTATATTGTTGGGGTTGGTGAGATAGGTAGTTAATAATTCCTCCAGAGTATGATGGTTTATGGTAATAATCAGTCTTTATAGAACCATCAACTTTTTTCATTATTTTCAAATCTAAATTTGAAATCTAAATTAGATTTGAAAATAATTAAACAAGTTGTTATAAATATGTAACAATAAAAAACTACATCCAACTACAAGACTAGATTGGTCACCACCTCAAAAAAACCCTCGTTTCTATATATATATATATATATATATATATATATATATATATATATATATATATATATATATATGTGCTATAGGACGATAACTCTCCTTAGGATTGAGATAAAAATTCCGTTCTTGGGCCAAAAAAATCAAGCTTTCCAAACGGAAGGATGTACGTTTGCCAGTATTTTTGAAGCACATAAAGTTGGTCAAATTTCAAGAAATGTGGTAAAACAATCACTAAAAACGACTAAAAAACTTTAAATTCATATTTCTTACATAATTTTAGTCAAAAGAAGTGTATTAACAGTGAACTAGAACATTGTAAAATATGTTGAGAAATTTTCGCTGAAAATGTACATAAATTTAACTAATATCTGCCAAAAGTCGATAAAAACTGCAAAAGAAAAGCTAAAAATTATATATATATATATATATATATATATATATATATATATATATATATATATATATATATATATGATGTATAACGATTTTTTTTCTCAATAAATGGGTAATTAACTATTCCTTTTCACATGAAGTACTGAAATTTAAAAACAATTTACGAAAATTTGCTCTTACGATCATGCTGCATGACTAGAAATTTTATACTTTTACAGTAATAGCGTACTGTGATGGACAGATCCTTATAATGAATTTATTATTATTTAAATTCAATAACATAGATTCAACTTATTTCCTCTGATTTTGGCAGATTGTCTCAAAAGAAACAATGAATAAATACATTTATGTATTAAAAAAAATGAAAATAAGTTTGAGTTATGTTGAGATATATTTTTGTACTCAGACAGATAGTTTACTGTAGTACACTACTTTATCTTTGTAATAAAATTATTCATTTCATACATTCTAGAAAGAAAAAAATAAATGAATACATATGCAAAAAAGAAAAAGAAAAAATATGTGTTTAACAATTTATTTTGTAATTATGTTGTGAAGTATTTATTCTTGTAATAAACTTATTTTTATTATAACCTGTGTTCATGTTACTTACCTTTTGCTTCTTGAAAATTAGAGAATACAAGTTGATTACAGTTTTTTTTTTTTTTTTAGAAACCTCCCCTCAAAGACGGAGGGGGCACGCCATTAAATTGAAAAATAAACAAATAAAATAAAAAGTTGGGGGGACGCCCAGGTTTATCCAACGCCCGCTCTAAGGATATGGGAAGTTGCACTACGAGGAGGAAGAATGGGATGAAAGGGAGTGCCCCTATAAAATGACCACCAGTTCAAGTAAGAACTCCTCAGGGCGTAGGTGGTGATACCACGGAGTACTCTTGCCAAGATGCCCAACTATAGTAACTCCGTGGAGCTTTTCCCACACCACACCCTGCGCCATGACACGGTCGCGGGAATGACCTTGTTGTTATTAGGTGCCACTCCTTTTAGCTCAGATACCGCTTGTCACAGATCATTTCTATCATATTTACTTTTCTTAGCCAGCCAGGTCTGATCCATGTCCACACTGCCACTGACAACCTGGACATCCTCAATTATGGCAGACCCATCGGGCTTGATTGCAACGATATCTGGCTTCTTGCCCCGGTCACTCGGCATGTGGTATAGTCTCTCCCTTTCGACATCCCAACCGCTAGATGACAAAACATCTGCTATCTGCTTGGCAACCGCATCGAGACGTAAAATGCGGCCACCATGAGTACGAGGACACTGCTGCACCACATGATAAAGATTCTCATTTTTACCCCGACAGGCACGGCAAAGGGTGTCAACTGTCCCCCGACTGCTCCTCAAGCACCTCACCGAGGTGGCTAGTGTAGCCACCCGGACGGCGTGAAAATGGCGATAGTCGTGGGCCCCAATGCCCTCTGAAGCCCATTCCACCCACTGGGTCGAAATGGGGGATTCAGAGCACTGTCGGAGTTCTTTACCATCTACTGACTCATGCAGTGCAGCAGCGAACTCAGCAGATGAGCTGGGTTTTGGAGCAGTTTGTGTTGCTCGATTGCCCCACAACAACTGCTGCCAGACAAAGTCCAGGTCAGCAGCAGTGCGGGTGACATCCCAGCTCGAGCCCCTAAGGGCAAGCAGGCGCTGGCGGCGTAAAGATGGGATGCTGGCAGAAAGAGAGACAATACAGAGCCCACCGGCCATGACCGTTGCGTGGATGTAAGCACTTGGCACACCAGGTGGAAAGCCTAGCCAATAGCGCACAGCAGAGCGAACTTCACGATCTAACTCAAGCATCCTCCCCGCAGTAAGCCTGCCAAAGACTAACCCATAGGTAAGCTTTGGCAGTAAGTACGTCCGAAGGAGGCGCAGCTTCAGCTGTGGCTTCAATGGAGCCTTGGTGACTCGAGCCAAAGTCCACAGGGCTTGTGGCTATAGTGGCCACACCCATGAAGTCAACCCCAAGGTACCGCCAGACCTCCAACACAGATCGGGCAGGGATGGAAGTTTGTCTTAAGACAAAACACTCCTCATCCACTACCTTCACCTTATGCTGGCGACCCGACTTGACCAAAGAGACCGACCCACACTTAGCTGGGTTGACCACCAAACCACATCTGGCTAGCTGCTCAGCAAATACGTTGAGGGAGATCTGCAAGCCCTCACGGGTTTCTGCGAGTAGGATGACATCATCAGCCAAAGCCAATGCACCTACTCGCACCCCAGGGGCGAGATCAAACCCTATGTTAGCTGGCAGCTTACCCAAGGCCGTCTCCACGACCAGGTTGAAGAGGAGAGGCGACAGAGGATCCTCCTGGCGTACCCCGCTCCCAATAACAACATCCCCTGACATCTCACCTTGTGCCTCGAGGACCGTCACGCCTTCGTGGTACAGACAGGCAACATACTCAATTAAATGAGCAGGTGCCCCGACACCTAGAAGACAATCGGTCAGGGCTAAGTGGCTAAACGTGTCAGAGGCCTTAGCGACGTCCAGAGCCCAAAGATGGAGCTGCCGTTTCTTGATGCGGGCCAGCGAAATGACAGTTTGGAGAACTGTTAGATTCTCCGCTGTGCCATCCGCTGGCCGAAATGCTCTCTGGACGTCACCTATGACACCAGCCACTTGTAGGCGAGATGCCAAAACCTTTTGGAAGTGGCGGAAGACCACCGACGAAATAGAAATTGGACAGTAGCCTCCAGGCCCACTTCCCCCTTTCTTTGGGATGAAAATTTTCCGGGCACGGGTCAACGCTTTCAGGGGTCTTCCAGATAGTAGCCACAGGTTGAGGATGAGCAGCCTAACATTCTTTGGAGCTTTATTCCATTCCGGAGCTTTAATACCATCGGGTCCAGCAGAAGTGGAGTTTCTGACAAGGCACTTATGTGCCTCGTCATGAAGCACCGGTGTGCACATGATGCTGCTTAAGGAGTTCCTGGTGGAAGCTGGGGGTACCACTGGCTCACCAGAGTTGTGGCTGGGAGCACTCATAAGTGGCTCCCAGTAATCCACAAACTCTCAACAGTCTTCCAAGCCAACAGGCCTCTCAACTGCCCGCCTCGCCAGTTCCTGCAGGTAGGCACTCTCATAGCCTTCAACACGGCCTACCTGTTCCCCGAGCCTCAATACTTCATTCTTCAAATCCTCCGAAGACCCGGGGGAGGATTGCTGAACGGTGTGCTGTTGTCAAACGCCTGTCGGAGATGCGGGGGAGGCCCCACTGCTATTTGCCAAGATTGCATCCTGGACAAGCTGATTATAGTGGGGCCTCAGGCGAAGAGATTGGATGGCAGAAAGCGTGGGCATGGGAAAACGTGCTTGAAGGAATACATTTATATTTCGTACCCCATTACGCACAGCCTCTACCTCTTCTGCTGCCATTCGCCGCAAATCCTCAGAAGCACACCTGGGCAGCTCTCGCTCTATATCTATTGCAGTGTTGGCCTGTACCTGATGCTTCTGCCAGACGTGGGCACTGAGGCCACGTTTGGAGCTGAATGCTCTCTCACAGTGGGAACACTGGTTGACATTTACAGGTGTTGTGGAAGAGGATGATGGATCGGAAGATGAGGATGAAGAAGAGGGAGAGGATGGCCGACGCCCCTGCCTGGGGCGCCCCTGAGCGCCTCCTCTAGAACCCCGCAGGCCAATTCACCACACACACACACACACACACACACACACACACACACACACACACACACACACACACACGGAAAAGTTGGATGTGCGTTTGTGGTTTATACACGTTCGGATCTCCCACAGAACATAGAATAGAATAGAGGCGGCACGCGACGGGAGGGCGGTGGCACCAGCCCGCCCGACCCGACCCCCACTCTAACACACTCTAGTCACTCCGTTCAAGCTATCCCACTGCTGTGCTTTTGACCGAGATTTTCCAACGTTTGCGGGCAAGAATAAATAATACACCACTTCTTTTTTGTAATAATTGGTATAATACCTTACTGGGGTAATACAGTACTGTGGCTGATACCAAATACAAAACAATATTTTAAACAGAATTAAAGTTATTGTCCTTTGAATAGAACGATTTTGTTATTTTTCGCTCGAATCCGTCCTCTGTGCAGATCGTCATTAAGAGTTTTCAAATGGTGGTGCATTCGAATTTTCAAATACAGCTGTCCAATTGCTCTAATAAGTGACGTATAATGAGTTTTTTCTTCTGAAAAATGAGCAGACTTATCGAAAAAGTTCTTCCCAACGCACTGTTTTAGTAAAAGGACCCTAAAAGTCGCCGAGTCCGCCGTTAGTTCTTTTCTGTCCTTTTTGCTCCTGAAATTGTTTTCACAAATCGTACAAATAGGTATTGTTGTGACAAAAGGGCCGAAAAGAAAACACACTTGCACGCGTAATATACGATTAACTAGTTCTATTATAGAGAGAGACTGAATAACACGAGACGGACAAAAATATATTTGAATAATAATTGATATAGCAACGGATACACACAGATACTCCATTATGAGTTCATAATAGTTACTGCACTGTCACTATATTCTCCCCCACTTTATTTAGCACGTAGTCCTTAAGACGATCAGGCACTCTACGCTCCCTTGCTGGTCTGCCAGGGGCCCCCGCAGGCTGGCTCTGACTCATGGCAGGCGGCAACATCTCGGACGGAGGCTGAACACTTGGCCGTACAGAAATCGGCGGCCCCTCACGCTCCGGTAGATCTGCGGAGAACGGAATTCCCTGGCTCTGCTGTGGAGGCGCAAAAACCACCCGTTTCTTTGGTACCAGGGTGCTGACCAGCTGATTTATGTGCCTCTTCAAGCTGCGGCCAGAATCAAGTTCAACCACATTGTGGTACTGGCCCAGCTTCCTCGTGATGGTACCAAACTGCCAGCACTCCTGAATCCTTGTCTGAACTCTCTCCCCCACCTGAAGTGAACGGACACGGCTGGACGCACGACTAGAGGGGGCTCGAGCTCGGTCATTTGGCAGAAGGGCATCTAGCCTGATCCGAAGTCTCCTCTTCAGGTAAAGCTCCGCTGGAGATTGGCCAGAAGCCAACGGCGTTGCTCTATAACGAAACATAATCTGTTGCAGTTTCGAAGAAAGTGGGGCCGGGTCACTGGCTGAGGCCTTCAGCCTCCTTTTCAACGTTTGAATACTGCGCTCAGCGAGTCCATTTGTCGCTGGATGATGTGGCGCACTGAATTTCTGGAAAATGTCTCCCAGTGACTCAACTGAGTTCACAACTGCTGGGTTGGAAGCTGAGCGATGGTGACTATCGATTTCATTGAGGCTGATCCCGAGACCCCTGATCCACATTCGCCCAAGCAGTGCATCGTGACCAGCTGGAACCACAAACAGATCAGCATCCATCGACTTGTTACCATAGGCAACCTTAACAGTGACCTTACCCTTGGGCTTTATTATGTGATCCGAGTACGACCGAAATGAGACTGAAGTCAATTGGAGGGGAAGGTTGAGGCCTAGTTTGTGGAAATCCGATTCCGAGAGTAGGGAAAACCGAGCACCTGAATCCACCTCAAAGGACTGTGGCTTATCATTGAGCGTGACTGTGACGAGGTACTTATCGGTGTCTGGTCCAACCTCATATAAATCTTCAATGTGAAATTCGTGGTTTGACTGGGTTTCATCATCCTGGTTACTGTGAAATGACAGAGTGTGAGCGTTGGATTTTTGGAGCAGGGTTGTTATGCACACTTTGGCTACATGGCCAATTTTACCGCATGACGTGCATTTGAGGACATCTCTCTTTGTCCTACAATCACGTGACCGATGATTTGGGCGGCCGCAGTTTAAGCAGAGGTTATCTACGCCCAATTTCCTGTAATCCACTCGGCTCCTGGAATCCCTAGGCTTTGAGCTTTGGCGGTGCCGGGAGCTACTGGATTGTGACCTTCTGCGACTATGGTGGTGACCTTGACTGGAACGTCTCTCAACACGATTGGTGTCTTCTTCTATACTTGCTGAACTGTAAGGAGGTTTGCCCAACTGACCTGAATCAATCCGTGATGCCTCCAAGGACGTTGCTTTCTTCAGTAGGTTGTCAAAATCCTTGAGAGCTGAGTCTTGAAGAAGCTGTTCGCGTATCCAATCATCCTTGAGTCCTCTGATGAACTGAGCTTGCAGAAAATTGTCTGCTATGGAGACTTTCTTCCTGCACGAGCACGTAGCGTAGAAGTTACAGTCTGTGATATTCCCCTTCAGGGCTCCAACGAAATCTGCAATGGATTGATTTGGTTGCTGAGTGGTGCTGAGAAAATAGTGCTGGGCGACGGCTGTTGACACAGCAGGTGACAGCATTTTCTTGAAATGATCAATTAGCGTATCATATTCAATATCTTTGATTGGTTTCTCCGGCCCTAAAAATGCAGCCAGGCTGTTGTAGTGTTCCCTTCCAATCGATGAGCAGATCAGCTGCTGCTTTTTCTTCACGTCGGTGACATTCTTGAACTCGCAGTAGTTGTCAAAACGTTCAAGGTATGATGAAAATTTTTCCTTCTTGGCATCATAGTTCTCAAATGGCGATATCTGTGGAGCTGGGGTCGGTTCCCTCACAAGGGCTGTAGACAAAAGCTTCATCAACTCTTTGAATTGCCTATCATCCATTTTTGGGACTGGAAAGATGTTAAAACATGAAAAAATGCGACTGAGTGACAAAAACAATAAATACAATATCCTGGGAAGTACTGTACAGAAACCTGAAAATCAGGTACAAAATAAGTGAAATGTGACTGTTTACCGAACTTCTGAGAGCGGTGGCGGCGAAAAAACTGTGTTCAGCGAGACAAACTGTGTTGAAAGCTGGGTAACTGGCGGCTGACTCCGGCGAACGTTTTCTATTCAATTTCACTGACTTTCCGCGAAATTTTCACTGTTCATCCTCGTTGCCAACTTGTTGTGACAAAAGGGCCGAAAAGAAAACACACTTGCACGCGTAATATACGATTAACTAGTTCTATTATAGAGAGAGACTGAATAACACGAGACGGACAAAAATATATTTGAATAATAATTGATATAGCAACGGATACACACAGATACTCCATTATGAGTTCATAATAGTTACTGCACTGTCACTATAGGTATTAACTACATCTTCATCTGGCAAAATCAATCCTCCACGGTCCTTTATTGCAAGTAGGCCTTTCCTATTAGCAGTGACGTTATTCTCAATAGCTTCCAAACAGCCTTCACATTTTAGCATCAAGTTCAGTTTTCTTACAACGAATCCTGCAATTTAAGAAAATGCTTTACTTTAAACAAGTAAATGGTACTAGGACATGGAATAAATAATCAACTTTTAATGTAATCCTCTACATAACTTCGAGAGTGGTTATCATTTTATTATCAGTTTGTATTGTGCCCCTTCATTTTTTACCTGATATGTATTCGACAATATCTTGCGTCACGTTCGATAAAATCGTATCTTCGTTAGATATGTATTGTGCAATATCTTCCACAGCCATCTTCAAACACTTCTTTGAGAAAAATTCCGATATATCTGTTTCTATATCTTGCTGTCCTGTATGAAAATAAATAAACATGCGTGAGTTCCAAATCAAAGAAAAATAATGATTTTGATGGATTAATTGTCAATTTTGACGATATCGTTCTTTTAGTTAGGTAGGTAGGTACGTGAAAATTTACCTGGTTCACTCGTGTCTTCATCTGACATTCTGTTTCTTGAGAAAGTCGAATTGATTTCATTTATAGGGCATGATGGCTTCGATCCTACTCCCAGAATATTGATTTTGTCAAGGGGTATTGCATTTGAGCTTGAGGCCGAAGACTCGTGTAGTTGTTTATGCACGAGGATAGCTCTCATAGTAAACATGAATTCCTTGCAGCTGGGATTATTGTTTCGACCTTCTCTATCCACCATCATGCCCTATAAATGAAATCAATTCGACTTTCTCAAGAAACAGAATGTTGGATGAAGACGCGAGTGAACCAGGTAAATTTTCACGTACCTACCTAACTAAAAGAACGATATCGTCAAAATTGACAATTAATCCATCAAAATCATTATTTTTCTTTGATTTGGAACCCACGCATTGTTTATTTATTTTCATACAGGACAGCAAGATATAGAAACAGATAGATCGGAATTTTCCTCATAAAAGTGCTGGCTGGCTGTGGAAGATATTGCACAATACATTTATCTATCGATGATACGAATATATCGAATGTGACGCAAGATATTGTCGAATACATATCAGGTAAAAAATGTTGGGGGACAATATAAACTGATAATAAAATGATAACTACTCTCAAAGTTTTGTAGAAAATCACATTAAAAGTTGATTATTTATTCCATGTCCTAGTACCATTTACTTCTTTAAAGTAAAGCATTTTCTTAAATTGCAGGATTCGTTGTAAGAAAACTAAACTTGATGCTAAAATGTGAAGGCTGTTTGGAAGCTATTGAGAATAACGTCACTGCTAATGGGAAAGGCCAACATGCAATAAAGGACCGTGGAGGATTGATTTTGCCAGATGAAGATGTAGTTAGTACTTGTACGATTTGTGAAAAAATTTTCAGGAGCAAAAAGGACTGAAGAGAACTAACGGCAGACTCGGCGGCTTTTAGGGTCCTTTTACTAAAACAGTGCGTTGGGAAGAACTTTTTCGATAAGTCTGCTCATTTTTCGGAAGAAGAAACTCATTATATGTCACTAATTAGAGCAATTGGACAGCTGTATTTGAAAATTCGAATGCACCATAATTTGAAAACGCTTAATGACGATCTGCACAGAGAACGGATTCGAGCGAAAAATAACAAAATTGTTTTATTCAAAGGACAATAACTTCATTCTGTTTAAAATATTGTTTTGTATTTTGTATCAGCCACAATAATATATTACCCCAGTAAGGTATTATACCAATTATTACAAAAAAGAAGTGGTGTATTATTTATTCTTGCCCGCAAACGTTGGAAAATCTCGGTCAAAAGCACAGCAGTGGGATAGCTTGAACGGAGTGGCTAGGGTGTGTTAGAGTGGGGGTCGGGTCGGGCGGGCTGGTGCCACCCACTTACGTAGCGTTCGGCGCCCTTGCCTCTTCTATTCTATTCTATGTTCTGTGGGATCTCCCAATCCACTACCAGCTGTTCAAGCTGGGATCTTCTGCTCAAACAAAGAAGCGGAGGCTTTCGCTCTTTAACAGCCACTTGGGTGGTTGTCCCGACAGACGGTAAATAGACATCAACGCACTGCCATGATTTATACCGATAGTCAGGTGTGTCTGGCGATGCTGAATGATTGGCGCAATCACATGCCTACTATAGAAGAAATTAGAGATTGTCTATATTACCTGCGGCACCGGAATGGCTAGAGAGTGGGGATTGAGTGGACTCGAGCACACTCTGGATTAGAAGGAAATGAAGAGGCAGATAGACAGGCAAAAGAGGCTGCTTCAAGAGAAGATTTGCTGGAGTCTTTTTCTCTTATTCCACGATCTAGAGTCATAGCTGTACGAAGATCACAGAGCGTGGAGGAGTGGGAGCAAGTCTGGCGGTCTACAGTGGACGGAGCCAGTACAAGGGAGTTCTTTCCCACTGTTGCCAGCCGACTGCCGACCTGCCAATTAACTGGAGGCTGACGCTCTTGCTGAGCGGTCATGGAAGGACAAGAGCTTATCAGCATCGACTTGGTCTTCGGAACGGCCCTCTATGTTCTTGCTCCAACACTACTCAAGACTGGAGGCACATACTTTTTGATTGTGGCATCTTTGACCAACAGCGTGTTTGACTGGAGCGCAAGTGTCGTCTACAGGGAGTTACATGGCCACCACCATACGCCACGTTACTGGGATCCCATTTAGAGGACTTGATCGTCTTTTTAAATTCAATAGACTACAATAGACTGTGAACTCAACTGATTTCATCCAAGTGTCAAGTGTATAGGTTGTATAAGTTACTGATAAGAGTATAAGTGCGATTTAACTATAAAACTACGAAAAATGAAATTAATACTAAGACTTAAATTCTAATGTGATATATTACGAATGCAACTGCCTGTAATCAAAGTGGGAGCAGGCAGAAAATATACTCCTCTGTCACAGGGTTACTGTGGCAGAGAAAAGTTAAAAAAAAAACACACACACACACACAAACACACACAGACACACGCACACGCACACGCACGCACACACACACACACACACACACACACACACACACACACACACACACACACACACACACACACACACACACACACACACACACACACACACACACACACACACACACACACACACACACACACACACAAACACACGCACGCACACACACACGCGCGCGCACGCACACACACACGCGCACACACACACACACACACACACACACACACACACACACGCGCACACAGACACACACGCGCACACACACACGCGCGCGCACACACACACACACACACACACACACACACACACACACACACACACACACACACACACACACACACACACACACACACACACACACACACTTTGTACTGCGAACAGTAAACATCGCTCCTTCTATAATTTGGTAATTTGGTGTAATTATCACTAAGTACGGACCTGAATTTGTGCACGAGCCTTGCTATATCATCAGAAGTCTAGCTGGTAAGATAATTATTGTAATTTGTTGTAAAATTCGTCGGAAATTTTATCATCCGGTGGTCTGCCTACGACATGGCGACCGACCATGATGAGGATATCGAGAATATTATCGGCCTGATAGACAACGTGGTTAGATCAAGTGGTAATCTCCGCTCGGATTTGCGAGAGGATTTGAAAACTGCTATTGGTGATTTGAGACTAGTTTACAGTGCTATGAAAAGAGACCTTTTAGGCAAGCAACCCCGGCGATCTGTGGTGGGTTCCTCTCCTAAATCGTATGCTGGCGTTTTAAACAAAATCCTGATCAGACGCCTATGCATACCCCCGAACCTACTTATTCAGTTATTGTCAAACCAAAGGACAGAAATAAATCCTCGGATGATACGAGGAAGCTGATTAAAAGTGGAGTGGATCCAAGAAAATTGAAGGTAGGTGTAATTGGAATGAAATCCATCCCTAATGGGGGGATCATAGTGCGCTCTGACACAAAAGAGGATCGAGATAAACTGATGGCAGAAATAAACAAAAACTGTGGAAGTGTTCTGTTGTGGTTGAAAATGGTAAAAAGCTTTTTCCCCGGTTGATTATTTACGGTGTACTTCCAGAAATAACTAAGGAGAATGCATGCTTAACGATTAGAGAACAAAATGAAGAAGCTTTTAAGGCGAATTCACACATAGTTTGCAAAACAATACTCACTAGGCCATCCAATAAAAATAGGCGAGATCTTGTAGTTGAGGTTGATCCACAGCTTAGAAAAATATTCCTTGCATCGCGAGGGAAACTATGTTGGAATGTTTCCACGGCAAGGGATTATTTATTCATCAGAAGGTGTATTCAATGCTCCCGATATCACCCACGGCCGGAAAATGGAGAATGCACAAATGAGTTGACATGCCCTAATTGCGCAGAGCAACACGAAATGAAAAACTGTCCTACAAATAAAGATGGTTTTAAATGTATTAATTGTGTTATGTTTAATGATAGGGTTTCTACGCGAGCCGGCGCCCGAGTTGATGTCAACCACAGTTGTAAAGATAACGCTTGCCCTACTTATCTGGCCAGCATCGGACGTTTGCAGAGGCTGATCGATTATGGATCATGAATCGACCTGACAGACCTATTCAAGTTCTCCAGCTAAACATGAGACGTTCCCGCGCTGCAACGGCAAATTTAAACGAACTTATGACGAGAGAGAATATTGATGTTGCTTTGTTGCAGGAACCGTATTGTGTCAATGGTGAGGTTTCTGGGATGTACCGAGGATGGAGAATGTTCAAAACGGGTAATGATAGAAAGCGGGCTGCGATTGTTGTTGCAAACCCTGAATAAGACGCAATTCTACACACTCAATGTTCAAACGAAGATTTAGTTGTTGTTGAGATCGTTGATAAGTCTCATCAGTTTTCTTTTTTGGTAATTAGCGCATATTTTGACTGTCAGAGGGACATACAGGAGGATTTCAGAGCCCTGTCTTCTGCTTTCAATATAGGACAGAATAAGGTATTGATTGGGGTGGATACCAATGCGCGTTCAATAAGTTGGTTTGATACACTCACAAACAAAAGGGGAGAGGACCTCGAGCTGTTTATGGCTGAGAAATCGTTGGTTTTTCTGAACACCGATGACGGGAAACCTACCTTCGAATCAAAAAACGGAAAAAGTAATATTGATTTAACTATTGTGTCTCAACAGATGTTCCAGTTTGTCAAAAATTGGGTAAACTCAAACGAGGAGAGTGCCTCAGATCATTGTATCTTACGATTTCATGTGGACCCTGATATGAGCCCCATTCCTCAGGAATATATTGGTAACCGAAAATATAAAGTAAAAGAAGCTGATTGGGATGGTTTTCGAAAAATTCTGAATGATGGCATTTTGGGAATGTTGTCCAGTGAACTAGATTGTGAAGCCATTAGTGATGTAGACGAACGATTATCGGCGGTCATAAAAAGCAGTGATGATCTAGAAGTGACAATTGAGAAACTGGAAAGCATCATTACCCGCGCTTGTTGTGGTAGCATTCCAAAGTATAGGAGGAATGAGGATGGGTTACATAAGTCAGTACCATATTGGTCTCGTGAATTAACTAAGATGAGGAAAGCAGTAAATAGAAGTCGCAGAGTATACCAGCGAACGAAAGATCAGATTCTGCGCACTCATAGGAAGTCACTGTATTTGTCTCTCAAGAAAGCATACTGTGAGAAGATTGAGCAACAAAAAGAAACAGCATGGAGAGAATTTTGTACAATTAGGGAAGGTGAGAGACCTTGGGGTGAAGTGTATAAAATGGCAGCGGGTAAAATCAGACCAGTGATGACGCTGCAAACTCTCAAAAAATCGGATGGGTCTTACACAGTGGGGCTAGAGCAAACGCTAGAAGTGATCATGGACAGGTGTGCGCCAAGGGAGCGATATGACTCTGAGTCACTACTACAACAAGAAATGGTACATAAGATGCATGATGACTTAGATACGGAGAATGACGAAAATTCCAGTCCGATGGAGGTGTTGCAGGTGATTGACAGTTTCGGGTGTGGAAAGGCTCCAGGACAGGATGGTTTCACAAAGGAAATTGTTAAAGAAACCTATAATGCTTTCCCATTGTCTATTACTGCTGTCTATAATGAATGCTTAAGAAGGGGTATATTCCCGAAAATTTGGAAGATTTCTCGCATTGTTTTACTTATTAAGCCTGGTAAAGAAGATCTGCAAGATGCATCGAAATACAGACCCATTAGTTTGTTATCACAGTTTGGAAAGGTACTCGAGAAGATCATGATATCTCGCATAATGCACCATATGAGGGTAAATCGAATGCTGTCGGGCAGGCAATACGGGTTTGTGCCCCAGAGGAATACGGTGGATGCTCTGATGCATGTTAGTGGCGTGGTTCGGGAGCATTTGGAGGTGGGAGGAAAAGTACTGCTGATTTCCCTCGATGTCTTGGGAGCTTTTGATGCAGCATGGTGGCCCGCCATTATGCACCAATTGAGATCGAAAAGATGCCCAAAGAACCTTTATTTCCTTGCAGCAAACTACTTTTCGAATCGAACTGCTACGCTCACCACCTCTTCGGAATGTTGTACAGTGGCTCAAGAGATGGGCTGTCCTCAGGGATCAAGCTGTGGTCCTGGTTTTTGGGTGCTGTTTTATGATTCCCTTCTCGAAATTTCCTACCCAGAGGGGGTTGAAGCTGTTGCCTTTGCTGACGATTTACTGCTTATGGTACCTGGTAAATCGGAGTACAATATGGAGTTGAGAGCAAATAGGGCTTTATTGGTGATTGAGCGGTGGGCAGTTCAGCATAATCTTTCATTCAATGCAGACAAATCTTTAGTTATGAACGTATCGGGACGCAGAAGGCAAGAAGACGTTGAGGTGTATTTAATGGGGGAACAAACTTGCTCAAGTCAGAGAAATGAAGTATCTTGGCGTCGTACTAGACTATAGATGGAGCTGGAACTCCCACATCCACTACATCTGTGGGAAAGCAAAGCAGCTGATTAACTCTTTGACAAGATCTGCAAAGGTGTACTGGGGCTTGAAGCGTGAAGCCTTAAGATGTATATATAGCGGAGCAATATTGCCCATTTTGACTTATGCCTCGCCTGTCTGGGTTCAATCAGGCATATCTGTAAAAACCGGCGTTTATTAAGAGCAGTTCAGAGGCTGATATTGATCAGAACAATAAAAGGTTATAAGACCATATCATTTCAGGCCGCATGTGTAACGGCAGCGGAAGTTCCAATTGACTTGCACCTGGAGGGAGCTCTGCGTTATAGTCGGGCTCTTAGAATGGGCCAAATAAATGGGCATACTTTGGAAGTGCGGACAACTCCACAACACTGGCCACACCCGTCTTGGGCAGAAAGTGTTGACCAAAAAGAAGATTTGAACGCTGCACTCAATATTTTCACGGATGGCAGTAAGAGCGACAGTGGAGTTGGCTGTGCTTTTGTGGTGTATTGTTTGGGAGAGAATGAGCCCCGCCATATTGAGCGGTATCGACTTGGTGCGAATTGCTCAAACAATCAAGCAGAAATGATGGCTATTTGGTATTCATTGAGATGGCTGATGTCTTTTGGAGGTGCACTGGGTCTAACTACAGCAACGATTTGGATAGACAGTGCTGTGTCAGTGGACATTCTGAGGGATTTTGATGCTCACTATGAAATGGTGGATGATGTGCGAAAAATGATGAGGGAGTTAAGGCTAGGTGGATGGCAGTTGGGTATAGAGTGGCTTAGAGCCCACATTGGAACGGCTGGAAATGAGAAGGCCGATGAGCAAGCCAAACTAGCAGCAGCCGATACAAGCCTACCAATAACCTTCAAAAAGTTCCCCATACATACCTCAAGGACATCGTGAAAACAAGGACCATGTTGGAGTGGGAAGACATGTGGCGGACGAGCGTGGATGGGCGACATACCAGTCGGTTCTTCCCTACGGTGCAGTCGAGGCTGACAAATCGAATATCGATCAATTGGAAAACAACAAAGGTATTATCAAACCACGGTAAGCACCGATCCTATCTCCACCGCTTTGGGCTTGCTGATGATGATTTTTGCAGTTGTGGACGTAGCCAGACATGGGACCATCTGATTCTCGACTGCCCAAACTTCGAGGTCCAGAGAGCTCGACTGATGCGACGGGTGGTGGTTCAAGGTGACATTTGGCCTCCAGAACTAAATATTTTGGTGATAAAATATACAAAGGATTTTGAACATTTCATAAATGAACTTGATTTTGATTTAATTTAAGATTTTGATTAGATTTAATTTAATTCGTCTTTCATTTATATACTTATAAACTATAGTAACTATTTTTGTTTCAGTTTTGATTAGTTCGGAGATAAGTTTTTTGTAAATATCTTACATACTCATGTACTAATTTCATAAGTTGAAATTGTATAATGTACGCATTTACCACCTGTAATCTGGGAAGGGAGCAGGTGAGAATAAATTCCCTCCTGTTAAGGTGTACTAGCAGGAGGAAAAGAAAAAAAAAAAAAAAAAAAAACACACACACACACACATGGAACACAAGCACACACTTTTTTTTTTTTAGAAAACTCCCCTCAAAGACTGAGGGGGCACGCCATTAGGAAAAAAACGAAAAAACTAAACTAAAAAGTGGGGAGGACGCCCAGGTTTACCCGACGCCGGCTCTAGGGATTAAGGAAGTTGAGGAAGATGGAGGAGGGAGAGAGGGATGGAAGGATGTGCCCCTATAGAATGACCACCAATTCAGGTAAGAGCCCCGAAGGACGCGGGTGGTGATACCACGGAGCACTCCTGCCGAGATGCCCAACTCGAGAAGCTCCGTGGCACTTTTCCCGCACCACACCCCGCGCCATGAGACGGTCGCGGCCATGACCTTGATGTTGTTAGGCGCCACTCCTTTTAGCTCAGATATCGCTTGCCGCAGGTCGTTCCTATCATATTTACTTATTTTAGCCCTCCAGGTCTGCTCCATGTCCATGCTGCCGGATACAACTTGGACATCCAGGATTATGGCAGACCCATAGGGCTTGATGGCAACGATATCTGGCTTCTTGCCCCGGTCGCTCGGCATATGGTACAGTCCCTCTTTCTCCACATCCCAGCCGCTGGATGACAAAGCACCTGCTATCTGCTTGGCAACCGCATCATGACGCAGAATGTGGCCACCATGAGTCCGTGGACACTGCTGCACCACATGATACAGGTTCTCATTTTTACCCCGACAGGCATGGCAGAGAGTGTCTACTGTCCCACGACTACCTCTAGAACACCTCACCGCTGTGGCTAACGTAGCCACGCGGACTGCATGAAAATGTCGGTAGTCGCGGGCCCCAATGCCCTCTGAAGCCCATTCAACCCACTGGGAGGAAATGGGGGATTCAGAGCACTGTCGGAGTTCTTTACCATCCACTGAATCATGCAGAGCAGCAGCGAACTCAGATGAGCTGGGTTTTGGAGCAGTTGGAGTTGCTCGATCGCACCACTGCAAGTGCTGCCTGACAAAATCAAGGTCAGCAGCAGTGCGGGCGACCTCTCAGCTCGAGCCCCTTAGGGCAAGCAGGCGATGGCGGCGTAAAGATGGTATGCTGGCCGAACGAGAGATAATACCGAGCCCACCAGCCTTGACCGGTGTGTGGATGTAAGCACTTGAGACAAGCCAACACACCTACTCGCACCCCAGGGGGGCGATCAAACCCTATTTCAGCTGGAAGCTTACCCAAGGCCGTATCCACGACCAGGTTGAAGAGGAGTGGCGACAGAGGATCCCCCTGGCGTACCCCGCGCCCAATAACAACATCCCCTGACATCTCACCTTGTGCCTCGAGGACCGTCACGCCTTCGTGGTACAGACAGGCAACATACTCAATTAAACGAGCAGGTGCCCCGACACCACGAAGACAATCGGTCAGGGCATTGTGGCTTACTGTGTCAAAGGCTTTAGCAACGTCCAGAGCGGCAAGATGGAGCTGCCGTTTCTTGATGCGGGCCAGCGAAATGACAGTTTGGAGAACTGTTAGATTCTCCGTTGTGCCATCCGCTGGCCGAAATGCTCTCTGGACGTCACCTATGACACCAGCCACTTGGAGGCGAGATGCCAGAACCTTTTGGAAGTGGCGGAAGACCACCGACGAAATAGAAATTGGACGGTAGCCTCCAGGCCCACTTCCCCCTTTCTTTGGGATGAAAACTGTCCGGGCACGGGTCAACGCTTTCGGGGGTCTTCCAGATAGTAGCAACAGGTTGAGGATGAGCAGCCTTCTATTCTTTGGAGCTTTATTCCAGTGTCGGGCGGATATACCATCGGGTCCAGCAGAAGTGGAGTTTTTGACACGGCACTTATGTGCCTTGTCGTGAAGCACCGGTGTGCACATGATGCTGCGTAAGGAGTCCCTGGTGGAAACTGGGGGTACAACTAGCTCACCAGAGTTGTGGCTGGGAGCACTCATAAGTGGCTCCCAGTAATCCACAAACTCCTGGAGGGGGGGCATAACTTTTTCTTCCCCAGCTCCCTCCAGTACCTCCGCAGCTGCACGAGCCGGATGCTTCCTCCACAATCTCTGGACCCGCTGGTATTCCCGCCTCCTTGCTTGCTTAGCCGCTCTGCGACCTCCACGAGGCACCACATTAGGAGGAACTTCTCCCTGGTGCCTCGCCACGGTCGCTTCCTCAACCTGCGGGAAGATCCTCTGCACATAGGCCGCGACCTCGTCCTCCAAGCTATTTGGCCCCTCAAAAGCCCGCCTCGCCAGATCCTGCAGGCAGGCACTCTCATAACCAACAATATTGCCTACCTGCTCCCCGAGCCTCAATACTTCAGTCTTCAAGTCTGAAAGAAGACCGGAGGTCACGGGGGAGGATTGCTGAATGGCGGGCTGTTGTCCCACGTCTGCCGGAGATGCGGGAGAGCCCCCACTGCTATTTGCCAGGATCGCATCCTGGACAAGCTGCTTGTAGTGGGGCCTCAGGCGAAGAGATTGAATGGCAGAAAGCGTGCGCATGGGAAAACGTTGCTGCAAATAAACATTAATTTGATGTACCCTATTGCGCACAGCCTCTGCCTCTTCTGCTGCCATTCGCCGCAAATCCGCAGAAGCATACCTGGGTCGGTCTTGCTCTATACTAATTGCTGCGTTGGCCTCTACAGGGTGCTTCTGCCAGACGTGGGCCCAAAGGTCACGCTTGGTGCTAAAGGCTCTTTCACAATGGGCACATTGGTGGGCATTAATTGGGGCTGTGGAAGAGGAGGAGGGATAGGATGATGATGAAGATGATGAGGGAGAGGATGGCCGACGCCCCTGCTTGGAGGGCCCCCGAGCGCCTCCCCTAAGACCCCGCGTACCTATGGGCTCTTCGCTAGTTGTTTCCATAACGGGGGAGACACATTAAGAAGGGTCGGGAGACCCGTTGACACGTGCCTCCCCCCTAATCGCCAGCGGGTCATTTCGCCACCCTCTGTTCACCCAGAGGGTGCCCGGGTTGCGCGACGGGGACGCATGACCATGACTTGGGTAGGGATATGAAGGAGCTCCGAAGAGATAAAAACACCAACTGTTACCCTACCCCAGCAACCCAAACACACACACACACACACACACACACACACACACACACACACACACACACACACACACACACACACACACACACACACACACACACACACACACACACACACATATATATATATATATATATATATATATATGAAAAAGCTCTAGGATTCGTTTCAGAATGCCACAAAACGAATTTCGATGAAGAAATTTTTCAAAAATTTCCATTTCAACATTTTTTGAGCCATTGCAATAGTTCATTTTCTACGAAAATTCCCTAGAAGTGTTTGTTTGTGTGTGTGTGTGTGTGTGTGTGTGCCTGCGGGCGTGCGTGCGTGCGTGCGTGCGTGTGTGTGTGTGTCGGTTTCGTACTTATTTTTTCACGCTGAATCGAATACAACACTTGCAGGTGTTGCAACCGAATTATATACTTTTACTAACTAGTTCCACCCATAAAAACATACAATTGAGAAACAAATGAACTAAAAATTGGTGAGTTAAAGTGCAACACTCGGTTGTAACGGATTTGGAGAGATCTGCAAGTGTCATCATTCGATTTAACCGGAACAACTGCATAGAAACCGACTTCAAATTCTCTGGTTCATAGAAGGTCAATTTTCAAAAAACCGTCGATTCCAATTAGAAAAAAAAGTTTTATCAACATATGAACTTAATCTCTCCCTTCCCTCTCCCAAATTTTGAGGAAGTCTTATCCCGGGGTTAAGTGCATCTCAAAAATATAAGTATTAATAGCGGAAATATAAATTGAAAAAAAATTTAATTGTAGAAAATTTCTCAGAATTTACAAATCAACCATGTTTTTCACGTATCATGTCGGCTAAAAAAAGGTTGGTTTGGCGTCTGGCACATGAAAAATTTACCATTCTTTCCACCAAAAGTTCATTTTGATTTTAGAGTGATCTAAAGAGAAGTTTTGACCGTTTTAATGCCATAAAGTGGAAAACATGAAGAAAAAAAATAAAAAAAATAAATAATCAAATTACTCGAATATGAAGCGTTCAACAAAGTAGTTTCAATTGGAACTTTTTGTCCGAAAATAGTTGTAAAATCGACCTTCGAAGTTTGTAAAACTTCAAGGTCGTTCATTATGTATAGGAAGTAATCTACACTGAAGCTCTCTCTAATACAGAAATAAAATAACTTTACGTGTTTTCTTCTGTACCTTTTTTTTCTTCTTTTTTTTCAAGCTCCCACTTCACAGGTGACTCGAGACTCGTCTGCGTCCCAAGTAAGCAGACGACAGTTGTTAAGATTATGGTAGTTCATGGTTCCTTATGAGGAACATTAAGAATCTGTTCTTAAAAGTCAAAAATAATCAACAAAGATTTTCAAACGGTATTTAATTTAGGATTTGTATGCAATATTTATAATGTGCTTATTTATGGAAATATTTTCTACTAGGTTTTTTACAATTTTATGTCAGTCTTTATTGTCGACAGCATTTGCACATTGCCGAGGGAATGGAATAGTAATGTTTTACCTGTCATCTCACTCATCCCATCATAATCAAAAATGGATGTGACATTCTTTCCACCACAGAAGCGAGTTTTCAGTAACCTGAGTTACCTGCTATTGAACGAACACTGGCTGGAAAAAATAACTCATGACCTAGGTGGATGTTCAATAATGCATTTTCCAAAATTGCGTTTTTCCACGATGCAGTTAAAAGCCCGCACCACTGGGATCCGATCGTCCTCACAACAATCTGGAGATAACTCCCCTCCCCCACAAGCCCCATGATGTTTTAATCCGACGTTTTTTTTAAACAAAAAACACGATATTTCATCATTTGCACCCTTTTCACACGTTATTGTGCTCGTTTTGAGCACTATTAAATATAAATAAAGATATATATGTATGTAAGCTTTTAAATCATGAATCCGTTTTAAAATGCCGTGAACATTTTTTGAAAATTTATATTCTAGAATTTTCAAAATCAATGCACTAGTTTATTTTATATGAAAATTTGCTAAAACTTGCACCAAATGAAGAAAATCCAATACTGATGTGATACAATCCCAGGGTCTATTAAGAGTGTCCCAAATGGAGATCAAAACAACTGAAAACTATTCACAAAAACACCTTTCTATTGCTGGGATATTTTGACTGAAACTAAAATTTAGCAAAATCGTATTCTACCTACTTCAATGTTCATATCTAGCTTCAAGGGAAGATATCTATGGTTTCCGGTGAAATATAATTTATTGTGATGAATAAAGTACTTATTGCAAAAACTATACCATTAGCATTTTGGGTGCGCATCTCCCACTAAATTTGACAAACAACACAACTGGGGGTGATATCTTATTTATTTTTATTTTTCAAAAATGTACAACACAAATGGTTTATTAAATAATCATCAAGTAACTATGTTAGGCCACTTTTCAACACGGCGGACAAATCGAGTCACTGCACTATAACGCTGGTACTAATGCTCGAATTCACAAAATTTTTATTTTTATGTAACACCCCGAAAATTCTTTATTTCGCTCCGATATGATCTTTTTCAAAGCTCTCAAAATTTTCGAGTTATTCAGTGATGAAGGGCCGGATCGTCAGTTCTGTCACTGTCCCCAGGACACAAAGGTGAACTGTACTTTAAAATATTTACTTTGAGCACTGAACTTCTGAATGTTTCTGATATACCGATAATATATTACATATGCCCTCTCTTAAATACAACAGAAAGTGGGCGAGGAATATTTTTTCCCCAATTTATATTAGGCTCGGAAGTGTTGTCACCCAAACGTTTAATTCAGGGGCAGCCCCTTTTTGGCAGCGCGTGTGGCGGTTCGGGAAATATCCGGAAGAGCGCCCTGCTGCTATCAACATCTTCAGTTGAGTTTGAAGTTCCATCGAAAAATGCCGTAGGTAAGTCCAACAGCAGATTTTTCTCGTAATCAGGGTATAATAAACGAAAAACCGTTGCGTACCTTTATTGTTCATCATTCCTGTCACTTGTTTTTTCCATATTTAAGCATTACAAAAAAATGTTTTAAGCAGGGGAGGTAGTATTTCCATGGCGCACGAATTCAACCAGTGACTCAGAACAGTTGTAAAAACCAATATGGCTGCCAACTGAACAGTAATGTGCGAAAACGTCATTCCTGTCACGGTCAGTTCTGTCACGTGACAGGACCTGACAGTGTGTGACAGGAATGACGATTTTTATTCAGTTCTTTCGTTCATTCTTTTTGCTCCTTTCAACCAACATTATGAGCTTCGCAACTTTTAAATCCTCTGCAGAATTCATATTCCCAATACAAAATTAATTTCAAAGTGGGGTTTCCGTTTTTTAGCCTTTTTTTTACGGGTTATTGAAATTTGTATTTGGAAACGTGCTTTTAGCGAATTTTCTTAGAAAATGATGCTATTGGAATGACTCCGAAAATTTTAAAATAAAAATGTTCTTCATCAAAATCTGTTTTGAGGCATTTGAAATGATTCCTGAATTTTAACACTTTTTTATTTGTATATAAATGTACATATGTGTCATTCCAGACAATAAGTCTCGATAGGATTGAGATACAAACCTCGTTCTTCCGCCAAAAATTAAGCATTCCAAAAGAAAGGATGAATTTGTTGGACAACACTTTTTGAAAACAGTAAATTGGTCAAATTTCAAAAAATGCACTAAAAAATCACAAAAATTACAGAACCGGCTAAAAATGGTTAAATTTATATTTTTTTAGCAGAATATTACTCAAAAAAAGTTTATCAACCATGACCAAGGTCATTTAAAAATTGAAGCTCAAACTTATGCTGAAAATTGAACTCAAATTTCATCATAGTGTGCTAAAAAGTCGATAAAAATTTTAAAAAAATCTAAAAACTCAAAATCTTTGTATAGAAGATTATTTTTTACAACAAGTTTTTTCACAATAAAATTAATTGGTAACAATTTCTTTGCGCACTAAATTCTCAAATTACAACTTAATTTAACTGAAGTGTAATACGATAATTATGGGAAATTCGCTCATGTGATCATGCTGGAAGACTGGAACTTTTTTTTCTGTTAGTAACCCATGTTCTACTTCAGTTCTTTGATATTAGGTATGGATATATAATTGGGCATCACATATTTTCCAGGTTTTCCTTTTTCTGCGCATCTTAATTCTCGTTTTCACAATTTTCAGTCTTCAGAATGGCCCCTCAGAAGAAGAAAGAAACAACCGAAAAAATAAGAAGAAGAAGCGAAAAAAGATGTTTCCCCTTTGTTTTACTGGACAATGACACATTTTTGTTGGTTCTTTATACTCAGTAAAATGTTCTATTTTTGATCTACGTACCTATTAGGTGAGAATTTTTAAATGTTAAACAAATTTGCTATCCTGTAATTTTTCTTGTCTATTTTTGATATTTTTGAGTTTTGTTCCTTTTTATAGTTCAGTTTCCTACATATTTCTCAGTAAATCTCTTTATAAATCTTGTTCCTAGGTAAGTTATTTATATTTCTGCAAGAGAATAGATTCAGACTGATCTCTACAGTTGGTCGCATCTACTGTCCTTCCTATATGACTGAACTTCTCTTCGTCGTCAATAGTTGAAATATTTTAAGTGTTCTAAAGAATTTTGTAATAAATAAAATATTTTCTACGAACCTCCCGTGTACTTTGATCTCTTTTCAGGTCTTATTGTATGTGAATGCATACATTAAATTATGCTGGACACCCTCTTTAGTTCAGATCCGGTCATTTCTGTCACATGTTAGTCAGTTCTGTCACACTGCATAAAACACTCGTAAGTATTCTATAAAATGAAATTTCAAATGATACCCTATCACATCTTCTGTAGCTGCCGTCTTTGAATGAAATGTCATCTTCTTTAATTGTACTCTGTATGTAATATAAGATATGTGAGAATGAAATTGACCATCAAAACTGTAAAAAACTGAAAAATTCTTTAATTGAAAAATTATGCTCAGCAGACATTGCCGCAAGTAATACCAGACTTAAGCGAAAAACCAACAACGAGAACTTCAGAGTGACTTTATCATCAAATGCAGGCGTGACAGGACTGACACTTCACAACAACTTTTAGAGCTTCTACTTGGAGAAAAAAATTGAAAAACTCAAAATTCAGCTCGGCCGTTTTAGGGATGGGTTCCCAAACGTTTTCTTGAACGAAAAAAAGTTTTTCCAGCGGATTTTAATAACATCGGTTTGACAAAATTTTCTTGAGTCAATTTGTCCGCCGTGTTGAAAAGTGGCCGTTAGCATTTTGGGTTTTCTTAATAACTATTACCGTCACCATATAAGATTCAGGAGCGATAAGTACTATGACTGGGACACTTGGTATACTCGCTGCGCTAATGTACGTAGGTGTATTATATATATTATTATTGTATATTGTAATATTATTGGATATTATATACTGGCTATATGGGATAAATTGTGGGTGAAGAGCCGATAGAAAGGGTGAGCAATCAAAGTGATGGGATTGGATTATGCGCCCCCCGCTTAAGAAGCGGTATAAACTGGGTTGTCCAAATAATATCCTCTAGCACGCCACCGAACAATCAACATTCGTCCTACGGGCTGGATCATGAACGAACCCATCGAAGCTGACCGTGATTCCCCGCGGCAAGTGAAAGATGTACAAGTAAGCTGATTGGTTTGTATCAACCTCAGCTTGAATAGTATTTACATAAAGACATGTTTTATCTGTTGAGAGATGAAACATATCCTTGTTGTAGTTAGTTACAACCTTTATTCAATTGAGAACCACTCATAATTGATAGAATCTGCTCAATTAAGTTGAGTACGCACTTGTATCAAGCTGCCGATGCCGCTCCGATCTCCGAACCGTACTTCCCTCGGATTCGAACATTTCGACGTTTCAGTATGTTTCGAGATGGATTTCAATGCGAAAAGAGGACTGCCGAGTAGGGTGGGCAGTATAGCTTCCTCACATATTGTAACATGGACGTATAAATATATTTCAAGAACACAGAGTCGAAATGATTTGATGCCACATAGAATAGTATTTAGAACATGTAGACACATGCTAGAATGCAAAATAGGGTTACGATTCATGTTTGCGCATGTGCATGTTGTCTAGAGGTGAACCCGCACAATAATTGAAATTTTCACCAAAGTCGATCCATTATTCTCCGAGTGACAACCAGCATTAGTTTTTCGCATTCGCAATGCCTAGTTACTATTAAACCAAATGCAATGAAATACAAAAGGCATCATCCTGGACCCAACAACCTCGCCGAGTTTGAAATAAATTGGACTACTAGATCATGAGAAATCGACGTTATAAGAAATTCACATTTGCGCATGCGCACAGACTGCTATTAATCCAACTGCAATGAAATTTACACGGGGCCGTCTAATCGTAGCGATAAGTTCATACATCACGTCTACTAAATTAATATTATAACTAATTTCTATTTCACATTCAAATCCTCGCCAAGCAATCATCTTGCGACCATCCTTAACATACTGTCCGATTTAGAGTGAATTTGGCCCATTGTTGAATGAAAGGGTTTCTAAGATGAGGTTCGCATTAGTAGCGCATGCATCTTTTAGCATACTAGACCTTTGAGATGTAACGTGTTCAATTCCAGAGTAGGTACCTATTCCATAAATGTCCAGTTTTCTCAGAAAGAACGGCAAATGTCCTGTTTTCTCAGCAAGGGCGGCAAATGTCCTGTTATCATAGAAAGGGCGGCAAATGTAATGTTTTCGTATAAAGAGAGGCAAATGTCCTGTTTTCATAGAAAGGGCAGCAAATGTCCTGTTTTTCATAGAAAGGGCAGCAATTGTCCTCTTTTCCCAGAAATGGCTACAAATGTCCTATTTTCCTAGAATGAGCGTCAAATGTCCTGTTTTTTTTTTTTTTCAGAAAGGGCAGCGAATGTCATGTTTTTCATAGAAAGGGCAGCAAATGTTCTGTTTTCTCAGAATGAGTGGCAAATATCCTGTTTTCACAGAAAGGGCTGCAATTTTTCTCTTTTCTCAGAAAGAGCGGCAAATGTCCTCTATTCTCAGAAATGGCTGCAAATGTCCTATTTTCTCAACAAGAGTGGAAAATGTCCTGTTTCCTTGAAAAGGGCAGCACATGTCCAGTTTTCTCAGAAAGAGCGGCAAATATCCTGTTTCCTCAGCAAGGGCAGCAAATGTCCTGTTTTCTCACAAGAGGCGACAAATGTCCTGTTTTTATAGAAAAGGTGGCCAATGTCTTTTTTTTCTAGAAAGGGCGGCAAATTTCCTGTTTTTCATAGAAAGGGTAGCAATTGTCCTCTTTTCTAAGAAAGGGCTACAAATGTCCTGTTTTCCTACAATGAGCGGCAAATGTCCAGTTTTCAGAAGAGCAGCAAATGTCCTGTTTTTCATAGGAAGGGCTAAATTTTTCCTTTTTTCTCAGGAAGGGCGGTACAAGTCCGATATGGTTAGGGATGGGCAGCAAATGTTCAGTTTCTCGGAAAGAGCGGCAAATATCCTGTTTTCTCAGCAAGGGCAGCAAATGTCCCGTTTTCTCAGAAAAGGCGGCAAATGTCCTGTTTTCTTATAAAGGGAGGCAAATGTCCTGTTTTCATAGAAAGGCCTGTAATTTTCCTCTTTTCTCAGGAAGGGCGATAAAAGTCCGGTATGGTTGTCCTGTTTTCTCAAAAAGAGCGGCAAATATCCTGTTTTCATTGAAAGGGAAGGAATTGTCCTCTTTTCTCAGAAAGGGCTACAAATGTCCTGTTTTCCTAGAATGAGCGGCAAATTTCCAGTTTTTTCAGAAAGGGCTGGGAATGCCCTGTTTTCTCAGAAATTACAGAAAATGTCCTGTTTTCATGGAAAGGGTGGCCAATGTCCTGTTTTCATAGAAAGGGCAGCAAATGTCGTGTTTTTCACAGAAAGGGCTGCAATTTTCCTCTTTTCTCAGGAAGGACGGTAAAACTCCGGTATGGTTAGGAATGGTTAGGGATGGGCAGCACATGTTCAATATCTCCGAGAGAGCGGCAAATATCCTGTTTTCTCAGCAAGGGCAGCAAATGTCCCGTTTTCTTAGAAAAGGAGGCAAATGTCCTGTTTTCTTATAAAGGGAGGAAAATGTCATGTTTTTTCACAAAGGGCGGCAAATGTCCTGTTTTCATAGAAAGGCCTGTAATTTTCCTCTTTTCTCAGGAAGGGTGGTAAAAGTCCGGTACGGTTGTCCTGTTTTCTCAAAAAGAGCGGCAAATATCCTGTTTTTCATAAAAAGGGTAGCATATGTTCTGTTTTCATAGATAAAGCGGGAAATGTCCTGTTTCCTCGGAAAGGACAGCATGTGTCTTGCTTTCTCAGAAAGAGCAGCAAATGTCCTGTTTTCACAGAAAGGGCTGCAATTTTCCTCTTTTCTCAGGAAGGGCGGTAAAATTTTGGTATGGTTAGGGATGGTTAGGGATGGGCAGCACATGTTCAGTTTCTCCGATTGAGCGGCAAATGTCTTATTTTCTCAACATGTGAAGCAAATGTCCCGTTTTCTCCCAAAAGGCGGCAAATGTCCTGTTTTCATAGAAAGGGAGGCAAATGTCCTATTTTCTTAACAAGTGTGGAAAATGTCCTGTTTCCCTAAAAAGTTCAGCACATGTCCAGTTTTTTCGGAAAGAGCGGCAAATGTCCTGTTTTCACAGAAAGAGCTGCAATTTTCCTCTTTTCTCAGGAAGGGCGGTAAAATTTCGGTATGGTTAGGGATGGTTAGGGATGGGCAGCACATGTTCCGTTTCTCCGAAAGAGCGGCAAATGTCTTCTTTCCTCAGCAAGGGCGGCGAATGTCCTGTTTTCTCACAAGAGGCGGCAAATGTCCTGTTTTCACAGAAAGGGCTGCAATTTTCCTCTTTTCTCAGGAAGTGCGGTAAAGTTCCGGTATGGTTATGGATGGGCAGCACGTGTTCAGTTTCTCCAAAAGAGCGGAAATGTCCTGTTTTTTTTCAGAAAGGGCAGCAAACGTAATGTTTTCCATAGATAGAGCGGCAAATGTCCTGTTTTCTAGGAAAGGACAGCGAATGTGCTGTTTTCTCAGAAAGAGAGGCAAATATCCTGTTTTCACAGAGAGGGCTGCAATTTTTCTCTTTTCTCAGAAAGAGCGGCAAATGTCCTCTATGCTCATAAATGGCTGCAAATGTCCTATTTTCTCAACAAGAGTGGAAAATGTCCTGTTTCCTTGAAAAGGGCAGCACATGTCCAGTTTTCTCAGAAAGAGCGGCAAATATCCTGTTTCCTCAGCAAGGGCGGCAAATGTCCTGTTTTCTCACAAGAGGAGACAAATGTCCTGTTTTCATAGAAAGGGGGGCCACTGTCTTTTTTTTAGAAAGGGCGGCATCAATCCTGTTTTTCATAGAAAGGGCATCAATTGTCCTCTTCTCTCAGAAAGGGCTACAAATGTTCTATTTTCTTAGAATAAGCGGCAAATGTCCTGTTTTTCAAAAAAAAAAGGGCAGCAAATGTCCTGTTTTTCATCGAAAGGGCAGCAAATGTTTTGTTTTCATAGATAGAGTGGGAAATGTCCTGTTTTCTCAGAAAGGACAGCAAATGTCCTGTTTCCTCAAATAGAGTGGCAAATGACCTGTTTTCACAGAAAGGCCTGCAATTTTCCTCTTTTCTGGGCGGTGAAAGTCCGATATGGTTAGGGATGGTTTGGGATAAACATCAGATGAATTGTTTCGGAGTTTAAACTGATAGTCAATTTGGTGCATAAACGGTGGTGATTGGTGATGTTCAGTGCTAATCGCCAACTAGAAATTAACCACCAAGTTGAAGTCTTTTTTTTTTTTTTTTTTTTTTTTTTTTTTTTTTTTTTTTTTTTTTTTTTTTTTTTTGCAAATATTGAGTTTTGGACTATATTTATGGCATGAAGTAGCGCGTTCGTCATCCTCCTGAGGAAGGCATTTTCTCGTATTTGGGACTCCTCGGTAAATAAATAATATTTGTTTACGAACGTGATATTTATTTTAAATAACGGGAACCAGAAACAACAGCGAAGGTAGATATTAAAAATGCACCCCGAGAATAAAATTTAAAATTTTACAATTAGGTACGTACTGGTGATTGTATATATTTTTTTGACAAGTGGGTAAAGATAAACTAAACCACTTGAACAGGCGAATAAAAATGAAATACATGTTATGCACGTGTTGAAAAATGTTAGTTATAGAGAACCATCGTTTTTTTCACCTAAGTACTCTAATGAATTCCTATTGCCAAAGCATAATCGGGTTTTTTTCACCTAGGTGAAAACGAGTGAAAACACTACTTCTGCTCACTGCACATAGTCGTGACTTGCACTGGCAAGATAAAATGTAAATTCCAGGAAAAAATTACTTACTGATGCGCTTTCTGTTGGTAGTTTGAGTAACCAACTTCAGAATAATACAAGATACACGCCCATCAACAGACTAGGACGAGAGTAGAACGTTCTTTTCAGAAAAAGGACCATGAGGTATACGCTACGACATCAGCCTGGTGAGAAGATCCCCCTTGACATAGCGTTATACGTCATATCACTGAAGTGTTAATGATAACTAATCTTATAAACCATCATTTTAGGACGATCCTTCAACTTGAAAACCTGTAGTTTTGAGCGTGCATGGTCTAACGACGGTGAAACGTTTAGGAAAGCGTGTAGGGATTGTTTTGATTCTCTGAAAAATGCATCAAAATCTGACTTTTAATAGAACATAATCATGATTTGCAGAGAAAGCTGAGAAACGTAAACAGGAAGTGGAAATGTTGATTTTGGAGAATATCAAATTCATTCACTTCCTGTACGTATAAAAACTTCGTTACCTTCGGTAGTGAGGATGCAAAATAATCACTGCTTAGCAAAACTTTATTGATTGAATTTCAAAGGACACTCACTACTAAACCTGGTACCCAATATGCTTATTGTGACCTGTTTAAGATCTCACAACTCGCGTAGGTATAGCAAGTGTAATTTATTTGGATAAAAATGTTATATAATAAGTATAATGTAATATAATATGATAATATTTAATAATGAAATAACTATGATACGATACAATATAGCAATATGTAATGTAATACAATAATCAGTATACATGTAAGGGTGTCTTTTAAACATGCCCCAAACATAGATTATCTTTTAATTTCAGACTATGTTTCTTAAAGCAAGAAGTTATTCGTGGAAGATTTCTATCGTCCCCCCCCCCCCCCCCCCCCCAAGATTCCGTTCACGTCTTTGTCCTTTCATTACTAGTGGGTTCAGAGTGCTTTGACGAAGATTTCTGATTCACGTTTTAGATTTTAAGATACCATTCACCAATGTTTCTCACCAGATGAATTTCTAAGGATGTTTCCAAACCACGAATCGGTATGCTTCCTTTATTCCCTACCTACCTCAAAAACGTGCGTTACTTTAGTTCACTGAGAAAGTACTACCATAATCATTTTCACCCACCCGTGTTGTGAATGATTGATAAGATGTCCATCATCTTTCTGGTATGACGGTAACATTTAATTTAATAAACATTACTTCTTTATAGAGACACTTAAGCTTTAACGATAAAACTTCTTATGGCGCTTTCCAATTCAAAACTCAGCTTTCCTGTTCAGTGAACATCTCCATTGTGGGTTAATATCATTTGCGAGTAAAAGGACTCAGTCTTTCATAGGTTTTTAAAGTTCCATTTTCTTCTACGATCAGACGCTCCACGTAGTCATAGTGTAAAAAAAGAACTATTGCATAATGCTAAGAGGATGTTGGTTGATATCTTGTTATAAGAAAATATTAAATCTTGTTACCAATCGTTGACATAGAGTACGTCGGTTGATATTATCTTGTTGTTCCAATATTCTGATCTATGATCAATAGATTAGGACTGAAGGTTGAACGGACGAGGGTGGTGATTCGTCAGTATTAGTCCACATCCGAACTAGAACACAAGAGCTGTAGGTTCAGCTTATTTCCCTGTCACGGTTAGGCTCAATTATCTTAGGCTTCTGTGAGTTATTGTTATTAACGTAATTTGCTGATCCTTTTGTGAACCAATAATTGTTAAGGTAGTGGAACTATCAATCACACCCAGAAGGGCAACGAGCGGTTAGGGTAATAGTATAACAATGGGGAGTCAAAAGCACGAGTCCTCTCATAACACAAGGCGTAGCCCAACTAAACCGCTATTAATCAAGACCCCAGTCTGGATACCATTCTGAATGTTCTGTGAACAGTCAATCACATATCTTGAATTAATAAATCAAGAGGTCGTAAAATTATCTTCAGAAGGATACCAGTGAATTTCATCACAACCCAGCACACGGAAAAATGTTTAATCTTTGTTGAACAGGAAGAACTCTTATAGGTAATTACAAATATTTTGAAGAAATCATGCTATTTTCATTTGGGTTTGATGATTGGGATCGATGAGGGGGAAAGAGTAGGGGGGGGAGGTGTTTTACTGGTAAACCTAGAGTATTTACTTTGTGCATTTAGAAACGCTCGGAAAAATGGAATAGACAGCATTACCATCGAATCAATGGCAGCCGCACATGCCCATTCACGTAAAACCACTATAACCCCACTGCTTGTGTGAAAAAAATTGTCGACGCTGCCCAGACCTCAACTCTTGAACGATTTTCATGATTCTTTATTCGTCCGATTTCCATTTCAGTTTATGTATGCATCAAACCCCGGAAATTTTGAATTTCATGATGGAAAGGAGTAAATGGCGGGTTAAAGCTGATTCTTTCATGTGCAATTTTTTTTTCTCCATCAAATTTTCTGTCCAGTTTTGTAACATAGGTCAGACGTCAAGAGTTTCAAAATTCATTATGGAAGTGAATTAATCAACTCTGTAAGCATGGAAGCAAAATGATAGTTACAAATTCCATCCACCTGAAACATCAGGTTAGGAGCATAGTTCAGAGTTAAAACTAAAGTAGGTAATGATAAAATAACACATCTCTTGTCTGTAAAGCTATTGTGAGTGGACCCGATAGTCCTTGAAATATTTTCTTTTTTAGTGGTTTTACAATTTATAATACGAAAACCACGCATAGGAATTGAACATGTTAAGAATGTAATAGAATGTTGAGGACCAGGTGTGTTAAAGATATTTGAAAAAGTGGATAGAGTTGTCTTACAACATTGATAAGACATTTCCGAATGGAAATAATCTTTCATCGCTATCCATTATTCTACAAATTCCGAACTGTAAGAACATCTCAACTATATTATGAGGATGAAACTCCGTCTGTCTGTGTGTCTGTCTGTCGTTCCTATGCACGACCAAACGGCTGAGTGGGGGAGTCTACGAGTGGGGGGGGGGGGGGGGGGTTCTTCTTGGATTTCTCTGAAAGGGGGCATAAGCAATTTTAAAATTTTCTACTCCCACCCGAACAATGGGCTGGAAGGCGGGAGGGGGGTAGGAGCCTCTTTTATGTGGTATGGGGACTATATTATCGCATCGATACTAATAATAATAATATTAATGATATTAATTTCATTACCATATGGGTGATACTGTTATAGTCTGAAAAATGAAACGGCTGCTATCCCATTTCTATTTGACCCTCGGATACGCGCGGTCCTGGAAAACTGTTGATACACGGATTATATCTTACAGATGAGTATAAAATATAGTAGACAACCAAACTGTTATTGATTTGAAACACAGAATAGCTTCGCTTTTCCTCAATTTACCAAATCCTAAGTCTAGCGAGTGAATTGGATCTGAAGGGTTATTTTCGCTAGTAGTAATACAAATAATCATTTACGTACCTTTCGGAGGAGTCCATCGTCACTAGCAAGGCGAGTATCGGGGGCGAGCGGTTTCGATGTAACGACATCATCATCAGGCTGTCGAAACTACTGTCTTAGAGGCAAGGAACGTATTATCTTACCATTACTCTAGTTTTATACTCAGACCCCGATGAGTTTTATCATCGGATGAGTGGAATTCATGACTCTCATTTTGCTTCATTGCTACAGGATATTTATGTGTTTTTCTTCTATTCTAGGTCAATGGTGCTGTGAACTTCGAACCGACGAATTACATTGTTCTGTCATACTGTATTACAATGATATTGAATTATTACTTAACTTTTTTAGCTTTTCCCCTCAATTCTTCAAAAGAGTTGCTTGGATTCACATTCAAATATCTCAGAAACTATACTCATTCATTTCTTCCTAATTACTCCTATTTTAAATGTTTCCCGAAAAGAGAAATAAAGTCAATGAACGAAAAACAGCAACTTGACTTATTGTAGTTCAACGATACATCAAAAAGCTCTTGCAATTACTGTTCAAGTTGAGCCTTCTGCTGGATTTCAGTAATAAAGTTGACAATCCAATTTGGGAAGGAGGAAGGGAGTATTCTTCTTGAGTTGTTAAATTAATTACCTAAATCACTTAAAAGGTTTAGTTGGTAGATAGATTACGAGAAGACGCTCTTATATTTTCGCTAGGTCTCTCTCGTCGGTTCATTTCTTCTCTTGAATCCTTCAGTCGTTTTGTAATCGCCCGTATACACCTATTTAATGCCAGGTCGTTCTTATTCAGTCTGCTTTAAGAATGATTCGAATGATGGGAGTTTGAATTTGTGAAGCCCAATAACATTCGACCCAATAGCTGGTAATTTATCAATTTATCTGTTGTGATAAAGTGAAGAATGAATTACCTTAAAAAAGGCTTTATTGAACAGAAATGTACAAGCAAAACTAAAACCAACATAGTAACGGAATTTCACAAGTGCTATGGACGCAAACAACACATGTGATGGGTTAATTATATATCCTTCACCCCCCACAATATAAAGAACGAACATAATCTTCTAGGTAACGAGGAGGACGACGATACTTCTCCGTGGTTGGGAGTCCGTATCCGGAATATTTCTTTGTGGTGGAGAATAAGTGTTAGTTGATGAGCCGGGGGGATGGGGTGTAACCAGCTGATATGGGGATTTAGGGGTAGCCGATGGGTTCTCATCAGGATGAAGTTCTCGTTTGGTGAAGACATTTCTTGACACTGTTGGTTTTCCTCTTCGCCAGATGGAGGGAGCTCATTCCCAGTCGGAGCAAGATGCCTAGTAGAAACTGTTGTTTCTCGGCCGTCCGGGTAGCGAATGAGAGCATAGTCATGATTACCGTCCAGGAGGGTAACCTCCTCCACTAAAGGATCGTACTTTGATGAGCGATTAAATTCCGTAGTAGTATGGGACCTTGAGTTAGGAGCCAGGAAGGAGTAGAGTTACCGTTCACAGTTCTTCTTGGGTAGTTGAATAGGCGTTCGTGTAGTGTAGCGTTGGTGCTAGTGCATAGAAGGGAGTGGATCGAATGGAGAGCGTCTTGGAGTACCATTTCCCATTGAGTAGTTTGAAGGTTTTTATTCTTTAGACCGAGCTGAATTGGTCTCCAAATTATGCCGTTGAATCTCTCTACTTGTATGTTTCCTCGGGGGTTGTAGGCTGTACTTCTGCTGGTAGCTACGCCATAAGAAGCAAGGAAAATTTTGCGTTCTTGAGAAATGAAAGATGATCCACGGTCAAAATGAACATATACTGGAGCACCAAATATACTGAAAAGCTGTGTCATGCAGCTACAAACTGTTGATGCGCTTGTGTCTGAGCAGGGGAAAGCGAATGGAAATCGGGAGTACTCATCAATTATGGTTAGGATGTACTTATTGACAGTCTGTGATGGTATCGGTCCCTTGAAATCTATATTCAACCTCTCAAATGGCATTGTAGTTTTTATCAGAGTTCCCTCATGATGGAAGAATTTAAGTTTAATTTCGGAACACATTTTGCAAGACGATGTTATGCGTTTAATATCTTCGACAGAAAATGGTAAATTTTTACTCCTGACCCAATGGTTCATTCTAGTGACTCCAAGATGGCATAAATTTTTATGTAAATTTACGAGTTGTTGATCGTTTTCTTTAGAGATGAAGCAGATTCGCGAAAGGGTATCAGCTGCCTGATTAAGTTTTCCTGGTCTATACGATGTCGAAAGAGTAGGATGCTGATAATCTGATAATTTTCTCATTTTTTATCTTCCCAGCATGCTTTGAATTGAACGCATTTCATTTGAGCGTTGGTCAGTGATGAGGCGGAAGTGCCTCCCCAACTGAAAATGTCTCCATTTGCGGACTGCCTCTACAATGGCATAGGCCTCTTTTTCGATAGAAGAATGATGGCGTTCCGAATTTGTCAATGTTCTAGAGAAAAATGCGACTGGGCGAGGTTGTAGCACAAGCCTCGCCCCTGTGTGTAGTGTGAGTATTTTGTGTTGTGACATGTGGTTGTGTGAGGACCGTGTTGGGAATGCTGAAGGGAGATCAGGAAAAAGGAAAAGAATGGGAGGGGAAAGTACTAGACCTAACACGCTTGTTCCCTGATACCAGGACATCAGAGGAACAAACATGGAGGGCATGATGGGTCTAGGTATACAGGGACGCCGATCCTGTAGGACCTGAAGGATCCCCACCTACGGGGTAATCCTCCATAGTATTCAATAATCTACGGCCTTTACTTTCAATTTTTGTATCGGCCGAAACCCTACACTCCATAAAGTGCAGACCACTAAAAATTTCAGGGGTGCCCTGATTTAGATTATGTACTGATTCACGAGTTCCAATTTCCGCCTAGCGCACAAGGTTCCCAACATAAATTTTGACAATTCTTCCAAGCAAGCATTAAAATCAGTAGTAATATGTTTTGTGAAACTCGTTAAAGTAAACCACACTAAAGATAAATGTATTATTTAAACATGTGACTAGCGTAATTAGCCAATAACGATTTTGTGATCTAACTGTAACTTTATACATCTTATTATAAAGCATCATTAAACTGCCGCGCCGCTAGCGTGCCCTACAGCATGAGAAAGGACAGCTAGAACTGACAAACATTTATAATTTTCATGAAAAGTAAATGTTTTTTTCTCTCTCAGCACATGTTTCAACTAGAAAAATGAAGTTGTATTTGTGCATTAAAAAAATAATCTTTTACCTCCACAAAATTGTTCAAACATTGACAGTTCCAGAAAATCAAAGAGTCGTCTACTTGATCGGCTTTTTTGACAGTTCGTTTGACAAAAACCCGTCGCACTGAAATCTTCATCACTTATGTTACTTATGGAATCAAAATGGTTTCGCTCAGGATGAGTTTCGTTAGAGGTAGTTTAGAATCTTGTTGAAGCACCACCGTGGTCTCGTCGACATGGCCTTCTCGTTCACAATCGCTTCGTTTTTGATCGCTGAGTACCCTTAGGGCTTGTCGTTTTTTGATCTGTTGGTTCTGTTGAGAAGCCTCTAAAACTAATTGCTATTCGGTTTAGAAGCCACTAACATCTTCATCCTTTCCTTTTTTTCCATATCTAAATTGTGATAGTTAGTTTTTGAAATCGGTACGACGTTGAACCCTTTTTTTCCTGTTACCCACTTTCTGGTTGCCTTGCTTTCCTTTCAAAGATTGATTTTTTCAATTCCTCGCGATCTGATATTGATCCATCTTGCCCTAGAATGATACCATTGATTTTTAATTCTCTTCTATCCTGAAGGAAATTAAATTCGTACCGCCTTCATACATTCTATTAGAATCGGTATGTTCCCCGCATTTTTCCCAATTCTGAATATCGAAAGAGTTTTCACTAATTAAAAAACAAACGTTACTACTTTTAGAGATTGTAATGGTGGCGGCCGTTGGTCTGCAAAAGGAGTGGGGCACACAAATATTTACCCATTCGACAGTCAAGAAGAGTATTGAGGTTTTTCTTCCATTTGTTTTACTTTCAGTGTGAATGAACTTTGATCTAAACACATGAAACATATATCCCACTTGCGTCATTTCAAATGCCATGGGCAACCGTTATGAAAGAATATGACTACTAAATAATGATAAATCATGATCATCAAATATTATTGATAATTAAAAATAAATAAATTAAATCAAAAATACTATCTTATAGGTACCTACTTACTAAGTATCTAAAAATTTTAGAATGGACTGTATTATCAATAGAACGCTGCAAATTATTTCACAAAGGTTAATTATTTTTTCAATTGAGTTTGATCGTAAGTAGTTTTAGTTGGCTTGCGTACGTCATAAGGCCCGTCCAGACTCCTCGGCGTGTCCTATTTCGAGTTGCCACAACCTATACTTCTATAATTACTAGCCGCTCCGGCTCGCTACGCTCGCCTCCACGTCCAGCCGGGGGCAAGCCCCCCGGACCCCCCATTAAATTGCTCGCTTCGCTCGCAAAATGTGGCATGTAGGGAATGTTGCTCGCTTCGCTCGCAAACGGTAGATCTCTAAGGGTAGGTTTAACTTCTGTAGGGGAAGCTGCTCGCTTCGCTCGCTTGAGGAAGTTATACTGCCCACCCAACTTGGCAGACGTTTTTTTCTGTTGGAAATTCTTACAAACAAATTAAATCTTATAAAACTACGTGGACCCACGAAAAGTTTATTAGGGAATGTTGCTCGCTTCGCTCGCAAGGTATACCTGTATATGTGTAGGACAAAGTCCGTATTTATTATTTGAAATTGCTCTCGCTTCGCTCGCAAGGTAGGTACCTATGTAGGCATACCTGCTCGCCTCGCAATGTTGTGACATCGAACCCTTCACGTCAATTCTTGAGCCTTCTCTCGTCCACGGCAGAATCATTTTAATCGCTTTGCTCGCTTCTGCTCGCAATTCGTCACGCTTCTCGTCACTTTTTTCGATATCCGATTTCGGATTCAGATTCGGCGGACCCAAAGCTGTATTTCGCCCGCGAAAACCGTTCCGAAAAACGTACCTTTATGGGGTATATTTTAATCGGAAAAAACCAAGTTTTTCGGCGGACTTTTCGAGAAAACGGGTCCGTACTCTCGCATTTTTTTGACGCATTTCCCGATACTTTTTTCGCGATCCGATCGCGCCGTCGTCTTCCTCGTAGGAAAACCTACGAAACCCGTATTTTTCCGGAATTGTCAACGGCCGTTTAGAGGGGTAGGGGAAGCGGGGAAGTCCAAAAAGCGCACATTAATTATTACTTCGACCCCCCTCCCGCCCAACGGCCCATGGTTCGGGTGGGATTAGAAAATTTTAAATTCGCTTATACACCCTATCGGAAAATCCCAAAAAGATCCCCCCACTCGTAGATCCGGCCCACTCAGCCGTTTGGCCGTGCATAGACACGACAGACAGAGCGACAGAGCGACAGACAGACGGAGTTTCATTCTTATTAATAGTATAGATATACGCATGTTTGTATTTCTCGATTGGAGTTCCTATCAATTCAAATAGTTATTGCCTTAATAATATCATTATCTAAGTACGTACGAAAAGTCGAGAGGATACCTATGTTATTAAATATACGTAGGAAAAGCATTGGTATTAACACACAAATATGACCTAGAAAAAACATATATTCATGCCTCGAAGGAACATTGTACCAACCTCATAGTGCCGCGGCGCCTCCTCTCACTCCACCCCCCGCTCAAACCTCCCACCACCCACCGTGACCCCCTGCCAAGCGTGCCAGGCGTGCGTCTAACACGTCTAACACTCAAAGCCACTTTTTCGCCCGTTTTTGGCCCATAGCATCTATGCGAGTAAAGCGATCGGAATGGTTAAACGTTAGGACCAACTAGACCCCAAATGGAGTCTATGTGCGAAAGAACGGGTTTTTCAAGTAAATTCTTATGCCTTTTATGGCCCGGACGGCGGACGGTGGACGACGGACGGCGGACGGCGAACGGCGGACGGCGAACGGCGGACGGCGAACGGCGGACGGCGGATGGACATTTCAAATTTGGATTCTACGCACCTTGAAACGTAAAGTGACAAAGTTTGAGGGGGTGTCATAAAAATTTTTTGCCATACGATTACATAGGCTTATTATTGGAAATAATAAACCAAAAGTATTAAACATTATCAAGGCTTCGATTGTATTGCACTAGTAAACTACGAGTACTTAGGAGAAATAATTCTGAAGGAATATCAAAGAACGCAAAGACGTCAATTGAAAATCGGATATTTTAAAAAATCGGATATAGAAATGTTGTCTATCCCCACAACCACCACTCACTTAGGTATGTATAACCTTTTTCTTTAATGCAACATATCCAGAATGATCAATATTCTACTGAAAATATAGATTTGAGATGTTATCGTTACTCATTTTGTATGGTTTTGAGGTGCCTTTGAACACTGTAGCTTTTTCCAAATTTGACCTCAAAATGTCGTCAGTTTTGGCTGATTTTGAACTAAGCTCAGAAAAATTCCTCGGTTCAATGAACTATCCCTCTCATTTTGGCCTCTTACTCCTACCTCAAGACCACAAAACTTGATGCAATCAATAATTTCAGAAAGTATAAATCGATTTCTGTCAACTTGCTACTTGATTGTATTTCTTGATAGCAAGTTGATGAGCTGAATCTAACTGAATAGCTATGTTAGCTCAGCCAATCAAAGCTAATTCTGTGATATAATTGATATGTTTTTTATTATATTCGTGAGATTTAATGCGATCTGTCAGATGTATATCACTCACACCATTTTAAGTCCGCAACCCATCTCCACCTAATATCAAGCAAGGAAAACAAAACAGAGCATTCATTCTAGTGTATCCAGCGATCCATTCGTGTTTGCTATAAATTTCAGGGTTGAATTTACGAGTTCCTTTCTCGCTTTTTGCAACTTGTGTTAATTTCAAGTGAGGGGTGTCTCTCCCCAAACTTTTAATGAACACCCTCTCTTCATAATTATGATCTGTAGAGGATTTTGATTGCAAATTTGCCACAGTGTTTGACTCGGGTGGAAACATTGCTACCTAGTTCCAATAATGTTAGTAAAAACAAAGTTAATATACATGTACAAACGGCAATGTGAAATAAAATGTGAAGGAAAGTTATAAGTCCCGAATCGTCCTTATTCCATCAGGGTCAAGCGCTGGGTGCTGTTGTTGAACATACAATCTACCTATCCTTATTCAGAGGTAAGATGTGCATAGTATAAGAGCTGGAAATGTATTAGAGAAATATTAACACATTTTTACATTAAAAAAAGCAGAATAAATAGGATTCTACTACTGGCTGAACCATGATCTTACATCTTACACTTTAGAGGTTGTTGTAGTTTTCCACGGCCATGGAGCAAAGAGAACTCTTAGCATGGATGGTAGGGAAAATATCACAGAGTAAAAGAAGGCATGAAGTGGTTCCCTTCCTTGGACCATGGAATGACCAGAAGAGAATCAGTTTGGCTAATGGAATAATACGAAACTCCTCTAGCGGAAACCACTCATGACGTAAATTTCATTATACGGTCTTTAGAAAAGTGGAAACACTGTCTTGGGGAATGGCCCCGAATATCGTATGAAATATCCCTTTATGACCTTTCATTCCCGTTCCTAGTCCTTTATTTCCCGTTCCTTGCCCTTTATTTCCCTGTACTTACCCCTTCAGAGTCTAATCTGAATCGACGAAATTTCTCTGTTGATAGCTTGATATCGCAATCTACGTATTTTGTTGTAGGTAGATGGATCCTTGGCATAAAACTATTCCATCTAGCATCCACTTTGGAACCACAGCATGAGCTAAACACTCCCCTTTCCATTATAATTTGAAACGATGAGTTGCTTGTAAAGGCTTCATTCAAGTTTGTTACTTTCTTCCCGAAAGTACTGGGGCAAAGTCCTGATGCCCCCCCCCCCCCCCCCCCCCCCCCCCCCCCCACCGGCCGCACCTGGATCGGAAATGTTGAAAAATGTTTAAAAATTACCCAGTCTCTCAAAATAGTCTTCAATACCCCAAACTTTCTCAAAAACTTCCTCATTTAATACACTTTCCAACGGTATAGTCTTTTTCACTTTTACTTTGCTGAATAGAGAGAAAAAATGTTTTACAGTTGAATTTTTTCTTTTTCTGACAAAATTGTGGATTTTTTTTTTTTTTTTAAATGACCCTCTATACATACAAGTTAGGGGTAAGTTTCTACATATTTTTTCACGCATAATTGAATGGTAACAGATCTTTCCAACCCCATTATTAGCGAGTTTTCCACAATGACTCAATTAGATTATGCTCAATTGGACCAATGTGTTTTTAGGGGTAAAACGTGATAAATAAAGCATTAAAATCGGTTGTAACCGAGTTAGAGAGATCTGCATGTATTACCATCCGTTTCAGCATGAAAAAATACGTAGAAAATGACCCCAGGTTAGATGACTATTTTCGATGAAATCCCACGATTTCATGGAGAAAGCCACGTTTTTCAACATTAAGACATAATTTCCTCCCCTATTTAGCATGAACTTCCTAACAACGACCCCCCTCCCCCTTTGCAGTAATTATTCCCCTTGACCACGAACCGATAAGTTCCTGAGCCCACCACCACCAAACAACACCTGTCTCCACCACCGGTCAGCTCCATGCCAATCAAGACTTCACTTATTCTACGGGGTCCCGCCAAAAGAACCGAACAACCAACAAGGACTAACAATGAAGAGACTCAGCCACACCAAATCGAGGATTGGGGAGGGGATTGTCTCACCTCAGCCCAAGCGGAAGCCTCCTCCATACAGTTTACTACAGTCAGTTGTCAAGACCAGTTGTGTAAAACGTTTGTTGTAGAAATGAAGTGCGTGTCCCCAGTGTATACGGCCTAGCACCAATTCCTCCCAGGGCAACGAATTGCATTCTTTTGCCTTTGTGAGCAAGCAAGTCCGGCCATCCCTGTCTGTCCCATCCCATACGCCAAGTGAAACAGATAGAGACTGTGAAACCCCCTTGTGCATCCCCCCGAACCATCACCTATTGTGATAATGCGGTACTATAATCCTGCCTCAGAATCGTCTACAACAAACAGCACCATGAGTAGAATAAGTTTTCTAGATTGGCCAATTTTATTAGGTAGGAAGCAACTTTTGTGTTCTGGTACACCAAAGCATGGATAACTAGGCACTTTAGCGCTTTTTCCTAATACATTGTCAGTAATTCATTTCTTTGGTGATCACCCCATAAAGTAACGAATAGTATGAAGTATAAGTAATAGTAGTATTAGTAGTTTTTACGAATAGTAAAAAGTATATTTGTGAGAAGATCCCATCCAATATAGTAACAGTTGCTGATGCTTTTGAGCAAGTAGGATCAACAACTTACCAAATCTTGTATAAAATAACATTTCCTCACTCCTAGAGAGCAACTTTTGTTCATTGGCACTTATGAGCAACTAGGTCGATGAAGTAACACTTTCTCATATTGAAAGAAACGTATTTTCTTGTTATTTCTAAAGAACTATATCTTTTATTGATACATTGCCTTACCTTATCTACGAATCTGAAAGGAACATTTATCCTTACATGTTGAGAGCAACCATTTCTTATATATTGGAAGTAACTATTTTCATATATATTTAAAACAACTATTTCTTGTATTCTGAAAGCAATTTTATTTTAGGTCATCAAATTAATGCACCTCTATATATACGTAGGTATTCATTTACTCTTACCAAAGTAATGCATTTCTTCTATCATTCAAATACTTTGAGAGTATCATATTTCTCTTGCTGAGCATTTGGCTTATTGTCTTCTAGGAGAGCAACATATTCACATTCCAAAGTAGCTATCTAAAGTAACGCTTCTCCAAAGTAATTCATTCTTATAGTACAGTAACACAACCTTTTCTATTTCAGCAACCAACCTGCCTATTCAGTTTACTGTATCAATGTAAATCCAATATTGCATTATCGTTACTAGTAAGCATTACTTATCACAAAGTAACTATTGCTGATATTCAACAACCCATTACTTGTACTCTTGTCATTTCCAAATATACACATTATATGTCCGTATTCGAAACACACTCTTTCACTCAGCAACTACCCTGACTCTCTCTTGCAAACTAACAAAATGCTAGTAACTAATTGCTGTGGTGTGCATACAACCACTGATTAGATATCATATATTATTAAAGTCAACATTGAGCAATCACCTTCAGTGTCTATAGAAAGAAACTATAATGCACAAAGGTAAGAATAGTCTTTAAATTCTGGCTCACTAGAGAAAAACATTGAGAATACAGTTTTCAGCACAGAGTAACTCCGATCGTCTTGATGCCAACAGCAAGGGCCTCTTCTCCCAAACTACGGTAAGTGGTTATCACTGTTTTATAACTGTCGCCATTATCAAAATTGTATTAGAAACGGTTCTTGTCTGCGTAGCCAAAAGCTCTCACGAGTCACCCCTCTCTTAACATTGGAATTATTTTAAAGTAACTCGTTCTTGTCTGTAATTAATATCATCTGCCCTTTAAGCCAATAGTTTCTAGTTTAGTAAGGAAAGTAAGCACCCTGTGCAACTGAGCGTTTCCTCCTTACTGACACAGCAATAGCGTTGAGTTGGACATCGCCCCCTTTCTCGGCAATTCAACTTGAACACCCCCCTCTGGTAGTAGTTTCCATGGTAATCAGCCCCTCAAGCACCAATTTCGCAGCCCGTAACTTCCTATACCTGTGGTAACTCCTTGGTAGGATATCAGAATTCCTTTAATTCATAGCGAACCAGCTTACAATAGTGGTGGCAGTGGTGGGATCTTAGTTTCCACTACCGTCCCAATACTTGTGTTTGGCAACCCATTTCTTGCATTAAACCGGAGTAGCAAAACCCTTGGATCCGTTTTCCATTTCCACTCATTTTCCCCTTCTTCATCCCTACCAGAACCAGCTTACATTAGCAATTTAAAAGTAAAATTGGATACACCGTTGGGAGGTTTAATAAATGAAGCAGTTTATGTGACAGTTTATGATTGATGAGACAAATTTTGAGGGAGTGGCTAATTTTTAAACAGGTTTTAAAATTCCAATTTCCAAATGAATTAACGATTTTCTCTTCATAAATGATCCTGAATGGAGTTGAATAAATATGAAAATCATTTGCTCTCAATGACAATGTAACACTGATTCTGAAAATGTGGTCAAAAGTTGGCAAAAGTTGACTTAAAGGGGATAAATGTTGGTTTTCATGTTAAAAAACATGGTTTTATAAATAAAAAAATGAAAAATAAAAAATTAAATCTTGGCAACGGATTGATCAAGGACGGTTCAGTTGGCGGCGATATGCTCCATTACCAATGTAGTTCTACCTGAATTTTTTCATCCACAGTATGTCTCTGACAACCTATGTAGATTGGACCCAGAAGTTGCCTATAGGTACGTTATTCCTTGTACGTCCGGATGGAGCAGCATGACTCAAACCTTGCAATTTATGACACTGCATGTGGCTCTACAAATGCATCTTGAAGTCAAGATTTCAATAAATTAACAACAAGTCAAGCATAAATCCTATCCACATAAAAGAGTGATTGCATTTTTGATAATGATCAAAAGTAACGAAAAACCCAAGAAATTTCAAATTTAATTATTATCACCTGTAATTGTTATATTGTAAAAAATACTTCTATCCAGCAATAATTGAAAGTGGTTGAACATATTTGAGAAAACTGGACGAATGATAGCTCAAAAGTAAAGGAAAACATATTTTTGTAAGATAAGAACATAATAATTGAAAAATGCAAAAAAGTCCAAGCGAAACTTCAGGACTAACAGACCGACTTTGAAGAAATTGCATGTATTTTATGGTTACTCTCTGGACAATCCCCACCAACCAGTTTTATGGCCTAAACATGAATATTATTTGAAAAGAGTTTATGAATGAAACTAGAACACCCAGAATGTTGTGCCAAAAATGTAGTTAATTTCAGTAAAAATCAACAAAAATTACATAAAACTTCAAAATCTAATGGACGTGATTTCGTTCTTGAGCGAACAGCCGCTTGTTCACACTTCCAGCGCCGGACGATCACCACAATATACTTGTATCAGTAGATACGTTTAACACTGCAGACTCTGTGGTGGATTGCTTGATAATGGGTTATTACATCATGTAACAGCGGCGTAAAAATAAATCCAGTTTTATCTGACATCGATGTAATAGATATGGTAGGATCATATTGTTTTCTATGGTCCTTGGAAACATAAACCTCATTAATGTGTGTAACAGAAAGAGGAAGTGAGTATTTAAAAGCTATCCAATTTCCTTGGGAACAAGATAGTAATTAAATTTGAACGCCGGTAGGCTCAAGTTCAGGGAAGTTGAATGGTGTACGGTGAACTTTTATAATTGAACGTAAACCAAGTTTCCATATAGTCATTGAGGTTGAGACGCATGGAAAGCCATGGAAGAACGAAACTCTTCAAACTTGTTATAATAGAAGAGGAAAGTCATTAAGCTTGTGACATTCTTTCTGTTCTTAGATATGCTACTTTCAGGAAATGATAGACACTATTGGTACTGTGAATGAAATAATTTATTATCTCATTGGAAGTGAACACTTTTTTTCTTTTTGCCGGTGGCATGAAAACTAGTATTGATGCAATTTTAACTTCCGGTTGTTAATCTGATGAAATGATGTTGGGTAGATGATTCAGTCGATTGGAAATGACGTCATCATCTAATGACTCCACTTTCAGTGGAAGCTTAAAAAATGAATTAAAGTTTCGAATTCATTTGAAGATAAAGTTATTCATATACCTACTCATAAATGAATTTAGTTGTGCAAAAGCTTGAATGAATTTGTCAAGAAGTTAGTCAGTTTGTTAAAATTTTGACCTGATGTTCCTATGCAACAAATTTGCAAGAAAATGCGTCGCAAAAACGGCTACAATTGCTAAGCCCTACTTTTTGCCGACAACTACTTTGAAAAGTTATTGAGACTTGAATTGTGCAATGAAAAGTTCTTTTAGCGAATTTTCGGAGAAAATGAAGCTATTGTAAAGAGACGAAAAATTTTAAAATCAAAATTTTCGAAACATTTCTTCATTGCGATCCGTTTTGGACTTCTTATACGTGCGTGTTTGGTAGGGATTTCCTTAATTTTTTACGTGTTGAATTGATTGAAATGGCTTTCTGTGCAATCCGGTTCAATGCATCAAGAGATGATTGTCAACAACCGTCAATGATATCGGAGAAAAAAAAAACTCTTTCGTTTAAGTTCTTGCTTTTTTTTTGGGATGCTGAAGTGATAGATTAAACCTGCTAAAACTCAATCTATATCATTAAAAAAACCACCAAACCATCCATAGAATTTAAACATTTTCGGAGTTGCATATTATACATTAAGTTGTTGAGGTTCCTCTAACACCAAATTTAAGATGTAGATTCTATTTTTTCAAACTTCGTGAGGATCCTGGTCAGCGGACCCATTATTTAGAATACACCCATTGTCGTATACTCTAACAATGGTACTTACACTGTACTGTATGCGTTTACATGTTTGATTGATTATTACGATTCTCTCTATTCCTCACAGTCAAACCTATTACGATCTCAAGGGCATTTGGGCAATCACTTGAATCTTTCACGTGGGTCCTTAGTGCTTGGCCGTTCACTAGAGAGGATCCGATCATGTAATCTCCTGAAACAACAAATCCAGTGGCATTATTCGCCGCCCTCAACAGGCTCCCTATAATGGACTGGCTGAAGTGGCGATTAGGTCCTCTAAGCACTAGGTTGTTCGTCTCTCAGTAATCAGAAACAGGAATACGGAAAAGCTGAGCTCTAACTCATGTGATGCTGGAGGACCGATCCTCACAGCGTCATCATCCTCTCGCAGTTTACCAGTAATTCGAACGCCTGTTCCATCAAGCTTATTACTCTATTCATCTACTGATATATGAGTGGAGAGATATGAATGGATACCGATTCATACAGTTGTATTAAACAGATAAAAAAATTCGGTGCGAGGACGATGTTGGTGTTAAACACAGGAGTGGAAATTTAAATGATGATTTTAGTGTTTGCTGAGCCAAACTACAACTTATGCCTCGCCGTTCTCTACTTGGATATCAAAACATTATCAACATGGAATCAGTCGATAATTGAGCTGATTATCTCGTAGTTGTTATTGATTCTCGCAGTTGTTATCGATTCAACGTGAACAGGTTTTAAACACCATATTTACGCTAAAAATTGAGAAAAAATTATGAATTTTTTGTTTTTTATTTTTGAGGTCAATGTTAACTTTAAAATTAACTTGATTCTTTTTAATTTTGAAAGCAGATCATGGAAGAAGACTCTAAACAATCCAAGAGGTCTGCTAAGAAGAATCATCAAGATGAAAAGGTGACTACACATCTAAATTGAACGGTACCGTAAACAGAAATATAAAAGGAAGTCACTAGAAGGTTCAGAAATACGTGTATTTAGTTGAAAAAGAACATAACAGGGAGGTTCAGCTCCGAGACTGAAACATTCAATTAATAAATATCTTGTAAAAAACCATCACTATTATTACTTATTGTTTGTTATTATGTATTATATGTTTTTTCGCTTCATTTTGAATCTCCACATACTTTCTCGTTTTCTACAAAACAGCTTCAAATCTTAATTCCTAGCTATCAATAATTATTCTTGTGATATTAAATTATTCCAACAATAATTACACTTGTGATCCAGTCATTAAACTTTTATTTTTGTAAATTATTTCCAAGTCTCAATCAATAATATATTATAGGAACGAACTCAATAATTAAACTCAAAAACTAATAATGAAATCAAAAAATTTAAATCAATTTAAATTTATATATTTTTATTAATTCTTTGTCCTTGTTCATCAGATATATATTCAAAGTAGCTATTATTCCAATCACTGTTATCAATGAGATCCCCCAAACCCCCCCCCCCCCCCCAAAGCCCATCAAATTAAGTTCACTACATAAGGTTTAGAGCAATGTTGGGTTCATTACAAAGATGGTTTTTTTTTTTTTTTGGTTTTTGGAGTTCCTATAAACTAACAACGCAACCTCTTCAGTTTATCATAACTACGAGAAAAATATATTTCAGCTCAATTTAAGAATTGCACTACGAAAATTCTCATTATTTACGTATAATACAAAGAAGCAAATAATAGTTTTAGAAAATTGTGCGATAAGTTACTGAAATATCTAAGGACCCCCCCACCACCCTTTCTATAGTCGGGGCCGGGTCCTATATATTGCACATATCTTTTGGCACAGATGTGCGATGAAAATCGTAACACAAATAAAGAATGGTTTTAGGAAAACTTACACTATTCATATTTCGGCGTTAGCCTTTGTCAAAATGAAGAGTAGAGTGGACAAAGGCAAACGCCGAAATATAAATTGTGTAAATTTTTCTAAAGCCTTTCTTCATTTGTATTACAATTTTCATCGCACATCTTTGCCAAAAGATGTACTGTTCTTTTAGAACTGTTAGAAACCAACCACAAGTATATATATATATATATATATATATATATATATATATATATATATATATATATATATATATATATATATATATATATATATATATATATATGGGTGTTTCATAAATGATGGATATGTATTTTTATCTCCGATATTTGAAAGGGTTAGAAAAAACTTCAAGCGGTAACCCCCTTCATTTTCTATGGAGAATTCAAATATCACATTTGCGCGCAATTTCATGATATGACCCATCGCTCGATTTTTCAAGTGTTGCCAAATGGGCTCAATTCCGTTCCCACAGTGTGCGACGATTTTCGAGTGTTTTTTTGTTCTGAACCTTGTAATGATGTTCATTTATTGATATTTGTAACACCAAATTGGGAAAATACCGAAAAAATTACATTTAAGTACGCTCTGTGCTGGGTGGAAATGAGTAAGATGAGTGCGTTTCTAGCCGATTTTTTTGTGTTTTCCCATGTTGGTGTTGCAAATATCAATAAACGAACATCATTAAGAGGTTCAGCACGAAAACATACCCCAAATTCGTGTATTACATGTGGCAATTGAATATCTTCAAAATTCAGTATTTCACAATTCCAGCATATTTTGAGCGGAATTGCGCCCGTTTGCGCACACTTAAAAAATTGAGTGATGAATCATTTCTTCATGAAATTCTACGGAAAATTCGAATCAGCAATAAAAAATTAGGGTTCTCATGTGAAAAACAAAGTTGATGCGCGGATCGCGGATCAACGGGTTGGTGCGCACAAACGTGATATTTGAACTCCCCGTAGAAAATGAAGGGGGTTACTGCTTGAAGTTTTTTCTAACCCTTCAAACAACGGATATAAAAATACATATCCATCCTTTAGGAAACACCCCATATATATATATATATATTTTAGGTTTAAGCCGCACCTCAAAATACACACATATATATATATATATATATATATATATATATATATATATATATATATATATATATATATATATATATATATATATATATATATATATATAAAGGAGAGACATGATCAGGAGCGCTGTAACTCATCAGAATTGTAAAAGCCCACCATACACTGTAAGGCGTGTGATGGTGAATAGCATTAGACTGGACAGATTCGCACGATTGAACAGATCAGTGACGAAATTAGTATACAAATGGGTCGCGATCGTATTGAAACATATTGATAAGAAATGCATGAGCCTTATTTCTTGTTGGTTGAAGTAAATTGAAAACATCCCCGCTTTGCTGGTCCACTGGCCTCAACTGGACGCGTCGTGATTAATTTAGGTTCACTCCTAAATAACAGTAAATAGACCGGTACATAATTTAGGTAAGAATAGCAATTGGTCATGAGTATGTTGGAACTCACCCGGTTTACTATGTACCCCCCCCCCCCCCCCCCCCCCCCCTCTGCACCCGCAATTTTAATCAAACATGCATGAGTTTGAGCAATTCCTCTCCCTTCCTCTATTATATCCATCATGAAGTATGAAATGCACTGCTGAATATTTGTTTTACACAACTTTATGAATAGAATGTAAAATCGACCAATGAGAGATTTACCGAGATGGGTTGAGAAAAACCGATGAATTACGATGAACTACTATTTTTCGGCAAATATAAATGAAATTTAATTACATTCATCACCTTTAATTGGTGCATACATTTTTCTATGTTTTGATTCATCGTTGATAAATATCTTTAGACTATAAGTCTGCTTAAAAAAAATTATTATAATAATAAGTTTAACAATTTTTGGCCGTTTGTAGACATTTTTAGTGATTCTCTTAACACATAAATTTGACCGATTTAATGTGCTAAAAAAATACTGGTCATCCTTTCGTTTGGAAAACTTTTTTTTTTCTTGTATGAAACACACTTTTTTTTTTTTTTTTTTTTTTTTACAAAACTCCATTCAAAGGCGAAGGAAAACGCCATCAAATTGAAAAATAAACAAACAAAAATTTTAAAAAGTGAGGATGAAGCCCAAGTTTACCCTATGCCGGCTCTAGGGATGAGGGAAGTTGCAAAAGGATGAAGAGGAAGACTGGGATGAAACTAAGTGCCGCTATAAAATTACCAAAAGTTAATTTAAGAACCCCTCAAAAGGCGGGTGGAAATATCACGGAGTATTCCCGCCAAGATGACCAACTCTAGTAACTTTTCCTGCACCACACCTCGTGCCATGACAAAGTCACAGCCATGAACTTGATGTTATTGGTCGCTAGTCCTTTTAGTTTGGAATTTCTGTCATACTTTTTTATTTTAGCCCGCCATACCTCCTCCGTCTCCACGCTGCCACTGACGACCTGGACATCCAGGATTATGGCAAACCCATCAGGCTTGATGTCAACGATACCCAGCTTCTTGCCCTGGTCACTCGGTATGTGATATAGTCTCTCCCTTTTGACATCCCAACCGCTGGATGACAAAGCGCCTGCTATCTGCTTGGCAACCGCATTGTGACGTAGAATGTGCCTACCGTGAGTACGAAGGCACTGCTGCACCACATGATACAGATTCTCATATTTACCCTGACAGGTACAGCAGAAGGTGTCTACTGTCTCGCAACTACTCCTTGAACACCTCACTGATGTGGCTAATGTGGCCACCAAGACAGCGTGAAAATGGCCAGAGCATGAAGATATGGGTAGGTTCAGAGCACTGTCGGCTCTGCTTTACCATCTACTGACTCATGCAGTGCAGCAGCGAACTCAGCAGATGAGCTGGGTTTTGGAGCAGTTGGTGTTGCTATATCACACCACAACATCTGCGGCCTGAGAAAGTACAGGTCTGCAGCTGTGCCGGCGACCTCCCAGCTCAAGCCTCTGAGGGCAAGCAGGAGCTGGGAGCTTAATGATGGGGTGCTGGCTGAGAGAGAGACAATACCGAGCCCACCGGCGTTGACCACTGCATGGATATAGGCACTTGGGACACCAGGTGGGAAGCCTAGCAAAGACCGCACAGTAGAGCGAACGTCACAATCTAACTCAAGCAGCCTCTTCGCAGTAAGCCTACTAAAGACTAGCCCGTATGTTAGCTTTGGCACTGTCGAGGTGCAGCTTTTGCTGTGGCTTCAATGGAGCCTCAGTGAAATGAGAAAGAGCTCCATGAAGGTCCACACGGGTCTCAGCAATGGTGGCCACGCCCATGAAGACGACTCCAAGGTACCGCCAAACCTCCAGCATGGATCAGGTGGGGATGGGTGACTGTCCTATGACCAAACACTCACCCTCAACTGATGCTTGCGACTCAATGGGACCAAGGAGACTGACTCACAATTATCTGGGTTAACCACCAAACCACACCTGGCAAGCTGCTTAGCAAAGGCATTCAGGTCGATCTGCAAGCCCTCACAGGTTTCAGTGAGTAGGATTACATCAAAGGCAAAAGCCAATGCACCGACTGGCTCCCCAGGGGCGAGATCAAACAATATTTCAGCTGGCAGCTTTTTTTAAAATTATTATTATGGTAGAGGGACTTTGGGTACTGTATTTCAGTAACCCTCCACTGCGACCCAGGGGATCTTTTGTGGATTGCCCTCATGGCTCGGAATCCAGAGGAGAGTGACCTGATTGATCTGAGCGAGCTTCTTGATGGTAGCCTGACAATCCCAGACCAGCTTTGAACTTATAATGATGGAAGCAAATGCCTTGAGGGCAGCCTTGGTATCAGATGAAATATATACTGGCAGCTTACCCAATGCCACATCCACAACCAGGTTGAAGAGGAGTGGCAGCGGAAGATTCCCCTGGTGTGCCCCACACCCAATGACAATACCCTGACATCCTGCCTCGTGCCTCGAGGACCTCAGGCCTTCGTGGTACTGACGGATGAATTACTCGATTAACAAGCAGGTGCCCTGACACCACGAAGACAATCGGTCAGGGCAAAATGGCTTACAGTGTCAAAGGCCTTAGTGACGTCCAGAGAAGCAAGATGGAGCTGCCAATACGGGCATTAGAAATGGCAGTTTGGAGAACTGTTAGGTTCCCCCCTGTGCCATCCGCTGGCCAAAATGCTCTCTGGACGTCACCCGTGACACCAGCCACTTGGAAACGAGATGCCAGAATATTTAAAAGTGGTGGAAAACTACTGACGATATTGAAATCAGCCGCCAGGCCCAATTTCTACTTTCGTAAGAATGAAGATAGACCAGATATGGGTCTCAGCTTTTGGCGGTCTTTCCAACAGAAGTAACAGGTTGAGGATTAGAAGCTCAACATTCTTTGAGGCTTTATTTCAGCGTCAGGCAGAAATATCGTCGGATCCTACAGATGTGGAGTTGTTGACATGGCTCTTCCATGCCTCGTTATGAAACACCAGTGTGCACATAATGCTGCATAAAGAATCCCTGGTGGAAGCTGGGGGCACCACAGACTCACCAGGGTTGTGCCTGGGAGCAATCGAAAGTGGCTCCAGTTTGCACCAAAAGAGGATACTCGAAAGATGCAGGGGGTGTACACATTTTCAGAACAACCCTTGGAGGTGAGTGATGAGCTGAGGGATTTATATGAACGCTCTACTGATACAATAAAAGAAAGTGAAGAGCAGCAAGCCCTCTTTCACTTACTGAAGCGGAACTCTGATGTTTTTGCGTCAAATAAGCAGGAACTTGAAAAATGCACTGTTGGACGACATGACATTGATGTACAGGGGCACACTCCTATCAAGCAACAGCCTAGGAGAATCAGCCCAGTTCAACAAGAGACTGTAACGACATTAGTCAAGGAGATGTTAGAAGCAGGTGTCATTGAAGAGTCTTCCAGCCCTTGGGCAAGCCCTGTGGTTATGGTACGCAAAAAGGATGGGTCATGGAGATTTTGCATTGATTACCACAAACTTAATGCAGTAACAGTCAAGGACTCGCATCCACTTCCGCACATTGAAGAGACCCTTCGATCTCTGGAAGGTAGTAGATAGTTTACCACCCTAGATCTGCAGAGTGGGTATTGGCAAATTCCATTAGAGCCCACAGCCAAAGAAAAAACGGCATTTTGTACCAGGTATGGCCTCTATCAATTCCGAGTTATGCCATTTGGGCTTTGTAATGCCCCGAGCACATTTCAGCGGTTGATGCGACAGCTTCTGCAGCCCCTAATGAACAAAGGAGTGTTGGAAGTGTACCTAGATGACATTTTGGTGCATACCAAGTGCTTTGCAGAACACTTAAAGTGCCTAGAAGAAGTTTTTGCATTGTTACGCAAGGGTGGATTGAAGCTCAATACCAAGAAATGTGAGTTCCTGAGGAAAACGGCTACATAGTTGGGTCATCTGATTACAAGTGATGGTATTTTTACAGACCCGAAGAAAATCCAAGCAATTGTAGACTGGCCACGTCCTACAACAATCAAAGAGGTATGCTTATTTGTCGGGTTATGCTCATATTATAGGGTTTTTGTGCCAGGTCTTGCTGATGTTCTGAAGCCATTGTATCAAGTTCAGAACCAGACTAACAAACATTTCATTTGGACAGAAGCCTGTGAGATAGATTTTTCAGAGATGAAGCGCCTCTTGCAACAAGCTCCTGTGTTAGGTCATGTTTCGCCAGCTTGCTCATTCATAATTGACACAGATGCAAGCGAGATGGCAATCGGAGCTGTGTTCTCACAGGTGCAGGAAGGGGCTGAGCGGTGAATAGCCTATTATAGCCGCTGTTTGTCACGATGTGAGCGTAACTACTGTGTTACTCGTAAAGAATTGTTGAGCGTTGTGGCAGCAGTCAAGGCTTTTGCACCTTATGGGCTGGACAATGGGAAGCAACTGACTGTGAGGACCGATTACTCTTCTTTAAGATGGTTGACAAATTTTGAGGCAGTGGATGGACAATTGGCGAGGTGTCTCGAACAATTAGCACCATATTCTTTGAACATCCAATACCGGAAAGGGGCTTTACATGGGAATGCTGATGCGTTATCTAGGCGCCCTTGTGCTGAGAAAGGGTGCAAGTATTGTGACAAACGAGAACAATGTGCAGAATTAGAAGAAGTCCGTGGAATTGAATTGCAACTAGATGATTCTCTGCAATCCCTGATAAGTGGACAGACTGCAGATCCAGACCTTCAACAAGTGCGCAGCTGGGTTGAGAGGGGGGAACGACCAGAATGGACAGAAGTAGCAAGCCTCAGTGCAACTGCCAAAGCCTATTGGGCAATGTACAATTCTTTGGAAATACAAGGGGATTGTTTATATCGGCGGTGGGAAAGTGTGAATGGGCAAAAGACCATGTTACAAGTGGTGGTACCAGTAAAGCTCCAGAGGCAGATATTCGATGCAGTTCATACACCTGTCCACTTTGGGGAAAGAAGAACAGGCAGCATTCTTAGGAAGCAGTTTTATTGGATAGGAATCCATCAGGATGTAAGGAACTGGTGTCAACAATGTGTCAGCTGTGCAAAGCGGAGAGGTGGACAGCGTTCTAGTAAAGCACCTTTGCAGCTCTGTGTAAGTGGTGTACCGTTCCAGCGAATTGCCATAGATGTGTTTTGGCCTTTTCCAACAACAGAGCGTAGAAATCGATATGTTTTGACTGCCGTGGACTTTTTCACGGAGTGGCCAGAAGCCATTCCTATACCAGACCAAAGAGCTGAGACAGTGGCCAGTGCTCTGATTCATCATGTCTTTTCCCGCTTTGGCATCCCAGGAGAACTTCATTCTGACAGGGGGACCAATTTTGAATCAGAACTCTTCCAATGCCTCATGACCCAACTAGGGATTAGAAAAACTAGAAGTACACCCTTGCACCCACAGAGTGAAGGTCAAGTGGAGAGGCTTCATAGGACCCTCTATGACTGGCTGGCAAAGATGATTCAGAGTCATCAGAGAGACTGGGACTTGCAGCTGCCAAGTGCTCTACTTGCATATCGTGCATCTGAACATGCCACTACTGGGTACTCCCCAGCATTCTTGGTGTATGGTAGAGAGCTTGCGTTGCCAGTCCATTTACTCTTAGGGACACTACCCAACGATAAGCATCTGCCTCAGTATGTGGAGGAACTTCGGGCAAGGCTGGATGAGGCACATGTTGCTGCTAGGGAGCAGTTGAAATTAAGGGTAGAGGACATGAAGCGAAGGTATGACGTCAGATCCAGAATGCCTCGGTTCCAGGAAGGAGATCTGGTGTGGTTGCACAATCCTCAAAGGATAAAGGGACGGAACCCGAAACTGCAATGTCCCTGGGATGGCCCATTCAGTGTTGTGAAACGGCTGAATGATGTAGTTTTCCGAATACGAAACCCCAAAGGAAAGTTAAAGATCGTTCATTCTGACAGGCTCACCCCCTATTGTGGACCTTAAAGAAGAGGTGGAGGAAGTGTTATGGGAATCAGGAACCTTCACGTTTATTGTTATGCAAATGATTATGTTTATTGATGACGTAAATGTGTTTAGATGGCATGTTTGTGTTGCTACTGAAGAAAAGTTGGTTATTGAGTTTTGTGAGTGATTGAGTAATTGTTGTGTTTTATTTTTGTTGTCGAAAAATTAATACAGTCTATTATTTCGAATTGTTGTTCTGCTTAACAATATATAGGTATATATATATATATATATATATATATATATATAATTTTTGGAGCCATTGCTATAGCTTAATTTTTTTACGAAAATCCGCTAAAATTTGGATCTAACAAAATATTAATCTCAATAAAATTACAACAAAATAATCATAATATAAATAAAAATAAAACGTAAAATGATATAGGTACAAGTGCTCAAAATTTTTGAAACTATAGTTTGTAGCCCAATACCTGTTACTCAGAAACTTTGTTAACAATTAAGTTGATATTAACATACCTATATTAAATTGATATTACCACTTGCAATTTTTATGGACAAAACTATGCAAACAATTGTGTTTTTGATGGTTTTTCACGGAAAAAAAATAACATTATCTGACACATCATTCAAGGTATGGAACGTGTGGTTCAGTCAGAATCAGCGTGAAGGTTTCTGCAAAATATGGGGTAAAAAACAATTTTTTTCCTAGTAGAATCAGATTTAGGCGATTATTCTTCAACTAGATGGTTGGTTTTCATTTCATTTAAATCCCAACACTGTCGCTACAAATCAAATATTTCAATTCTGGGATGATCCTTTTTCTGGAATACTATCACAACTTTGGATCAGGATAATAAATTTATATTACTTAAATCTATTTTTCCAACGAACCTCCGGAATGTTGAATTTGCTCTCAGCAGTGGTAATGGAGGGAATCCTTTCAAGCGCTGCTCAACGCACAATTCTCAAATAATTTTTGTGATTATTATTATTTTAATTTTATTTTGTTTATTTATATTTTTTATATATTTTTTTTCTATCAAGAATTCAGTGTAATATTGAAAAATATTTCAAGAAGAGGTTTGAATTTCAATATTGGAAGGGGTGAGGTGAGGTAGAGGTCTAATACTGACAAATGTTATGTTTCCACTATTTCCATAAGATTTCGGTATTCTTTCTTTTTTTTTTGTAATCTGGATTTCAGTCCATACATGGGGACATCCCTATAATGCATGTATTATTTATCCTACTAGTTTGATCATTTGCATCCACTTTGCGCGTCGTTGGACAGAAGGATTTTTTAATTTTACTTGATATTTGGATTCCAAGGGAAACATTAAGCATCATGTTCTAAGGGAGGGAGGGATAGATTTTATTTTTCCTAAAATAAAAAAGGTACCGAAACTAGGGGGGGGGGGGGGGGTCCCATCAGCGTACATCCAGCAGTAACCATTAAATATCTTGTCCATAGTTACTCGCTTTGTTCATAATTACAACATAATTATAACAGTCTCTGATTATAGCATTTTCACGTCAAATTGGAGGTTTTCCATTTCAAATTGGAGGTTTTACACATCAATTTGGAGGTTTTACACATCAATTTGGAGGTTTTCCATTTCAAATTGGAGGTTTTACATTTCAAATTGGAGGTTTTCCATTTCAAATTGGAGGTTGACGGAAATGGTTCGTTTCACATTAGTTTTAAACGCCGCAACGCTAGCCCGCGTTGAAGGCGGAAACACCGGGTGATTCTGAAAATACCTACTCCATGCAACACAACATGACGAATACATTCCATCCGTCCCTTCCAAATGCCATTCTTTTGAAGGTGCCTGCTGATTCGCGTCATTCTAAAGTCTCTAATTGCCGCCGTTAGTTACGACTTGCTTTATTTTGGTGACATGAGTTCGGACGACGAAGAAATGAGACCGCGTTTCGTTCGCCGATCGAACCATGCGGTAAGAAGTAGTGAGAGTGACGAAGATGCTGAAAATGAGGGGATTCCTTCCACTACCCGACGACGTCGAGGACAATACGGTAGGTACACTATAGAACAAAGAAAAATGTTTCTTATAATGTGCGAAGAAGCATATACTACTAAATATGCGGCTTCTATAATTGGCATCGAAGAGAGTACGGCTTACATGTTGTTGAAAAAGTACAAGGAAAACGAAAATGAGCTTGTTTGCCGAAGCAGAGGAGGAAAACGGCGTGAAAAGCTTACCACCGAGGTTTTGGAAGCGATTGAGGCTGCAGTGGAAGAAAATCCTGGCAGGACTCTGAAGGAGATAAAAATGTTCTTTTCGAGAAAAAACATTGACTTGGCCGTGAGTACCGTTGACAAAGCTTTGCGTCTTTTGAAATTAACCTTGAAATTAGCTAACAAAGAGCTGGATTGGATGAATTCTGTAGAAACGAAAGAGAGAAGAAAAATTTACGCAGCGGAATTCAGAACATGGGCGCCAGAAAACCGTGAAAATATGGTATTCATTGACGAATCTGGTTTTACGTTGCACCTTCGAAGAAGTCATGCGAGATTCAGGAGGAATACACGTGCTGTTTCCACAGTACCCACGGTAAGAGGAAGAAATGTTTCCTTCGTCCCAGCCGTAAACACTCGAGTTGTTGTTCATTATAAGATAATAGTACGAGGCAACTGCAATGGAGAGATATTTAAGGAATTTATTGCAGAGCTGCACGAAAAAGTGGCGAACCCAACTATCACGTACCTGATAATGGATAACGCAGCGATTCACCGAGCTGGACAAGTTACCAGTAAGATGATCGAATTGGGGTTTAACGTGAAATATGCCCCCCTACTCACCCAACTTGAATCCAATAGAGCACTGCTTTTCAAAAATCAAGTTGTCAGCAAGACAAATCCTCAAAGAGCCCCAAACAAACCACGACATGTGTGACACGATAACGCGAAGCGTTGCGACTGTCACCACATCGGACTGCACAAATTATGTTATGAGAATGATGATAGATCTGATAGCCGATGCTGCAGGGAGAGACTTACTTTGAAAAATTTGTTCATTCTTTTCCGTTCATTAGGTTCATTCTTACTTGTTGAATGTTACGATTCAATCGCTGATTTGTTGTTATTGCTTTCCCAGAATTAAATCATGTATTTCCGTCAACCTCCAATTTGAAATGGAAAACCTCTAATTTGAAATGTAAAACCTCCAGTTTGAAATGTAAAACCTCCAAATTGATGTGTAAAACCTCCAAATTGATGTATAAAACCTCCAAATTGATGTGTAAAACCTCCAATTCGAAATGGAAAACCTCCAATTTGACGTGAAAATGCTATAAATTACAATGATTAAACAAAACTGCTCAAGGCGTTTTTCCCCAGAAAATAATGTTATAAATATTACTTATATTGTTGTTGTTATCATTGCGATGCAGCTGTTATTCTGTCAGCCAATGGTACATTGTTTTCCTTGGGAACTTCCTTTCTAGTCTCTATGTTTAATATATATAGAGCTATGAGTATGCTGCTCATCCTTCATCTTTATCCGTTGGATAACTAAACACAATACCATGTATAGTAAATGGAAACTCCGTTAATCGCTTAATTATTTCGTGACAATTAGCTGTGGCAAATTTCGGTTTAGCAACATTTAGTCTAACAAGAGCTCCTAAACCGCGAGTCTCGTAAATGCTATTCGGATCGATCATGTTGGTGCATCTGGTCGAAGAAGAACGTGTATGCGAGGCTCGTACTGTTTGAGCGATGGCTGCTTGCAGTAAAGTCGGTTCGCTCCCCTCTCCGCGCTTTGCGGTTTCGGTGTTGACCGAGGGTGATTGAGGGGTAAATCGTGGCTGTAGTCAGATCGGGAGAGATCAAGGGTGGGGGTGTCATTAATCGTGGTAGAGAGGCCTCTGATTGTAGCCGTTGTTAACTGATTACAGACCTCCGAGCCGGGCTCCGATTCGATATTCCCTCCGTAGTTGGACTATTCTTGCTATTAACCGAACTAAGGTTGTTAGATATAATTTCAAGAAACGCATTTAAACATTTGACTCAAATGCACATCCGTTTAAAATGTATGTAATATAACTGCTACCAAAGTTATAGAAAAAAGATCACAAGCATCAAACGGTACTTATTACAGCTGAATTGGAAAAAAAGAACAATTGACAAGTTATATAAAGTGCATGATGTTTACAAAATACCCATGTACTTATAAATAATACGCATTCTTCTATTTCTATAGTAACGTAATATTGATGGCAAGTCACACAAACACTTAATAAAACCAAGCTACACATCATAGAGAAAGCAAATCAATGAGAAACTGTACTCGTCCTGACAGATGTTAAATTTATTTCTTTAATGAGAAAGTTTTCAACTTCAACAACAGCAAATAAGTACGAGATCAAATAATTACGTATTCATCACAATTATTAATATGTCCTTCAATGCATCAAAAAAAAAGTATGAAAAATACCGAACTTTCCTTCAGTTTTGAATAAAGATATAAAGTTAGATAAAGATATCTAGACCTGAAGTTGGCGATAAACCCTGCTTTTGTAAATCTATGAAGCGTTTTCAGCTAGGTAAAGCAAATAGGACATTCATTAGTTACGTTGAACAATTTGTCCACAGACATGAAAGATTTAGCTTTTTTACTAGTATTTTATTTGTTTAATCGAATTTCATTTACTTCAAAACCTGTGTCCCTCAACCTTGTTATTTGGGTATTCGTGTTCTCGTCAGTTTCATGTTGTTTTTGGACTCTTGGTAATGTAGTAGACGTGCTCACTGCTTCTTGGAATGTGCAATTTCTCCGTCTAATATATAGCAGATTAAGGGTACTTGGTACTGAGCGTCCAGGGCCAAAATCTGCACAATAAATAATAGAAGAGAGTTGTGACATTCCCTTCCCCTACTAGCGCCTATATGTGTTGTGTTCAGGGAATATCCTTCCCGATCAAACGGGTGAGGCTATATCCCAATTGCGGCAGCTCGAGAACTTGAGAAGAAGTGGCGTTCAACCCAAGGCTAAGCGAAAGGTTGACGTGCTCTCTCGGAAATAACGGGTACTGCCACAAATATGATGTTTCAAATTCTCAGCATTTGTACTGGACCACACCACCACAAGTGGACACCTCTCACCTATCTTCCAAGATAGCCCTACTCCAGAACTCATCTCTTCATTGGTTCTGTTGATCATTTTATTCCATCACAATCTGGACGGTGGAGGCAGAACACATGCCGATCAGCTTCCCTTGCCTGAGCCTTCCCCCTCATTTTCCATTGACATAGAACCCACAAGTTCGAACATGTCACGACTCTCGTCCAGACTCCGTAGCCACTAAAACTCGATTCTATTATGCATATAATATTTTCTTATTATATGAGCTCTGTTGTGATTGGTTGGGGAAGGGGGGTTCTCTGTGACTCATTTGTTCACCGAGTCAGGATTGCAGAGGGCCATTCCGTCGTAACCCCTTCTCCTCCTCATTAGCCCGAGCGGTCTCCCAGTAAATTGATATCACATCGAATTTTGATCAGCTTCCTTAAACATTTATCTCTTTTGTCTACCTCATCTATGTAATGAGAACGAAAGAAATGCGAGTATTAACCAAACCTAGAATTAGGCTTTATTGAGTATAAATGTCTCGTACAGAATAATTAGAAAATGTAAGAGTCGTTAGTTTCAATGTAAACATGGAAACGAGATTTAGTTGGTGACACTATTAACGAGTGGTAATAATTTCATCACATTTTCCCCCTGTCAGTTTTCCACACATAGTCCTGGAGATACTTCGGAGGGTTCTTGGTCCTTAATGAACGTTTCGAGGGTTGTGGTACTTGCTGTTCATGGGGTGGCTCAGGAAGGGAATAGTCACGATCATCAGGCTCAACATTTGAATGTTCTGGCTCAATCGCATCCGGCTCCTCTTGTTCTATGGACAGTGGTTGGTTGGTATCTTGGGCTACATTCCCCATTGGCGCTAAGTGTCGATTCGAGACAGTGGTCTCCCGCCCATCAGGTAATTTAACATGGGAGTAGTCTGGATTAGCCTCAAGAAGATCAACTTGAATAACAGAAGGTTCATACTTGCTGCCACCAGCTTAGCGTTTCATCAGAACCGGACCTGGAGTTGCAAGCCAAGTGGGTATTGATGAGCCATGAGGTGATCTTCTTGGGTGCTTAAACATCCTTTCATGTGGAGTAGTGTTAGTAGAGGTGCAGAGAAGAGATCTGATTGAATGTAAGGCCTGAGAGAGAGAGAGAGAGAGAGAGAGAGAGAGAGAGAGAGAGAGAGAGAGAGAGAGAGAGAGAGAGAGAGAGAGAGAGAGAGAGAGAGAGAGAGAGAGAGAGAGAGAGAGAGAGATTTTATTTGCCATCACACATGTGCATAACAATTGTCAAATAATAACAAGCTTAATAATATAATAAAGATAATAAATACATCCGGCTAATAGCCTTTGTCATATTATATTAGTTATGTTATAAATAAATAAAAAACAGTGCCTGAGTACTTTTACAAATATTCCTCGTATAGGCAATCTAAAAAAAAAAAACTCTCTAAAAAGTCACAAGAAATACTCAAAAAATAAATTTACAAATAAGCTATTTAATGAGGCTCGCAGATTTAAAATAATCGTCAAAACTATAAGGAGCCAAGTTTAATAAAAATTGCTTCAAGCGTCGCCTGAGATTTTGTGGGGGTATTTCACGTACGTTTAGTGGAATAGCATTATAAAATTTAAGACCCCACCATTTCGTGGAGTTACGGGTTGTTGTTACTCTGTGGAATGGTAAAGGAAGATTGTTCTTACTCCTGGTAGAGTACATGTGAGAGGGAAGTTCATAATTCCGGAGATGCGAGTGAACATACAGGGCGCTCTCTAGAATGTACACCGCTGGCATAGTAAGAATTTGTTTTTTAATAAATTCATGCTTACAATCATCACGATATCCTAGATTGGAAATCGCTCAGACAGCTCTTCTTTGACAGCCAAAGATTATGGTAGAAGCGGTTGAGTGATCCCAACAAAGAATTGAATAGGTAGCACGGCTTTGAAACACGGCATGAAAAGCTGTAAGTAGAGCAAATTCTGGAAGACTGTCAGCGAGTTTACGCAGAAGAAAGGTCACACTGTTCAAGGACTTGGCTAATTGCTCACAATGGGGTTTCCAATTTTGGATCAACATTGACTCCCAATATCTTTGAAGTGGGCGGATTCTCACCTACACTTGTGAGATCACGCAGTCCAAAAACCATGACTTGGGTCTTTGAATCATTGACAGAGAGACCATTGCCGTTAAACCAACTAGTAACATCAGAAATAGCCTCAGTAATAGAAGACTTGAGTTCAATCAGAGAATTGTTGTTGGAAATAATGGTAGTATCATCTGCAAATAAAACAGTTGGATATGGGATTCTTTGTGGCAAATCATTAATAAAGATGTTGAATAGGATAGGTCCAAGGACAGATCCTTGTGGGACACCATAACGGACGGGTAAGAAAGGCGATAGAGACCCACTGAATCTAACAGCTTGCATTCTATTTTGGAGATAAGATTGAATAAGAGATACCGCAAGACTTGAAAAGTTATAAAGTTTCAATTTTTCCACCAACAAGTCATGGGACACGCAATCGAAAGCTTTGGCAACATCAACGAAAATAGCCGATGAATACTTACTGAGTGAGGACTTACTTCCAGTCTTTTGTCTCCAGAGAAGAGGATCGTAAAGCGAATTGGATTGTTTTCCAGACAATGCCATTGTACCTCTCGACCTGGCCGTTTCCTCTGGGATTATATGGAGTGGTTCTACTCGTTGCCACGCCTCTCGCAGTGAGATATTCTTTAACTTCGGCTGACATAAAGGACGTTCCCCTGTCTGAGTGGATGTTTGCTGGCATCCCAAAAATACCAAACAGAGTTGAAAGATGGCGAATGACAGTTGATGCTGACATGTCTGAGCATGGAAAAGCGAAAGGGAAACGGGAAAATTCATCAACAATAGTCAATAAATAACGGTTGCGAGTTGCTGAAGGAAGGGGACCCTTGAAATCAATATTCAAGCGTTCGAATGGAGCTGTAGCATGCACAAGGATTCCATTATTCTTCATAAACCTTGGCTTTAGTTCTGCACAATCTTGGCAGGCAGAGGAAACTCGACGAATCTCTTTTATTGAGAATGGGAGATTTTTGGTTCGAATCCAATGGGCCATTCTCGTTACTCCTGGATGACACAGACTGCGGTGCAAGCTTTGTAGGTCCAACGAAGTAGAAGAAGCACTTATCCGTGAAAGGGTGTCAGCAACGGTGTTTTCTTTCCCTGGGCGATAAACTATTTCATAGGAATAGCATGCCAACTCGAGACGCCAGAGCATTATGTTATCGTTTTTGATTTTGCTATGTCTCGTTTTATCAAACATAAATGCCACAGAGCGTTGGTCAGTGATTAGACGGAAGTGCCTCCCTATTAAGTATTGCCGCTATTTTCGGAGGGCCTCGACAATTGCTGCCGGTTCTTTTTCTATCGCTGGATGATGAATTTCAGAATTTGGTAGCGTTCTGGAAAAGAGTGCCACAGGACGGCCTCCTTGTGGTAGTGTGGCAGCAATGGCAAAATCCGAAGCATCCGTTTCTACTAAAAAGGTCTCGTTTTCATCAATAGTTGAAACTACGGATTTCGCTATATCAGTTTTCAGTGAATTGATGAGTTTATTCGTATCATGTGATAAAGGGAAGCTTTTGATTTAGACTAAAGGTCTGATACGATCTGAATAGTGGGGGATCCACCTGGCATAATGTGCAAACATTCCTAATGCCCTTTTTAAATCATTGGGATTGGTAGGAGAGCGAAGTTTCATCAGGGGTTGAAGCCTATCTTCATCAGGATTTATTTGGTTGTTTGAAATCGTGTAATCTAAGAGTTTAATGGATGTTTGTGAGAATTTCGACTTGTTATCATTGAGAGTAAGGATGTATTTTTTTGTTGCTTTTAAGAATGATTGAAGGTTTTCATCGTGTTCTTCTTTCGTTTGACCACAAATCGTTACATCATCTAAGTATGAATAGGTTTGTCTCAGTTTTTCAATATTAATTATGTTATTAATAAATTTCTGAAATGCAGGAACCCCGTTCGTTACACCAAAAGGAACTCGATTAAATTGGTATAGATTTCCATCTGCTTCAAATGCTGTGTACAGCTTTTCCGAATCTAGAATTGGCACCTGATGGTACGCAGATTTTAGGTCGATTGTGCTAAAGAAATTATTTTTAGCAAATTTTAATACAATATTCTCTATGTTTGGTATGGGGTAAGCGTCCAACATGGTAAATCTATTAATGGTCTGAGAGTAGTCAATACACAGTCTCTTTTTGTGATTAGGGTTTTTTACTATGAGAATTTGAGCTCTCCAAGGCGAAATACTTGGTTCGATTATCCCATCTTCCAATAGCTTCTGCACTTCAGTTTTTATAAATTCTGAGTCTTCTTTTGAATGATAACGGGATCTAACAGCAATAGGACGGATGTCCTTAAGGAGATTGGTGAATAGTGAAACAGGAGGGACCTTGGCAGCGGCAAGATTGCATATTGACAGAGGTTTTTCAGAACCACCTAACCTCATTTCAAGCAGTGAATGCGTTGATAAGATGTCATGCCCTATGATTACATCAGAACATTAGTTTTTCATTATCAATAATTTAGAGTTGATATAAGCGTAGTCTTGAAGCTTAATATCGACATAACAGCAGCCATCAACTGTTGAGGTCAATGAAGAACTTGCCATGGTAATTTTTTCGTTTGAAGGGAGTATTTGAACGTTACACTTACTGACGAGCGTGCTATCAAGAAAACTAGAAGAGTTCCCTGTATCTATGAGTGCCATGCATTTGATGTTATTGATTTCCACAGGGACTATGTCTTTATGCAGCGACTGAGGTGACGAAACTGCTGTTATGGCAGAGATTATGTGGTCAGAATTGGAAGTAGCAAAGACTGCATTAGACTTCTTACTACGAGATCGGCATACACGACTGTAATGCCCAATTTTACCACAATCTTTGCATTCTTCATCTCTAGCCGGGCATTCACTTCGGGGATGATGTTTGTATCCACAAAAGTAACATTTTGCGATGTTATGAAGTAACGTTGCTGCGCAATTATCGGTCACATCCATGAGAGGATGATCTGTGGTATTACTGTCAGTAGTGGTTGCGTTCATTGGTAATGTTGGGGTTTGAAAGCTTAGTGCATGTTGTTGAGCAGATTCCAGAGCACGAGCCTGATCGAAAGCCTGTGCTAAGGTTAGTGAAATGTTCTCTAATAATCTTTGACGAATGGAAGAAGAGGCTAACCCGGCAATGAATGCGTCTCGTACAAAGGAATTCTTATTTTCCTCTGCGGTCACTGCTCTGAAATCGCAATCCTTACTGAGAAGATTTAGTGGTTGTAAATAGTGGTCGACAGTTTCGCTCGGGGCCTGACGACGAGTCGCTAGACAGTATCGTGCAAAAATTATGTTTTTGGGCTTAACGCAAGTAACTTTTAGAACTGCTATCGCATCATTATAGGTAGTGCTATCGCTTATGAGAGTATAAATAGAAGCTGAAATGTGGTTGGTCAGTAAAAGTAATTTCTCTTCATCTGTTAAGGGGGTGTTATTCTCACCTTTTGTGACCGTCAAGTAGTTAGTAAAGGTCTTCTTCCAGTGGATCCATTCTTCAGATGCATTACTTGCAGATGGGTCGATGGATAAACGGTCCGGGCGAAGACATCTTTCCACATTTATACTCAATAAATTGTAATGAGAACGAAAGAAATGCGAGTATTAACCAAACCTAGAATTAGGCTTTATTGAGTAGAAATGTCTCGTACAGAATAATTATAAAATGTAAGAGTCGTTAGTTTCAATGTAAACATGGAAACGAGATTTAGTTGGTGACACTACAAACGAGTGGTAATAATTTCATCACAATCTATATTTACAAAAATATTAGGGAAAGGTCAGAAATACACGCTTATGCTGATTATCTATTTCCTTGAAACATGGAGACCTTATATCCTTATAGTCCACCAGCTCAATAAGTGTTAATTTCGTACTCAATAGTAGCATAGTCGCATTATCACTCGTGATACCAACAATCCTATTTAAAATGTCGATGTTTTAGCATGTGAGCACTGCAAGTAAATAGCTCTAAATGATGTACAGATGAAATTTGTTATTTATTGGCAAAGTGGCATTAAATAAAACTATTCAGGAAGACGAAAAGTCTACACACTCTCCGACGGGAATGTACCATGGAAAAGGTCAAGAGCTATTCAACACAATGTAACCTTTTCCAACCTTCTCCCTTTGGACATTCTCCGTTTTCGTGGGAGTAGTGAAAGAGCTTAAAACTAACTCACTATTGAGTTTCAGTAGTTGATCGAATCTGTCCACGCCTATTCACACTGAAGGGGCTGAATTGTTCTTTATTAATTTAGTTGCGACTGATTGACTCAACATTACTATTGTATATTCATATATGTTATGTTAGTTTTATGCTCCCAAGAACGAAGTGGCATCAAGAAAAAATAAATTTTTTTGGTAAAATTACATAATCAATGGTTTTCTGACTTTGTCTTCAACGATTTTAATGAAATTCAGAAGTGCTATTGCTTGGCAAAACTCATTGCCATATCAATAAATTGTGTGCACCAGATCGTACCAATGATGTGACTCATTTTTGTGAATTTAGTTATTACGAATTTGTAGCAGCTTTGTAACATGAGCACTCAGCCCAAACTTTTGTAAGGGATTTTCAGATGGTATAAAGCTATAAAAATGAGAATCGTGTCGGAAAACATTGTTCTCCCACACAGCGGGCAAAATGAGTAACAAGGGAGTTTTAGCTAAAACTCCCTATGAAAATTGATTATAAAATAATTTTTACCATCTAGGATAGCGTTTCGGCCCATTTGGCGCGGGACGATCTTTGTCGAAACTATTAAAACTTGGGGTTTCAACACCATTACAAAGAGATCATCACCTGTTTTCTCATTTTCGTTCAGTGTTTTCCATTATTCGAAAAAGAGGGTCCACTTAATCTTGATAAATAATTTTGAAAAAACGGTTATGGTAATCAATACGATTAAAATCGAAAAGAAATCTGGTCAAATCCTGAAACCAGATAAATTTCTCCAAAATTTAGGTCCAAAATGAGCTTGAGAACGGCTAGCTACGACTGTTTCCATCTCTATAGTTTCTTGAAGTTATGTTAAATCCCAATCAACAAAATTCTAAAAGCTTTCCAGACTGTATCATTTAAAATTTCTTCTAATTTCCTTGAAATGACCTGTGAAATAGGTGTACCTACTTACACGTCTGAATGACGTCCGTTCTCGTTTGCAACCACATCTCGACTGACATAGAAGTGCGAGTCAAAGCGAAAGAGATGAAAATGTGAAAATCCTGAGTAATGGTCACTTGTTTAAACACGTGCAATGTTCTCTGGTAAACAATCATTATTTGAAACAATATCATCATTCCTGAACTTTTTATTACATCAAATACCTCCTACGCAATAAAAACAGATTGTGTAACTTCCCTTTTATCCACATAAATCGGTCATTTCGTCCTCTGTTCGACACCAGAAACGTTATCACGAAATTTGGGAACTGTGTTGTACTTTATTGCTTGCACTTTGAGTTACATGTTATCTATGATTTTGGATACTGAATGCTTGAAGGTGGTGATATATGAATTTTTTATGGGGGAATATTACACGACAGCAGTGCTGGCAATCTAAAAGTCCCAGTCACGCAGCATGATCGAATGAGCGAATTTTCGTAATTATCGAATTACATCATGTTAGATTGTTTTAAAACGTGAGCACTGTGAGTGAAAAGAAAGTGTTAACTACTAATAATATAGAAAAAACTAGCTCGCAAATAATATTCTGTAATTCAAAAAAGATTTTGGACTTTTAGCGTATTTTTCCAGTTTTCATTTTGAGAAAATATAAATGACAGTTTTCAGCACAAATTTGTGAGTACAGTTATTAATGATCGGGTTCGTCTTTGATAAACTTCTATTGACTGAATTCCTGCTAAAAGTTATATATCTAGAGATTTTTCATATGAAGTATTCATTAGGTAATTAACCACCAATCAAAGATTGGAACAATCTGGAATAAACGGTGGCTCAACTATGGAGATTTATACCTTTAGGAAAATAAAATAGATATAAAAATATGTGCCCACGTTGGGGACTTAAATTGGGAACTAAGTCCTGGACATAATAATTGGGAACTATGCCCTTGAATAACGAATATATGTATAATAAAGGAAAAGGCCTGATACCAAAGGTATGAAAATAAAAATTATGAGGGGAAAAAATTGAGAAATTATAAGTCAATGACCAATGAAATTATTTATGTACCAAAGGGTCATAATGGGAATTCCTTCTGGAAAACCCGGGCCATGTTTCTTCTGACATATAGCCCTCAATAATAGTGGACCTGGATGTACTAGGTATAACCATGCGTAATCCAGGTACGCTCTGCTACCATATCAAAGACTTAGGTCACCCTCCAGAGGTGCATTAGGACCTAAATCCGAGAGAGAGAGAGAGAGAGAGAGAGAGAGAGAGAGAGAGAGTGATGGGTGTGACAGTACCCATAAGAGATACAACTCGTACTAATAGCATTTATGTGCTATGTTCGGAGAAGATTGACGGATAGAGAAGAATAACTCCGGATGTAAAAAGTGTCTAGCTACCAAATCCCAAGTTGACGAATCCGAAATTGCGGTCTGTAGCGCGAACACGCACGCCCACACGTTGACTGACGCTAACTGAAAAAGGAGAGACTCACTTCATCCGTCAATAAGGAATAACACTGATCCCCATTTACGGCTTAACTAAACAGAAAATAATAAAACTTTGTGTGATAATTTTCAACTTTTGTTGAAATGAAGGGTAGATAGATAACCCGAACACGTTTTGAACGGTATCGGATACCACATTAGTCTTGAAATTACTCGTTATGATTAATAACCGTTTTCTTTAGTAATAAATTGAAGCTGCTCAGTTCCTGGTCCTCCTTCAGAACAAAATTCTCTGGGAGTATGTACCATGAAAATGACTTTTCATATATATATATATATATATATATATATATATATATATATATATATATTATTCCCCCTCTCTCTTTATTCTGTTAGTAGAAACAATCATTACCAGGCGAGGGGTTTTCACTTTTTCCTCTGCAGATTAGAAGCAACATGAGGGGTTGACCGAAAAAAATGGGGAGAGTGTGATGGAAAGAGAGAAGAGCCGTACTTTGGAGAATGATAATAAAAGTGGAACACTGGACGGATTTATGGGACAATATCAGGGCTGTGGGAGCTCAGAGAGGTGGTCTAAAGAGAGGATTTACGGCCTCAAACGACATCCAGATGGATAAGTTTAATATGTCACCGCTGCATGTTTCATAATTAAATTTGAGATACGTGAGAAGTCTGGCACCAAAAAGTGTTAGTTGGACCAGATCAGTTGCGTTCGTAACTGACGTAATGAGTTAGGAAGGAGGGTTGGTAGGTTGCTCTTTATTCTGGGTCACCACACACATGTGGCTTTCCGAATCAATTGGAGAAATCAATCGTGATAGCGAATTTTCCTGGAAGGAGAAACTATTGCAGGATATATCAATATTAAGATATTGAGAGAGAGTGAGAGAGCGAGAAAATAATACAATAATTATGAAAATTCGCTCATACGATCAGGCTGCATACGTGGAACTTTTAGTTTTATTCGTGGTTCCCCAAGCCACGATGGCATACACAAGAATATACTGAATAAGTGCGTAGGTATTATTGTATTTTCCGTTTTGATATAAAGCTTCTCAAAGAACGGCATATCAGAATAAGCTAGTATTGTTCAAGGTCTTATGCGGTTCCCAGTCCAGGCATTGGTCAATTATCACTCCTAGATATGTATATTCTACATGCGATCTAGAGGGACAACCACAAATCCTTTGACAATCCTGATGTTGATGGAAGTAATGAAAATGAGTGGGCGGTTAATCCGCATGGCGGTTGAAGCGATGCCAGTTAAGAGAGAGCCTCCTGTAACATCAAGTTGGAAATCCCTCAGTAAAAATTCAGTTCAGTAGGAAATACATAAACGATATTTGTTTTAGCATAATTTTGCGGCGAGGAAAAACTGTAATGTAAATAGCTTTTTATTCATATATATAGCCATTTAGCTAAATTGTTTTACTTATTTTATTATAATGTTATCTTTATAGGGGAGTGAGGAAATCGACAAGCTCTCTGTGTGATAATTTGATTTCGTAAGAGAGCGATCTTTCTCTTATACAACTCAAACCTCGCCATCTTATCTCATTTTCCTTCGGATTTTCTGCATTGAAAAACCGACGATGCCAGTATAACCTTCCCTAGTCCATGACTCGATTGGGTGAGGTGAGGTCGTCGATGGTGGGAAAGGGGGGGGGGGGGGGGGTTGTAGCGGAGTGTCTGAGAATCTTCTTATCGCAGGGTACTGAATTTTAAATCAGAGCCCCCCCCCCCCCCTCATTTCTTATGAGTCCTAAACCCCCCCCCCCCCCCATCACCAAGGACCCACCCATCAACTACTTCGCCACCCTGCTGAATACTCCCTCTCCACGTCTCGCTTAACCTTAGCTTGAATGAAGCCTACGGAGTGTAAGGCCGAAGTACTAACCACAAACAACATGCTAATACTGGACGAAATCGCATATAGTTATTGCATTAAGGTTTTGTTATCATCATTTATAAGATCCGCATCTTTTAGCGAATTTTCAAATGCCACAAGCCCAGCTATTGCAATGGCTCAAAAATGTTTAGAATAAAAATATATCAATTGTGTACAATATAAATGTTATATATATACATATATATATATATATATATATATATATATATATATATATATATATATGTAGACACATCACATATTATGTATATATGTTTGTAAATTACCTATGTATTTTCGTTGAATTGAGATAAAGATTCAGTTCTTGTGCCAAAAAATCAAGTTTTCCAGTTGTCCCTGGGCTCCCGGTGGCCGCATTCTACGCCATCATACGGTTTCCAAGCAGATAGCTACTTTTTCATCCAGCGGCTGGGGTGTTGAAAGGGAGTAGACCAGGGCTTAGTAGCGCACGAGTATGGGAAAAAAAAAAGTTGCCGTTGGGGGTGTCTAGCCGCCAGTGGCTTGTGTTCATGATGGTACATTTATTGTAAAATGAAATCGGGGGACACCCCCAGACCCCCGGATTGTTAATGTTAGGATCAAGGATCAAACCAATGAAACACAGAATGTGTATTTCGGGGATTCCCCGGAGGGCTGGTGGCATTCTGGTAAGCTCGGCCGAAGTTCATTCCGCGTTCTTGGAATCCAGCGCCTTGGATCGTAGCAAAGAGCTTATAATAGGATAGAGAGGACAGGTATTCCGCATTTTTCGCTTGTTGGCTACTGGGACCGGGTTCAGCCATATTTTTCATTTATACAAACACTCGCGCGAATGATGGGTCGCAGGGCTAAGTGAGTAGGTACTGATTGCCCAGTACGTAGAGAACACTTGAGACTAGAGTCTGGGGAAGGGACGTTCGGCCGAACACCAGCCCTACCTTGCGCCGTTTCTCCAACTATCGTTATCACAAATTCCAAGATTTTCCCGCCTCCGCTTTGAATCCACTGTACTCACGGGCGTAGCCAGCCCAAATTTCTTGGGCCCGCTGACCCGGTGACATACGGGTAGTTTCCCAGCGCTTAACTGGCTATGCCAAAGACTAGAATAATTGAATTTAGAGAACATAATTGCATATCGCATGACCTCGTCATTTAACCTGAATAATCTCCCAGAAAGTTCTGGTGGCCGAATCCCGACCAAAATAAAAGAAGACCGCGGCCGACTAATCAATAGGTACAATGAATAAACTACCATCATCTGTAGGGATTCTTGCACGTCGAATATCAATGAAATTTTATATTCGTCATAGAGAATTCCAGTTGAGATTTGGGAACCTTACCTCAATAGGTCATAGGTAATCGATTACATCAATGAAATAAATTGAGGTAAGTAATTGGATATCAAAATGAGTTCCTCAACATCTTCCCTTGAAACTTAAATAAACTTTATTAGCATGTAAAAAAGATGAATTATGAATTGAACTCTAAACATGTAAAATGTAAATGTTTTGTGCGAATTGTATTCAGCTGAATTGAAGGTAAAACTCAAAACATTGCATTTCACCTCGAGGAGTAAGGTTATTGAACTTGGACAAACTAACTGGTTTTATGACTCGAACTATTAATCACAAGAGGCTGAATGAATTTTTCAATAGTGGATGGATTTCAACAATACAGTAGCAGCAATTCAGCAATATAGGTAGGTAAATTTTTGTGTTTCTGAACTAGAACGGGTTACATTACCCTACTTAATCACAATAGGTACATTTGAAGTATCACAACATCAGTCCGATTGGAAAATTATTATTAATAGAAGTAGTGATTTTTTCTTCTTCAAACGAGATCTTTAAACAAGAAAACACCCACTTCCTGATGAATTAGTCAAATAATCAAAAAGATTACAAGCAATCCAACTAACGTCTGAATACTAACTGTCAATGAAATGGGAGCAGTACGTACCGGTCTTTCTTACCTACCGGCTTATTTATAATATTTATAATAATATCATAATAATTCTTGTCACTATGTATTATATTATATGAATATTATATTATATTATATTATATATTTTCATTTATACACACACTCGCGCGACCGGCTTATTTATAATATTTATAATAATATTATAATAATGCGTGCCTCTATGTATTATATTATATGAATATTATATTATATTATATTATATTATATATTTTCATTTATACACACACTCGCGCGAATGATGGGTCGCAGGGCTACGTGAGTAGGTACTGATTGCCCAGTCCGTAGAGAACACTTCTTGAGCAGCGTTTCCACTCACCATTATCAACATACTAGCCACTCCAGCTCGATTCGCTCGCCTCCACGTCACTTTAATCGCTTCGCCTCGCTTCCCCTCGCAATTTGACCGACTTCCCGTCACTTTTTTCGATATCCGATTTCGGATTCAGATTCGTCGGGATCAAACCTTTATTTCGCCCGCGAAAACCGTTCCGTAAAACGTACCTTTATGGGGTATATTTTAATCAGAAAAAAAAAACAAGTTTTTCGTCGGACTTTTTGAGAAAACGGGTCTTGCATTTTTTGACGCATTTCCCGATACTTTTTTCGCGATCCGATCGCGCCGTCGTCTTCCTCGTAAAAAACCTATGAAACCGGTATTTTTCCGGAATTTTCAACGGCCGTTTAGAGGGGTACAGGAAGCGGGGAAGTCCAAAAAGCGCACATTAACCATTACTTCGACCCCCCTCCCGTCCTACGGCAGATGGTTCGGGTGGGATTAGAAAATTTTAAATTCGCTTATGCCCCCTTTCGGGAAATCCCAAGAAGATCCCCCCCATTCGTACACTCCCCCCACTCAGCCGTTTGGCCGTGTATAAACACGACAGAGGGGTGGGGTTCGGGGGGGATCCCACTGGACAGACATTTTCAAACCAAATAACCCTCCGTAAAAACACATTCTGTGTTAAAAAATGAGCGCAGTTTCTCATTTAAATCGTGTTTATGATGTCTTGGGCTACTCAAAAGGTGATGATGCCACCGCCGTAAGTGGTCGTGGTGAATGGGGGGACGGGTTATATGAGCGCATAGGACCGCGCTCCCTTCTGACCCAAATAGCTTACGAATGGCTCATCACAAACAATCGTTTTTTGGCTCATATTTTTCATTTTCAAACAAGCTACCCTTTTGATTATTAGCATATAGTACGTGTAAAATTGACTGATCTAATTTAAAATACGATCAAAGCTAAAAAATTAATTTTTTCTTCTACTATATTAACTGGAGATATGTAATCAGACATTTTCGCTTCTCTTATCATATTATTACAAGATAATCAGTTATACAAAGTTCTCATCACCATTTATAACACCATATTGAAATTCCCGATTCTCGAGAAAAATAGGCATAGAGGATCCCCACAAAACTACTCGATAAGAATCCAAAGAAATTAAAACTCAACCCAAACATGTGATCTCGACTGCAGATGTATGTATAGATCTTATAGGTAGGTTTGACTATAAGCATAAATAGGTATCAAAATATACGATACGAATATACAAACATCTAAATTGAAGAAATTAGTGATAGGAAGAGAATGTACAAGTTTATAGAAAATATTCAAGCAGGCACTGCATAGATACATACCGAAATGTAGTAAAGCATTGTTATACATTTTAGTAACATCATTAAAATATGACCAGGCAGCCGAAGACCGTCGAGGTTCTTTCACCCCCTTAAGTGGATGGAGCGCTGCACGATGAATTCCACGTGTTTGTGAAAAGGATAGCTCATACTCTTGCCGGGAAATGGAGCCGACCCTACCCACAAGTCTTGGGGTGGACCAGAGTAAAAATTCAAATGGCCATACTGAAAGCAGTTTCGCAAAGAATACGTGGGACACGGAGGAGGTTGATGTCCTTAGGGATGGAGGATGGAGCTGCTCTCCCATGGTTGAACGATTAAGTTTTAGTTATCTTGTTATTGTTTGATTGTTCTGTTAATGAATTTTTACCTTTGTAAAAAAAAAAATAAATAAATAAATAAATAAATAAATATTTCAATAGTAAAAAAAAAAAAAAAAAAAAAAAAAAAAAAAAAAAAAAAAAAATTAAAATTTTATTTAAATAACCATAATCAACTAAAGATAAGAATTGAATCATTCTTTGAAGTACTCACACAGAACAATGCATGAAACGTCACTTTTCCGACAAGAGCAAGAAACCGATCCACACATTTATTTATTGCGCGAACAAGGTGGTATAGGATCTTAGGGCGTTGTTGATTACATTGTGAAACGAAGTGAAAATTGATGTTTTGGATTTCGTATCTACTCAACGAAGGCAGGAGTGCTGACGATCGTAAGCACTAAACAAAATATGTGTTCGTAAAAGTACTCACAAACAATGAAGATGCAAAGCTTCTGAAGTGCTTGAGACTCGGGAAAAGTATATAATAATATATGGGAAGTTTTCGTCAGCAAATCGTATCTAGCCTCATCTGCATTACCGCTTTTTAGGACGTCCCTCAGAAGCTAGGTCATACAGGCAAGGCTTCTTATTCAAGAGGGACGACCTATTGCGATTGATCCAGTGGGGTAGGGGACAACCCAAGCATGAGAAAAAAAAATAACCACATACGAATCGATTTCAGACCCTTCTAGAACCGAATCCGTGAAAAAAACTATAGGTGTATGTCTGTGTGTGAGACAAATTTTGTCAACGCTGCCCGGGCCACAATTGTCAACCGATGTCCAAGATTCTTTGTTTCGATCCCAATTTTAGTATAGTTGTGCAGCGAACTTCGGAGGTTTTAAATTTCAAGATGGAAGAGGGGCAATCGAGAGGGTGAAGCCGAAAATAGGTGGTTTTTTCGACAAATTTTGTCGACGCTACCAAGGTTACAATTCTTAACTGATTTTCGTGATTCTCATTTTGTTCGAATCCAATTACAATCTAGTGGTGCCACAAACCTGGGAAATTCCGGATTTGCTGTAGAGGTGGAGGGGGTAATTACCGATTTTGTCAAGCGATGCCCATGCAACAAATTTCGACCAATTTCCGTAATTCTTATTTTGTTCCATTATGAATTCTATATAGTTTTGGGAAGTATGTTGAATTTTCAATTTTCTTCAAAAGAGGGGGTGAACGGAGGGGGTAATATTGATAACCCATGATGCTTTAACTATTCTCGTCCGATGTTCGTGATTCTTTTTTAGTTCAACTTTGAATTTGGTCTAGTTTTGGAAAATGTAACATGAGTTTTGAATTTTATGATGGATGGGCTACTGATAAATCTACTATTCTCGTCCAATTTTTGTGATTATTATTTTTTTTTTTTTTTCAACTTTGAAATTCGTCTAAATTTGGCTTATATAACCGGAGTTTTAAATTTCATGATGGAAGGGGGTGAATGGAGGGGGTAATAGCGATAAATCCTGATACTTTTATTATATTCATCAGACTTTTCGTGACCGTTTCCATCGTTTTTCGATCCAGATTTTAGTCCAGTTAAGCAACCTCGGAAGTTTCAAATTTGCCGTCCGTGAAGGGGTTAAATGATGGGAAGAGGGGGGGGGGGGGTTCCGAGGAATCATTATACTTTTCTTTTCTCTTGTTTTAGTTCTCACCGAAATGATTTACAATCCATTCAAAGGGACGTCCCTGTAATGGATACGTTACTTACCAATATGTTTTCCCATTCAACTTCAAGTACAAATTTTCAAGATTTCTTAGGTATGTTCCTGTCATTTTTGTCCTCCAACTCTCAGTAGGGCTGAGGCGTATATTGTTTTACAAGTTTCAAGGCATACACCGCAGATATTTAAGTCGCAATTTCGCTTTTGGGTTCACACCCTGTGAAAGCATGAGGGCAGGTAATACCGCTGAATCTGAGCAGCACAAACTTTCAGCAACGATGTGGCAGCCAATCTCGCGTAGTTTTGATATTAACCATAAACTTTTGGATCCGTGACGTTTCACTTTGTCCCATGTTCCCGAGTACTAACTGTCTCAATTTACCGGTACAAGTTTTGCGCACTCACAAGAAGTGAACTAATGTTTTCAGGGATTTTTGCAATTGGGTTTACTATTTTTATTAATTCCCTATCGTGGAATTTCGCTCGTAATTTCGACTCCAAATATCCGTACCTACTTATCAGAAACAAAATCAATCCTGTGAGCATGCGAGGAAAAATGAATAATGATGCATTGACAGTAACGTTTTTGTATGGGCTGTTCATCACTGGGACAAAATGAAACGTCACGGCTGCAAAGGTTTATGTTTAAACCCCGCGAGATTGGCTGCCACACGGTTGCTGGAAACTTGAGCTGCTCAGCTTCAGCGGTATTACCTGCCTCTCATGTTTTCAAAGGGTGAGACGCCACTTGCAAAATAACGACTAAAATATCTGCGGTGAATGCCTAAAAATGTTGTGAAACAACAGATGCCTCAGCCCCAAATGAAGCTGGAGGACAAATAACAGGAACTCGATTAAAAATCTTGATGATTTCTACTTAAAGTTGATTGGGAAAAAAGCGAACAGTGCAGATTAGGCTGGATTCAATGTGCTGACAAAAATTGTCAGTATATTTATCAACTTTTCCCGTGTCTTTCGCACTTCAGACGCTTTGCATCTTCATTGTTTGTGGGCACTTTTACAAACACAATATTTGGTTGAGCGCTTTCGACCGTCAATACTCCTGCCTCCTTGGATTCTGCCTCCTTTGAGTAGATACGAAATGCAAAACATCAATTTTCACCTCGTTTCACATTGAAGTCAACAACGCCCTAAGATCTCATACCACCTTGTTCGTGCAATAGATGAATGTGTGGAACGTTCTCTTGCTCTTGTCGAAAAATTGACGTTTCATGCATTGTTCTGTGTGAGTGCTCCAAAGAATGATTCAATTTTCAACTTTAGTTGATCACGGTTAATAAAATAAAATTTTAATTATGTTACTAAAATGTATACCAATGCTTTACTACATTTTGGTGTATACCTATGCACTACCGACTTGAATATTTCCTTTAAACTTGCGCATGCTCTCACGATTTCTAATTTCTTTAATTAGGTATATTTTGATAACAACTTATGCATATGGTCATACTTACCAACAAGATCTGTACACACATCTGAAATCAGGATCATACGAATGTTTGAGTTTTAATTTCTTTGGTTTCTTATCGGCCAGTTGTGTGGATTCTCCTTGCATATGTTTCTCAAAAATCGGGTGTTTCAAATTAGTGAGATAAATGATGAAAATTATAAATAACTGATTACTAAGTAATAATATAATAAGAAAATTTAAAATGCCTTATTGCATATCTCCAGTTAATATAGAAGAAGAAAAATGATTACAAAAGAGTAGCTTGTTTGAAAACGAACAATTTGAGCCTGAAAACGATAGCTTGTGATGAGCTATTAGGAAACTATTAGGGACAGAAGGGAGCGCGGTCCCATGCGCTCTTATACCCCCTCCTCCCCTCGCTCGACCATTCGTGGCGGTGGCATCATCAACTTTTGAGTAGACCAAGACATCATAAACCCGATTCTAAAGAGAAATCGCGTTCAAAATTGTTTGCATACTCGTGTGCCACAACGCTCTGGTCTAGAAAGACCATATCACATGCCGAGTGACTGGAGTTAGAAGCTGGATATCGTTGCTGTCAAGCCCGGTGGCTTCCTGTCTCTTTTATATTGAATGGTCTGATGAGCGGCGACCCCGGGGGGTGTCCCCATCAGATCTAAATTACACGACGTGATTCCATGGGTCCGTGTTTACTTCACCTCCCACTCCTGGAATTTTATCCAACATACTGCTCTCTCACACAGTATCCCAAACTTTGATGAAAATGATAATAATTGATGACAGACAGTTTCATTCTCCGATCACCTTTGTAGAAGCTCTTGCTGCTCCTACTGAATCGGTCCGCTGTTGTTAAGTCTCTTATATATCCTCCAAGCTGCTGCTCAAACACCAACATGTTGGTGGTAAATGTGGAATGTGGGGGCTGGCCCTCCCTTCTTATAACACCCTCCTAAAGTGGATGCGAACCGAAATTTCCTCGGATCTAAAGGATCGAAAGGTTAGGGTATTCACCAACAAACAAACGAGTGGACATTTTTATTATTAAACACATAAGATTCTCTTTTCATGGAAGTGATCTTCAAGCTCGATAACAGCTTCAGGAAAACAACGGATGTATTGAGAAATTGGTTATATATTTTCGGTTATGTAAGTATTGAGAATCTCAATATTAAAAGTATTGTGTTGTGCGTTATACTTGTTTTTAGCTATGCGATTTTAGTGTTATAGTGAAGCAGGTACTTGAATAACCATAATAGTCCGCGGAAAAAATGATCAAATTCATGTTTTTCACAATGAGTTAGCAGAGCCGAAGGAGTGATCCAAGCGTCGAAGAAAGGAAATGGATTCATGTGGAGGGAAACTGAACGAGGGTTGACGGTACTGAAGAATAGCTCTCTGTAGAGGGTGAATATTGATCACCGCAAACTTTTTGCTCGCACTTTCTAAAAACTAAAGATTGATTAGACGGCAATATGGAATGGGCCTTACAATACTGGCAAGAGATTTGTCCCTTTCTCTTGCCATCAATGCCCTCCCTGCGGTCTATAACTTTCGAATCCCCGCTCAACTGAATTGCTGTTATTAATGTTCCTTGCAGGGAAATGGCTTATGGAGGTATTCAAAATATATATTCCTTTCTCTCCCTCGTAACCATGTGGGCATATATCCACTTTATATTAAATCCCACGATTAATTCTATAAGATACTGTCATAATATATAACGATTGAAAAACTTTAAATCTACCGGTAAATGAAATTAAATCAAGGCTGCTGAGAACAAAACATGAAAGGAAAGAGAGAGCAAATAGACGTTTTGTGTAATTTGGTTGATCTACCGCCATGTGTTCACATGAAATTATTTAACATGTTGAAAGAAACCTCGTTAAAATCCAAGCACGACTTGGACACCTTAATGATGGTGGTCAGAATTTAATCCTTTTTACTGTCAACTCGTAAATCGACAATTCACAGTTGACAATAGACAATGCCCGAGACGAGGATAAGCCGACGTCCTGAATATGCAGTTCTCTGACCCAATTCACACAAACAAGACTGCGCTGATGTCAGCGGATTATGAGACATGGCGTGACATTGAAAAGAGGCTAAATTCCCCCACTCGTACCCTGAAAAGGGGTAAGGAGAATTGTTGACCGCCCTGTAACTTACGTCACAAGAACTTGTACCCAATTAACGGAATGAACAATTAGAAGGAACGACTTGGAGGAAATTGTTGGGCGATGATTGGGCCCACCAAAAGCAGACACGCCCTGGACGAGTGAATAAAACTGTTTGACGAGCATCAGCTCGACGTCTTGTTTCTGAAATCGTGTACCCGTCCGAAAACGGAATTTTGTCCGTTGAGGGAGCAATGGAAGACGGACCGGTCGCAGGTCTCCACTCTTCGGCGCCCGCGTACCTATGACGCCAAGAAGAATCGGCAGCCGAAGATCAGCTAGTCTCCCTAGCCAAAAGACGCAAATGCTAAGGAGGATTCAAGATCAAGAGAGGGCCGTTCAGCCAACGGTAAGCAAACACCCCCTTTTCCATCTACTGCCCAAAAACAGTCTCTCCGACACCCACTCAAGTACACCCAGACACTCCAAGAAAACGTCCCGCGGTTTCCCTCGGTCGCGCCCTGCCCGATAAACCTCTGCGCGAGACGGAGTAGTGAATTTCGAAGGCTTAGGTAGGTGTGTATAAAGGAGTATAAAGGACTGTAGGTAGTTTCTCTAGCGCTAACAAACATATGTCATAACCTGGTCATACAAGTGTATATGAAGAACGAACAAATGTCTGAATATCTCTATCTCTATCTATACTATTTATAAGAATGAAACTCCGTCTGTTTGTCTGTCTGTTTGTCGTGGCTATGCACGGCCAAACGGCTGAGTGAGGGGAGTATACGAGTGGGGGGATCTTCTTGGGATTTTCAGAAAGGGGGAGCGAGCGAATTTAAAATTTTCTAATCCCAGCCGAACCATGGGCCGTAGGGCGGGAGGGGGGTCGAAGTTCCGGTTAATGTGCGCTTTTTGGACTTCCCCGCTTCCCCTACCCCTCTAAACGGCCGTTGACAATTCCGGAAAAATACGGGTTTCGTAGGTTTTCCTACGAGGAAGACGACGGCGCGATCGGATCGCGAAAAAAGTATCGAGAAATGCGTATAAAAAAAAATGCGAGAGTACGGACCCGTTTTCTCGACAAGTCCGCCGAAAAACTTGGTTTTTTCCGATTAAAATATACCCCATAAAGGTACGTTTTTCGGAACGGTTTTCGCGGGCGAAATACAGCTTTGATCCCGCCGAATCTGAATCCGAAGTCGGATATCGAAAAAAGTGACGGAAAGTAGGTCAAATTGCGAGCGGAAATGCGAGGGGAGCGTTTAATATGACGTTTTTGATCGAGCCGAGCCGCCCGTTGCACAACGTTGCTTAGCAGAAGGGACTCGACTTCTACGCAATACCTACCTTGCGAGCGAAGCGAGGAACATCCCCAAAAGAACTTTTTTTGTGGTTCCACGTAGTTTTATAAGATTTATTTTGTTTGTAAGAATTTCCAAAAGAAAAAAACGTCTGCCAGTATAACTTCCTCCGATGATAACTTTTCGTGGTTCCACGTAGTTTTATAAGATTTAATTTGTTTGTAAGAATTCCCAACTGAAAAAAACGTCTGCCAAGTTGGGTGGGCAGTATAACTTCCTCAAGCGAGCGAAGCGAGCAGCATCCCCTACAGAAGTTAAACCTACCCTTAGAGATCTACCGTTTGCGAGCGAAGCGAGCAACATCCCTTACACACGTTAATCCTACCCTTAGGGATCTAACGTTTGCGAGCAAAGCGAGCAACATTCCCTACATGCCACACTTTGCGAGCGAAGCGAGCAAAATTCCCTACATGCCACTCTTTGCGAGCGAAGCGAGCAATCTAATGGGGGGCTCGGGGGGCTTGCCCCCCGGCTGGACGTGGAGGCGAGCGTAGCGAGCCGGAGCGGCTAGTTATTTATAAGAATGAAACTCCGTCTGTCTGTTTGTTTGTCTGTCTGTCGTGTCTATGCACGGCCAAACGGCTGAGTGGGCCGGATCTACGAGTGGGGGGATCTTCTTGGGATTTTCCGATGGGGTGTATAAGCGAATTTAAAATTTTCTAATCCCACCCGAACCATGGGCCGTAGGGCGGGAGGGGGGTCGAAGTAATAATTAATGTGCGCTTTTTGGACTTCCCCGCTTCCCCAACCCCTCTAAACGGCCGTCGAAAATTCCGGAAAAATACCGGTTTCGTAGGTTTTGAAACGAGAAAGACGACGGTGCGATCGGATCGCGAAAAAAATATCGGGAAATGCGTCAAAAAAGTGCGAAAGTACGGACCGTGTTTTCTCGAAAAGTCCGACGAAAAACTACGTTTTTTCCGATTAAAATATACCCCATAAAGTTACGTTTTTCGGAACGGTTTTCGCGGGCGAAATACAGCTTTGGGTCCGCCGAATCTGAATCCGAAATCGGATATCGAAAAAAGTGACGTTAAGTTGGTCAAATCGCGAGCGGAAGCGAGGAGAAGCGTTTAACATCAGAAATTAATTTTGCCGTGTTCGCGAGAAGGCTCTGGGAAGACGTGTTTGGGGTTCGATGACAATGTGGCGAGCAGGTACACCTAGGAGCCCTATTCATATACAGGTATACCTTGCGAGGGAAGGGACTTAGCCTACGCAGTTAAATCTTGAAAGGAGTCGATGACTCATTTCAACGTAATAAATACCGGTTTTTTCCTACACAGGTATATCTTGCGAGCGAAGCGAGCAACATCCCCGAATGAACTTTTTTGTGGTTCCACGTAGTTTTATAAGATTTAATTTGTTTGTAAGAATTTCCAACAGAAACAAACGTCTGCCAAGTTGGGTGGGCAGTATAACTTCCTCAAGCGAGCGAAGCGAGCAGCATCCCCTACAGAAGTTAAACCTACCCTTAGAGATCTACCGTTTGCGAGCGAAGCGAGCAACATCCCCTACACACGTTAAACCTACCCTTAGGGATCTACCGTTTGCGAGCAAAGCGAGCAACATGCCCTACATGCCACACTTTGCGAGCGAAGCGAGCAAAATTCCCTACATGCCACTCTTTGCGAGCGAAGCGAGCAATCTAATGGGGGGCTCGGGGGGCTTGCCCCCCGGCTGGACGTGGAGGCGAGCGTAGCGAGCCGGAGCGGCTAGTTATTTATAAGAATGAAACTCCGTCTGTCTGTTTGTTTGTCTGTCTGTCGTGTCTATGCACGGCCAAACGGCTGAGTGGGCCGGATCTACGAGTGGGGGGATCTTCTTGGGATTTTCCGATAGGGTGTATAAGCGAATTTAAAATTTTCTAATCCCACCCGAACCATGGGCCGTAGGGCGGGAGGGGGGTCGAAGTAATAATTAATGTGCGCTTTTTGGACTTCCCCGCTTCCCCAACCCCTCTAAACGGCCGTCGAAAATTCCGGAAAAATACCGGTTTCGTAGGTTTTGAAACGAGAAAGACGACGGTGAGATCGGATCGCGAAAAAAAATATCGGGAAATGCGTCAAAAAAATGCGAAAGTACGGACCGTGTTTTCTCGAAAAGTCCGACGAAAAACTACGTTTATTCCGATTAAAATATACCCCATAAAGGTACGTTTTTCGGAACGGTTTTCGCGGGCGAAATACAGCTTTGGGTCCGCCGAATCTGAATCCGAAATCGGATATCGAAAAAAGTGACGTTAAGTTGGTCAAATCGCGAGCGGAAGCGAGGAGAAGCGTTTAACATCAGAAATTAATTTTGCCGTGTTGGTGAGAAGGCTCTGGGAAGACGTGTTTGGGGTTCGATGACAATGTGGCGAGCAGGTACACCTAGGAGCCCTATTCATATACAGGTATACCTTGCGAGGGAAGGGACTTAGCCTACGCAGTTAAATCTTGAAAGGAGTCGATGACTCATTTCAACGTAATAAATACCGGTTTTTTCCTACACAGGTATATCTTGCGAGCGAAGCGAGCAACATCCCCGAATGAACTTTTTTGTGGTTCCACGTAGTTTTATAAGATTTAATTTGTTTGTAAGAATTCCCAACTGAAAAAAAGGTCTGCCAAGTTGGGTGGGCAGTATAACTTCCTCAAGCGAGTGAAGCGAGCAGCATTCCCTAATAAACTTTTTGTGGTTCCACGTAGTTTTATAAGATTTAATTTGTTTGTAAGAATTTCCAACAGAAAAAAACGTCTGCCAAGTTGAATGGGCAGTATAACTTCCTCAAGCGAGCGAAGCGAGCAGCATCCCCTACAGAAGTTAAACCTACCCTTAGAGATCTACTGTTTGCGAGCGAAGCGAGCAACATCCCCTACAGAATTAAACCTACCCTTAGGGACCTACTGTTTGCGAGCGAAGCGAGCAACATCCTCTACATGTTTCAATTGTAATACATCGCATGTGTACAGACACACCTTGCGAGCGAAGCGAGCAACATGATGAGGGGCGCCAGGGCATTTGTTTGCGAGCGAAGCGAGCAACATGCCCTACACACCCTTAGGGATGTGCCGTTTGCGAGCGAAGCGAGCAACATCCCTTACATGCCACACTTTGCGAGCGAAGCGAGCTACATTCTCTACATGCCACTCTTTGCGAGCGAAGCGAGGAATTCAATGGGGGTCCGGGGGGCTTGCCCCCCGGCTGGACGTGGAGGCGAGCGTAGCGAGCCGGAGCGGCTAGTGATTTATAAGAATGAAACTCCGTCTGTCTGTTTGTCTGTCCATGCTATGCACGGCCAAACGGCTGAGTGGGGGGAGTGTACGAGTGGTGGGATCTTCTTGGGATTTTCCAAAAGTGGGAGCGAGCGAATTCAAAATTGTTTAATCCCACCCGAACCATGGGCCGTAGGGCGGGAGGGGGGTCAAAGTAAGAATTAATGTGCGCTTTTTGGACTTCCCCGCTTCCCCTACCCCTCTAAACGGCCGTCGAAAATTCCTGAAAAATACCGGTTTCGTAGGTTTTCCTACGAGGAAGACGACGGCGCAATCGGATCGCGAAAGAAGTATCGGGAAATGCGTCAAAAAAATGCGAGAGTACGGACCCGTTTTCTCGAAAAGTCCGACGAAAAACTTGGTTTTTTAAAATTAAAATATACCCCATAAAGGTACGTTTTTCGGAACGGTTTTTGCGGGCGAAATAAAGGTTTGATCCCGCCGAATCAGAATCCGAAATCGGATATCGAAAAAAGTGACGAGAACTCGGTCAAATTGCGAGCGGAAGCGAGCAAAGCGATTAAAATGATTGTGCCGTGGACGAGAGAAGGCACAAGAATTGACGTGAAGGGTTCGATGTCACAGGGCGGGGCTTGCACCTGACGGGAACGGGTTGCGAGCAGGTACACATAGGTTGCGAGCTAGGTCTACGCACTTACGTCTTGAAGGGTATACAGGTATACCTTGCGAGCGAAGCGAGAGCCATGTCAACAGAATAAATTCGGATTTTTTCCTACAAATATGCAGCAATACCTTGCGAGCGAAGCGAGCAACATTCCCTAATAAACTTTTCATGGTTCCACGTAGTTTTATAAGATTTAATTTGTTTGTAAGAACTCCCAACTGAAAAAAACGTTTGCCAAGTTGGGTGGGCAGTATAAATTCGGATTTTTTCCTACAAATATACAGCAATACCTTGCGAGCGAAGCGAGCAACATCCCCGAATAAATTTTTTGTGGTTCCACGTAGTTTTATAAGATTCAATTTGTTTGTAAGAATTTCCAACAGATATAAACGTCTGCCAAGTAGGGTGGGTAGTATAACTTCCTCAAGCGAGCGAAGCGAGCAGCATCCCTTACAGAAGTTAAACCTACCCTTAGAGATCTACCGTTTGCAAGCAAAGCGAGCAGCATCCCCTACAGAAGTTAAACCTACCCTTAGAGATCTACCGTTTGCGAGCGAACCAAGAGCCATTTCAACAGAATAAATACGGACTCTATCCTACACATATACAGCAATACCTTGCGAGCGAAGCGAGCAACATCCCCGAATAAACATTTCGTGGTTCCACGTAGTTTTATAAGATTTAATTTGTTTGTAATAATTCCCAACTGAAAAAAACGTCTGCCAAGTTGGGTGGGCAGTATTCCTCAAGCGAGCGAAGCGAGCAGCATCCCCTACAGAAGTTAAACCTACCCTTAGAGATCTACCGTTTGCGAGCGAACCGAGCAACATCCCCTAAATGCCATACTTTGCGAGCGAAGCGAGCAACATTTTCTACATGCCAGACTTTGCGAGCGAAGCGAGCAACATATCCTACATGCCAGACTTTGCGAGCGAAGCGAGCAATATTCCCTACATGCCACCCGTTGCGAGCGAAGCGAGCAACTTAATGGGGGGTCCGGGGGGCTTGCCCCCCGGCTGGACGTGGAGGCGAGCGTAGCGAGCCGGAGCGGCTAGTTATTTATAAGAATGAAACTCCGTCTGTCTGTTTGTTTGTCTGTCTCTCGTGTCTATGCACGGCCAAACGGCTGAGTGGGGGGGATCTACGAGTTGTGGGATCTTCTTGGGATTTTCCAAAAGTGGGAGCGAGTGAATTTAAAATTGTTTAATCCCACCAGAACCATGGGCCGTAGGGCGGGAGGGGGGTCGAAGTAAGAATTAATGTGCGCTTTTTGGACTTTCCCGCTTCCCCTACCCCTCTAAACGGCCGTTGACAATTCCAGAAAAATACGGGTTTCGTAGGTTTTCCTACGAGGAAGACGACGGCGCGATCGGATCGCGAAAAAAGTATCGGGAAATGCGTCAAAAAAATGCGAGAGTACGGACCCGTTTTCTCGAAAAGTCCGACGAAAAACTTGGTTTTTTAAAATTAAAATATACCCCATAAAGGTACGTTTTTCGGAACGGTTTTCGCGGGCGAAATACAGCTTTGATCCCGCCGAATCTGAATCCGAAGTCGGATATCGAAAAAAGTGACGGAAAGTAGGTCAAATTGCGAGCGGAATTGCGAGGGAAGCGTTTAATATGACGTTTTTGATCGAGCCGAGCCGCCCGTTGCACAACGTTGCTTAGCAGAAGGGACTCGACTTCTACGCAATACCTTGCGAGCAAAGCGAGGAACATCCCCAAATGAACTTTTTTTGTGGTTCCACGTAGTTTTATAAGATTTATTTTGTTTGTAAGAATTTCCAAAAGAAAAAAACGTCTGCCAAATGAACTTTTTTTGTGGTTCCACGTAGTTTTATAAGATTTATTTTGTTTGTAAGAATTTCCAACAGAAAAAAACGTCTGCCAAGTTGGGTGGGCAGTATAACTTCCTCAAGCGAGCGAAGCGAGCAGCATCCCCTACAGAAGTTAAACCTTCCCTTAGAGATCTACCGTTTGCGAGCGAAGCGAGCAACATTCCGTAATAAACATTTCGTGGTTCCACGTAGTTTTGTAAGATTCAACTTGTTTGTAAGAATTTCCAACAGAAAAAAACGTCTGCCAAGTTGGGTGGGCAGTATAACTTCCTCAAGCGAGCGAATCGAGCAGCATTCCCTAATAAACTTTTTGTGGTTCCACGTAGTTTTATAAGATTTAATTTGTTTGTAAGAATTTCCAACAGAAAAAAACGTCTGCCAAGTTGGGTGGGCAGTATAACTTCCTCAAGCGAGCGAAGCGAGCAGCATCCCCTACAGAAGTTAAACCTACCCTTAGAGATCTACCGTTTGCGAGCGAAGCGAGCAACATCCCCTACATAATCAAACCTACCCTTAGGGACCTACCGTTTGCGAGCGAAGCGAGCAACATCCTCCACATGTTTCAATTGTAATACATCGCATGTGTACAGACACACCTTGCGAGCGAAGCGAGCAACATGATGGGGGGTGCCAGGGCTTTTGTTTGCGAGCGAAGCGAGCAACATGCTCTACACACCCTTAGGGATGTGCCGTTTGCGATCGAAGCGAGCAACATCCCTTACATGCCACACTTTGCGAGCGAAGCGAGCAACATTCCCTACATGCCACACTTTGCGAGCGAAGCGAGCAACATTCAATACATGCCACTCTTTGCGGCTGGACGTGGAGGCAAGCGTAGCGAGCCGGAGCGGCTAGTTATTAATAAGAATGAAACTCCGTCTGTTTGTCTGTTTGTCTGTCAATGCTATGCATGGCCAAACGGCTGAGTGGGGGGGATCTACGAGTGGGGGATCTTCTTGGGATTTTCCAAAAGTGGGAGCTAGCGAATTTAAAATTGTTTAATCCCACCCGAACCATGGGCCGTAGGGCGGGAGGGGGGTCGAAGTTCCGGTTAATGTGCGCTTTTTGGACTTCCCCGCTCTACCCCTCTAAACGGCCGTTGACAATTCCGGAAAAATACGGGTTTCGTAGGTATTTCTACGAGGAAGACGACGGTGCGATCGGCTCGCGAAAAAAGTATCGGGAAATGCGTCAAAAAATTGCGAGAGTACGGACCCGTTTTCTCGAAAAGTCCGCCGAAAAACTTGGTTTTTTCCCATTAAAATATACCCCATAAAGGTACGTTTTTCGCGTGCGAAATACAGCTTTGATCCCGCCGAATCTGAATCCGAAGTCGGATATCGAAAAAAGTGACGGAAAGTAGGTCAAATTGCGAGCGGAATTGCGAGGGAAGCGTTTAATATGACGTTTTTGATCGAGCCGAGCCGCCCGTTGCACAACCTTGCTTACCAGAAGGGACTCGACTTCTACGCAATACCTTGCGAGCGAAGCGAGCAACATCCCCAAATGAACTTTTTTTGTGGTTCCACGTAGTTTTATAAGATTTATTTTGTTTGTAAGAATTTCCAAAAGAAAAAAACGTCTGCCAAATGAACTTTTTTTGTGGTTCCACGTAGTTTTATAAGATTTATTTTGTTTGTAAGAATTTCCAACAGAAAAAAACGTCTGCCAAGTTGGGTGGGCAGTATAACTTCCTCAAGCGAGCGAAGCGAGCAGCATCCCCTACAGAAGTTTAACCCACCCTTAGAGATCTACCGTTTGCGAGCGAAGCGAGCAACATTCCGTAATAAACATTTCGTGGTTCCACGTAGTTTTGTAAGATTCAACTTGTTTGTAAGAATTTCCAACAGAAAAAAACGTCTGCCAAGTTGGGTGGGCAGTATAACTTCCTCAAGCGAGCGAATCGAGCAGCATTCCCTAATAAACTTTTTGTGGTTCCACGTAGTTTTATAAGATTTAATTTGTTTGTAAGAATTTCCAACAGAAAAAAACGTCTGCCAAGTTGGGTGGGCAGTATAACTTCCTCAAGCGAGCGAAGCGAGCAGCATCCCCTACAGAAGTTAAACCTACCCTTAGAGATCTACCGTTTGCGAGCGAAGCGAGCAACATCCCCTACATAATTAAACCTACCCTTAGGGACCTACCGTTTGCGAGCGAAGCGAGCAACATCCTCTACATGTTTCAATTGTAATACATCGCATGTGTACAGACACACCTTGCGAGCGAAGCGAGCAACATGATGGGGGGTGCTAGGGCTTTTGTTTGCGAGCGAAGCGAGCAACATGCTCTACACACCCTTAGGGATGTGCCGTTTGCGATCGAAGCGAGCAACATCCCTTACATGCCACACTTTGCGAGCGAAGCGAGCAACATTCCCTACATGCCACACTTTGCGAGCGAAGCGAGCAACATTCAATACATGCCACTCTTTGCCACTCTTTGCGGCTGGACGTGGAGGCAAGCGTAGCGAGCCGGAGCGGCTAGTTATTAATAAGAATGAAACTCCGTCTGTTTGTCTGTTTGTCTGTCAATGCTATGCATGGCCAAACGGCTGAGTGGGGGGGATCTACGAGTGGGGGATCTTCTTGGGATTTTCCAAAAGTGGGAGCTAGCGAATTTAAAATTGTTTAATCCCACCCGAACCATGGGCCGTAGGGCGGGAGGGGGGTCGAAGTTCCGGTTAATGTGCGCTTTTTGGACTTCCCCGCTCTACCCCTCTAAACGGCCGTTGACAATTCCGGAAAAATACGGGTTTCGTAGGTATTTCTACGAGGAAGACGACGGTGCGATCGGCTCGCGAAAAAAGTATCGGGAAATGCGTCAAAAAATTGCGAGAGTACGGACCCGTTTTCTCGAAAAGTCCGCCGAAAAACTTGGTTTTTTCCCATTAAAATATACCCCATAAAGGTACGGTTTTCGCGTGCGAAATACAGCTTTGATCCCGCCGAATCTGAATCCGAAGTCGGACATTGAAAAAAGTGACGGAAAGTAGGTCAAATTGCGAGCGGAATTGCGAGGGAAGCGTTTAATATGACGTTTTTGATCGAGCCGAGCCGCCCGTTGCACAACGTTGCTTAGCAGAAGGGACTCGACTTCTACGCAATACCTTGCGAGCGAAGCGAGGAACTTCCCCAAATGAACTTTTTCTGTGGTTCCACGTAGTTTTATAAGATTTATTTTGTTTGTGAGAATTTCCAAAAGAAAAAAACGTCTGCCAGTATAACTTCGTCCGATGATAACTTTTCGTGGTTCCACGTAGATGCATAAGATTTAATTTGTTTGTAAGAATTTCCAACAGAAAAAAACGTCTGCCAAGTTGGGTGGGCAATATAACTTCCCCATTCGCCCTTCTAATGGCCTACCTTCAAGTATACATCCCCTAATAAACTTTTCCTGGTTCAACAACCTCCAGCTCCCTGGAAATCACGTTCCGAAGCCTACCTGTACAATCCCCCGCACCTATTTAGCTACTCACATGGGACTCACTACGCACTTGACTCATTTCAACGGAATTTCATATGGGTATTTCCCAACACCTATGCAGCAATACCTTGCGAGCGAAGCAAGCAACATCCCCAAATAAACTTTTTTGTGGTTTCACGTAGTTTTATAAGATTTATTTTGTTTGTAAGAATTTCCAACGAAAAAAAACGTCTGCCAAGTTGGGTGGGCAGTATAACTTCCTCAAGCGAGCGAAGCGAGCAGCATCCCCTACAGAAGTTAAACCTACCCTTAGAGACCTACCGTTTGCGAGCGAAGCGAGCAACATCCCCTACATGTTGGGTGGGCAGTATAACTTCCTCAAGCGAGCGAAGCGAGCAGCATCCCCTACAGAAGTTAAACCTACCCTTAGAGATCTACCGTTTGCGAGCGAAGCAAGCAACATCCCCTACATGTTTCAATTGCGAGCGAAGCAAGCAACATTCCCTACATACCACACTTTGCGAGCGAAGCGAGCAACATTCCCTACATGCCACACTTTGCGAGCGAAGCGAGCAACATTCCCTACATACCACACTTTGCGAGCGAAGCGAGCAATTTAAGGGGGGGTCCGGGGGGCTTGCCCCCCGGCTGGACGTGGAGGGGAGCGTAGCGAGCCGGAGCGGCTAGTTCATAATAAATACGTGTTGACCAATTCAAAATGGTCATCGTGCTTGTCATCAAAATTGTCATCATTATTAACCATTCCACTTATCATTTGTCTTTCTTCATAAAACAGCGCGGCGACAGGGGAAGTATACTCTCTGGTTATGGTCAAGTGTCTCACGAGCCTGACGTGCGTATTGAGACCAAAACGGGAACCATTCAATCACGTTAAAACTAAGCGATTAAGGGATAAACAAGTCTTACCCTTACATTTACTCCTTCGTATTTTAATGCAAATCATATAGAGTTACTTGCATCAACCTGATGTTTACTCTGCCAGACCAATAGTGCTCTCGTGAATTTAAACAAGGTACCAAACTCTAATTTATTTTCAGTCAGCCATTGATGTAAAGTGAACACGTAAAAGTGTATTTAGGCAACTTTTTTCTAAACCAATGACATGGTAGGTTCTAAAATGAAATTATATGACTTGGCAAGGTTTGACATTCTCTGTTCAATGAAACATGATAATTGTTATCTCGACTGTTGATGGGAATGAAAATTCCGCCTAAACTATTATTGCTTCTACAATAATTAGGCTCTGTCTGAATAAACAAAATGGTTCTATACCCACGGATCGGAGGAGAGCTAAATCGGCAACGAATCTGGAGCATGATTATGGGGCCAGGAAGGCTGATAGAGCTGAGAGGGACCTTATCATTGAGGCTCCAAGTCATTACCAGTAACATCGACTTTTTTTTAAAGGTCCCGAGAAATAAGTCATGGGGGAATGGGGCTGCAGGCGGCTGAAAAGAGGCGTAAATCTACGAGTAGAACCTCATCGATAATGTTGGTTGAGTCTACTACACTCTAATGCTGAGGCCCACGGGGCACAGGCCGGGTACGGATCTTTCATTACTCGCTCCAAATCGCCATAAATTTTAAACCATTATGGTAGCTTCAGCTTTTAGAAAAAAAATAATACTTATAGGAACTTCCTTGGAATTCGAAGTCACTCTGGAAGAGTCATAATGTCTTCGTGACGCCATTTTCAATTTTGAAGTTTCTGAACATGGAAACACAAATGATAAAATCTATGTGGATTCAGTGCATGTTAAAGAAGTAATGTGATGCCTCTACCAAATGTTTATGGTTGACTTTCTTAGAAAACTGACTTCGAACTAACAATTTGGTGTTCCGCAAGTTTTGATCGCGACTGGTTAATACGCTGGCACTATCTACTGAGATCGTTTAGCAAATTTTCTTACAAAATGGACCTATCACGATGAGTCCGAAAATTTTAAAATCGAATTTCCTCAAATTTTCTCCATTGAAATCCGGCATTCTGAAGAGATCCTAGAGTTTAACGCTTTTACACACACACACACTTTTTTATTTTATTTTTATTTTTATTTTAGAAACCCCCCCTCAAAGACGGAGGGGGCACGCCATTAAATTGAAAAATAAACAAATAAAATAAAAAGTGAGGAGGACGCCCAGGTTTACCCGACGCCGGCTCTAGGGATAAGGGAAGTTGCAGGACGAGGAGGAAGGATGGGATGAAAGGAAGTGCCCCTATAAAATGACCACCAGTTCAAGTAAGATCCCCTCAGGACGCGGGTGGTGATACCACGGAGTACTCCTGCCCAGATGCCCAACTCGAGTAACTCCGTGGCGCTTTTCCCGCACCACACCTCGCGCCATGACACGGTCGCGGCAATGACCTTGATGCTATTAGGTGCCACTCCTTGTAGCTCAGATATCGCTTGGCGCAGATCATTTCTATCATATTTAATTTTCTTAGCCCGCCAGGTCTGCTCCATGTCCACGCTGCCACTGACAACCTGGACATCCAGGATTATGGCAGACACATCGGGCTTGATCGCAACAATATCTGGCTTCTTGCCCCGGTCACTCGGCATGTGGGATAGTCTCTCCCTTTCGATATCCCAACCGCTAGATGACAAAGCACCTGCTATCTGCTTGGCAACCGCATCATGACGTAAAATGCGGCCACCGTGAGTACGAGGACACTGCTGCACCAAATGATAAAGATTCTCATTTTTACTCCGATAGGCACGGCAAAGGGTGTCTACTGTCCCGCGACTACTCCTTGAACACCTCACCGAGGTGGCTAACGTAGCCACCCGGACGGCGTGAAAATGGCGATAGTCGTGGGCCCCAATGCCCTCTGAACCCCATTTCACCCACTGGGTAGAAATGGGGGATTCAGAGCACTGTCGGAGTTCTTTACCATCTACTGACTCATGCAGTGCAGCAGCAAACTCAGATGAGCTGGGTTTTGGAGCAGTTGGTGTTTCTCGATCGCACCACAACAACTGCTGCCGGACAAAGTCCAGGTCAGCAGCAGTGCGGGCGACCTCCCAGCTCGAGCCCCTGAGGGCAAGCAGGCGCTGGCGGCGTAAAGATGGGATGCTGGCAGAAAGAGAGACAATACCGAGCCCACCGGCCTTGACCGGTGCGTGGATGCAGGCACTTGGGACACCAGGTGGAAGGCCTAGCCAAGAGCGCACAGCAGAGCGAACTTCACGATCTAACTCAAGCAGCCTCCCCGCAGTAAGCCTGCCAAAGACTAACCCATAGGTAAGCTTTGGCAGTAAGTACGTGCGAAGGAGGCGCAGCTTCTGCTGTGGCTTCAATGGAGCCTTGGTGACACGAGCTAATGCTCCACCAAGGTCCACACGGCTTGCGGCTATAGTGGCCACACCCATGAAGTCGACCCCAAGGTACCGCCAGACCTCCAACACGGATCGGGCAGGGATGGAAGTTTGTCCTAAGACAAAACACTCCTCATCCACTACCTTCACCTTATGCTGGCGACCTGACTGGACCAAGGAGACCGACCCACACTTAGCTGGGTTGACCACCAAACCACACCTGGCTAGCTGCTCAGCAAATGCGTTGAGGGAGATCTGCAAGCCCTCACGGGTTTCTGCGAGTAGGATGATATCATCAGCAAAAGCTAATGCACCTACTCGCACCCCAGGGGCGAGATCAAACCCTATTTCAGCTGGCAGCTTACCCAAGGCCGTATCCACGACCAGGTTGAAGAGGAGTGGCGAAAGAGGATCCCCCTGGCGCACCCCGCGCCCAATAACAACATCCCCTGACATCTCACCCTGTGCCTCGAGGGCCGTCACGCCTTCGTGGTACAGACAGGCAACATACTCAATTAAACGAGCAGGTGCCCCGACACCACGAAGACAATCGGTCAGGGCAAAGTGGCTAACTGTGTCAAAGGCCTTAGCGACGTCCAGAGCGGCAAGATGGAGCTGCCGTTTCTTGATACGAGCCAGCAAAATGACAGTTTGGAGAACTGTAAGATTCTCTGCTGTGCCATCCGCTGGCCGAAATGCTCTCTGGACGTCACCTATGACACCAGCCACTTGGAGGCGAGATGCCAGAACCTTTTGGAAGTGGCGGAAGACCACCGACGAAATGGAAATTGGACGGTAGCCTCCAGGCCCACTTCCCCCTTTCTTTGGGATGAAAATTGTCCGGGCACGGGTCAACGCTTTCGGGGGTCTTCCAGATAGTAGCAACAGGTTGAGGATGAGCAGCTTAACATTCGTTGGAGCTTTATTCCAGCGTCGGGCGGAAATACCATCGGGTCCAGCAGAAGTGGAGTTTTTGACACGGCACTTATGTGCCTCGTCATGAAGCACAGGTGTGCACATGATGCTGCGTAAGGAGTCCCTGGTGGAAGCTGGGGGTACTACTGGCTCACCAGAGTTGTGGCTGGGAGCACTCATAAGTGGCTCCCAGTAATCCACAAACTCCTGGAGGGGGGGCATAACTTTTTCTTCCCCAGCTCCCTCCAGTACCTCCGCAGCTGCACGAGCCGGATGCTTCCTCCACAATCTCTGGACACGCTGGTATTCCCGCCTCCTCGCTTGCTTAGCCGCTCTGCGACCTCCACAAGGCACCACATTAGACGGAACGTCTCCCTGGTGCCTCGCCACGGTCGCTTTCTCAACCTGCGGGAAGATCCTCTGCACATAGGCCGCGACCTCGTCCTCCAAGCCATTTGGCCCCTCAAAAGCCCGCCTCGCCAGATCCTGCAGGTAGGCACTCTCATAACCAACAATATTGCCTACCTGCTCCCCGAGCCTCAATACTTCAGTCTTCAAGTCTGAAAGAAGATCCGGAGGTCACGGGGGAGGATTGCTGAATGGCGGGCTGTTGTCCCACGTCTGCCGGAGATGCGGGAGAGGCCCCACTGCTATTTGCCAGGATTGCATCCTGGACAAGCTGCTTATAGTGGGGCCTCAGGCGAAGAGATTGAATGGCAGAAAGCGTGCGCATGGGAAAACGGGCTTGTAAGAAAACATTCATATCGCGTACCCCATTACGCACTGTTTCCGCCTCCTCTGCTGCCATTCGCTGCAAATCCTCAGAAGCATACCTAGGCCGCTCTCGCTCTATATCAATTGCAGCGTTGGCCTGTACTGGATGCTTCTACCAGACGTGGGCACTGAGGCCTCTCTTGGAACTGAAGGCTCTCTCGCAATGGGCACACTGGTGGGCATTCGATGGGGCAGTGGATGAGGAGGAGGGATAGGATGATGAGGAAGAAGAAGAGGGTGAGGAAGACCGACGCACCTGCCTGGGGCGCCGCCGAGCGCCTCCCCTAGAACCCCGCTGGCCAATGGGCGGGCGGGGGTTATGAGGCTCACTGTAATTCTGGTTCATAACGGGGAGACGAAATGAAAGGGTCGGGAGACCCGTTGACACGAGCCTCCCCCCTAATCGCCATTGGGTCATTCTGCCACCCTCCAGTAAACTGGAGGGTGCCCGGGTTGCACGACGGGGACGTATGACCTTGACTTGGGTAGGAGACACACACACACACACACAAAATTTAACGTAACAGAAATAACCTAAATGAAAATTTACTTAAATTTCATTCATATTTGCTGAAAAATCGATAAAAAATTAATAAAAGCTAAAAATCCACACAAAAATTGAATCGTAGAATATAATTTAGAACGTGTTTCTTTGCCACAAAATCGGAAGTTAACAATTGTTTTTCAAACAAAGTGCTCAAATTCCAAGAACTCGTACAATCGTGCTGCATGAGTGGAACTTTTTTTGGAATAAGTTTAAGAGTGCGAGTTGTGAATCGATAGGTGAAAAAACTATGCTCGACTACCGAGGAAAAACAATTGTTAAAACAAATACCTTGATCATTGTTAGGGTAGCAGTAGTCGCAGTAACGAAGAGGAAAGTTTACCTGTAGTGTGGAAAATCGGGAGATGGAGAAAAACAGTTGGCTGCTAGGGCTTTATATTGATTTGGCTGTGAATTGAGTATGGAAGGTAAATCTGTTTATGTGGTCGACATGGATTTGTATGGGAGGTGAACAGCAAAACTCCTCCCCACTGTTGGGCATTTTGTCCCGCAAAACTATAACGAACGAATAAGGTTATATTTAAAAAATAAAGTGTAATCCTTATATTGTTGGATGTTGGATTGACGATCACGAATATTATTATAATACATAGAATTAAGATTGAATTGCCCGGAATCATTCGGATTCCGATTGATTGCCAGGGGTGCAAATCAATGTTGAAAATTTAACATATTTGAGGGTCGTTAAATTTAGAAACTTAGTTCAAACTGCAGATCACATTTAGCGCGTGTACAAAACTTACGTTGGTTTAGGAACAGGAGTTAAAATGTAAAAGAAGAAGAAAACAAAAATACAGCATGAACCATTGGATAATTAAAGATGGTTATAATCCTTTTACCAACCCTCTTGACTTCGGGTGTCATTTGATAACCTAATGATAGGGTGAGTGAGAGAGAATATATTATATGGAGTGAAATCATATACATATGAGGACACTGTAACCTGTTCCCCTTGAGAAGAATACACGTGAGGAACATAATAAACAATAATAAACATATACTACATCTGGTGACCTGTAATTCAAAATAACAATAATTTAAAAATCCAACTATGGAAAGGAGTTTTGCTGCTCAACTCCTACACAAATCTATGTCGACCACATAAACAGATTCACAGGGTGGTATCAAATCTAAAGGGTTATTTCCAATAGTAGTAATAGTAAAATTATAATTTACATACCTTTCGGAGGAGTCCGTCGTCAATAACAAGTCGAGTGCCGGGGGCGAGCGCTTTCGATGTAAAGACATGATCATCAGGCCGTCGAATCAGTAGTCCTAAATAGTACTGTTTCGATGGCCTGATGATGATGTCTGTACATCGTTAGAACTCGCCCCCGGTACACGACTTATTAGTGACGACGGACTCCTCAGAAAGGTATATAAATGATATATTTACAGGGTCATTCAAAAAGAATACACGGGTTTCAAACAGTTCTATTATCAAAAGTAGATATGATAAAAATATGAACCAACAATTAAAATGACCAATCTCTCTCTCTCTCTCTCTCTCCCTCCGTTAACATCCAATTTCTTCATTGAAATTTGTCTCAATTCACAAATTCGTCTGGAGTGATTTATTATATTATTATAATATCATTTACATTGTAATTAATATTATTTATACTATATTATTACATTATTTATTATATTTTGTCGTAGCAGTTTCGAGCTTAAGTTAAGCTTGTTATTTAACAGATGCCTGAATTTTGATTATTTTCTTTGAATGATGCTAGTTATTTGCGTTATCATGCAAAGCCAAGCTGTGTTCTTGGATGGGTTCTTGGAATGGTACTGCGAAACCAACTCACCGAGCAAGGAGCGACGGAATGACTAGCTTGACGTAACAGTGTGGATGTCGAATGAAAATCACTAAGCTGAAATGGGTGTTTACTTCACTTTTTACTTTACCTTTGTGATAGATAGGGTAACCATCTGGAATATGGATATGCTACTGGCCGCCCTTAATGTTAGATGGAGCACATCGGCGAAGTTAAAATTGTTTCATTTAACTCCTGGAAAACCTCCATTACACATTTCAATGACCTATGCTATGTTGCTATGAGTACTAGTAATCTGAAGTATATTCTCGAGTGTTTTATTAATTCCAAAAGTTCTCGCTTATGATATGCACTGAATCAGCACATTGACAATGCCATAAAGGGTCCGTTTGAAGTGTTAAACCCTTCGTATAAGTTGAACCCTACCATTAATTTTTAAGAATTATTCTCTTGCCGGAGGAGAATTCATCTTTGTTTCTCCCATTTCCTCATAAAGGAAATATTCGTTTTTCAGCTGTATCACATTTGGGCACATAGAATCATAATCGAGTTTAGTGCTATTGCTATTGAAGAGAATATTTCCTGTAATATTAGTTCCAAGTGGCTATTCCTGAAAAAATTATTCTTGAAATTGAATTGGTACAAATCCCGAGAAAGATTATTTCTTGTGCAGCATATATACGTCAGTGTATGCCCGAGAGATGTAAAACCTTACATAGATGTTCTTTTGGCATTTCATATTCTTCCCCCTTAGGATTTAATTTACCTAAGTGTAGTGCAGTATATTTATGCATTACGAGAGAAAAGTACACTCTTATGAAAGTGAACATTTCTTCGGATAAAAACATTAAATTACGTTTCAGTTCTTCATTTCTGAGTACTTGCATCCAAGAAGGATTTTAATATCATAGAGAGGCGTATGGTCAGGTCTAAACTATTGCGAAAAATTGAAGGAGATCCTTTGGCTGGACCACTTGGCGGCATCGTTTTATTTTCCTATGAAGTTTTGTCGGTAGCTGATCGTGGAACGCAACCTTGATAGTTGGGAAACGCTAAAATAAATCTCTGAGATGGTGATGATTGAGGTATTACTCACATTTGGTGTATTCAATTTTCATATCTGATATCCCTCTTTAACTAAATCAAAGTGGACCATACTTCCATGTCCCGCTCTTGAACTAAGAAAAATATAGTCACTATAAGAAATGCATAGGCCATCACAAAAATAACAAGTTGATTATACTTGGACTTGGATAAAGCATTCATTTCTGAACCTGCTGTCCCGACAATATAGTAAGGCTGCAACAAAATCAAATCTTCACTAAGCTTACTAAATTATAACTAGAGCTTTGAAACAGCAGCTAAAACTAATCACTGATAAGAAATAATCAGCAAATGGACCATTCACTAATTAGATCTTTAGATAATTATCTAATGAAGTTAACTAGATAATCGAAGATTTTATTTGGATAGGGTTTAATCAGGCTTCCAAATGTGATTGATAAACCGACTCTGAAAGTAGCACCTTTCCTAATACCCCGTCACTCCCACAATAATCTCCGTATTTCACTTGGTATGGTCATGAATTTATATCTATATATATATATATATATATATATATATATATATATATATATATATATATATATATATATATATATATATATATATATATATATATATATATATATATGTAGGGTACATGTGAACTTTTCCTCCCACTTTTACCATATCCTTACTGCCTGTCTATTTCTCATTTAATGAAGGGGAAAGTCACATGCGGCCTTCCAAATTACGTGTCCACCACAAGCACCTTTCCTATTTAGGCTTTTTCCTTCCGTAGACAGGTGGGGAACCTTCCAGATCCTAAGGTGGTAGGTCTTTCCATATGTGTCCGTTAGAGGTAAACCATTATATGTGCTCTCCTCCCATTGATAACTGATGAAAATTATGAAAACAATGTTCATAATATAGAAGGAATATTGTAAGAAATAAAAATGGTGGTATGGCTCATAACCATTATTTTGATATTTCGTACTATAGCTCTTTCATGACGAGATAAAATGAATTTCAGAAACTTCTTTTGGCTCTCCTGAATAGTTGGTTTTTTGCATATATGATGGTTTACCTTTGAGGTACAGATATAGTCCTGAAAATCCCTTCTCTAAGGCATGAATCGTATATCCTCAGTTCTACCCTTCCTATTAACGCAGTAGACCAGTTCAGCAAATCTCTAACATCATGTATGTACCAGTGGGAAGCAAAAAAGTATTTGCGAATATTCCAGTTGAGCTCTGTCTGTTCTGGAGCTGTAAACCAATTGAGCGCAGAAAATCATACCGATCGAGGGCAAATTAGACTGGAATTTTTCACAAGGGAATCATTGAACTTGAATTATTGAGGACAGGACCGCCATGTATAAGCACATAGGTATTGTATTTTGCAAAATAGTTTTAATTTTTAAGAAGTGAAGTTTCTAATTTCATATATTTAATTGGATGTAAGTAATAGGAGTGGTGTCTATATTTAGTGTTTTCAATGCTCACAAGCTCGCATCTCAAAAATAGTAGAAATATCCTCAATCAATCCTTGTAGTGAAATAAGATGACTTTGAAGTTGACACTTCCTGAATTAGAGTAATCAATAACATTCCATCCTGATGTAGATTTCTACACTATTATTCCAATCCAATGCATTTATTTACTAAGGATTTTCGCCAGTGAAAGTATTTGAGTCGTGCCTTTAGTCGAAATGTTGCGTGTGGGAGAAGTGGGGGTGATATGTCCATCCCCCACTTTTTGGAGGTCCAGCCCTCATGTACCTCCGGGTCGCATTCCCTCAGTGGGTAGATGTTCAATCCGGACCAGACAAGGTCCAGTCCCTGTTTAATGCACCTGCAAGCCGCTGTGATAATTCTAGTCTGGCATGCCTATATATTCGTGTACACCTATTCATTTAACTTAGCTGAATTGTAAACATTAAGTATTTATACAGTTGTAACATAGGTAGTCTTAGTTTATTTTACTTTTGGGGTATTTTTATCCGCTGTATGAGTTACAACATAGATATTGGATACTATTATTTCTCCTCCTTATTATATCTACCAATACAGTCCGTGATGGCAATCCGATCAATAACGAAGGATCACCATGACTCCCCTTATAATCTTGCCCCTTGCAGTGGTCCTCTGGAAACTTGTCCGATGACACTAATGACCCTTCGGCATATGGTCTAAATTCTGAAAAAAAAAAAATGTAACCCAATAAAATAAATATTAAAATAAAAATTAATGAATTAATAAATAAAATTCGTTATTAGTAGAATATTGTTTGAGAGAAATTATGTTTCCCCATATTAGCAATTTTGAAGAAAACTGATAAGAAAACGTGCGATATGAGAGGAGTTGAAGATCGAAAGTGGGTGAAACGCTAGTGCAAAAACACCAGCTACACACGGGTAAACAAACATGTATATCCGATGCGTTAATCTGGTTCGTTTCCTCTTAGAGTCTACACCTGTGGGAGGGATACTGTCATGCCGATCAAACAATTTCCCGGAGCCCTGGAACGAGGAAGAAGTAGTAGAATTCAGCAGGAACGCGGTAATGCAGAAATGCGTAGTAATTAGCGATGACCAACAGATTAGGCTTATATAAAGATCCACTCCGTAACCAGATGCCTTTTTCAGTCACCGCAAACTTATAGCACCGTACATAGCATGCTCAACGTTTACAAAACATGCAAACCGTCTATATTATTTACGAGTTCAAAAATCAACTCATTTTAATAATTCTATCTTTTTCCTTTTTAATATATGAGTAAGATAATTGGAAAATGTAGTTGAAAATAGGCCATATTCGTATTATATTCGCTCTTTATCGGATGTTTGAGCATGCGTCACTATATGTTTTAAGGTATTCCAGAATTACCTTCGCTAACACAGCGTGTAATGTGATAATTCAAATTTCAGTTAAAATTCATCTATACCTAACTAGGGTTCCATAAGTAGAGGGAAAAGGGGGGAGCTGGCACAGGGGCCAACACGGCGCAGAATACTAACCCGCACAACACATGATACTAACCCGCACAACGCATAAATTGAAATTTTTCAAATATAAATCACAAATGACAGCACTCTCTCGGTTTTATTATTCCATTTTAAATCTCTCGAAGAACATCTCGAATTGTTCACTAGCTCACAGTAATCTCCCTCCTTCCATTCAGACACCCAATTAATAGGTAACTACGTCTAAATCTTAACAATGTTTGGTGTTTTTTTGTTACTTAGTCACATGGATTACACTGTTATGTAGATGTAGTTTGTGCCTTTCTTAGTCAAAAGCTCCATCACCAACGTCAAGGTGAAGGCACTTCGATGGAGTCCTACATACTAAACATTCATACTGCTTGGGGGTCTTTACGACCACGCTAGAGGCCCATTCATACGTTACAGACAATGTAAAACTAGTCAATCGTATATATAACATTCATACTGCTTGGGGGTCTTTACGACCACGCTAGAGGCCCATTCATACAATATATTATAAAAAAAAAAAAAGATGCAATCATCGGTAAATTTCGTTACCTCTGAGTGCAACGTAACTCGATCTAGTCCTATTACTAAAAAATTCGTACATATTCATCAATAACCAAAGTTACATCATTCGAGTATAAGTGGGGATGCCGTGTTTCCAGTAGGGGCGACTCTAAGGAATATTAGTACCATTTTGGACAACATTGGGGACTTTGGAGGTTGTCAGGTTTCCGGTAAAAACAATTCCTTTGATAGCCATTTCTACCATTTTGGGCGATAAGTTAAGGTGTTGTACCTTAGAGGACCAAGGTTTGAGGAGATAAATTTGTTACGGTTTACACCATAACTATACAATATCTATGTAACAACACAATATCAAGTTGAATAATAAAAGGTTACATTAAACAGAAAAAAATAAAATAAACGAAAGGTAATAATAATAACTACTATACCTATATATCTGGCGGTGTGGTTTTATATTTTTTCTTTGTGTTATTCCAAGTACCCATGAGCAACTGTTGATACACCATCCTCCAATATTTTTCTTTTGGTATCAAATGGGGATAAAGCAATTTTGTTAACTTGCAATGTCAAAACATCGTGTTTTTTGGATTGGATAACAACCATTTGCTTTCTAACTATATTTTTCGAAAATAAGGAGTTGTGATAATCTTCGAATCTTATTTCATTTTCAACGACATTCCTCTTAATACCCTTGATTTTCTTGATCTCTCGCCCACTATTTGTTAAAATCTCATACATTTTGGCTCTCAGAGCTATAAACTCAGAAATTATTTCCCCATTCATTTCATCTTTGAATTTACCAAGAACTTTTTTGTTTTTAACAGAAAAGCATGGATGTTCTTGGGGATAATCAGATGTATCCATATAGTCTATCATTTTTTGTATATCAAGCTGTAGATCGTCTGTTTTCATTGCATATATAAAACTATCCGTATCCATATAACACAGTTTCAACTTTTCAAGCCCGAATTTCGCTAGCATGACATCATAGTGGTACTCGTACATCGTAGTCTTCGAAATATCAAGTATACTCATACCTATGTATATAGGCTTATTGAACAAAATCGATTTTTTAGACATGTGTACCGCCGCTAGATTTTCGCTGTATATCGTTCGATCTAGAAACTCAGGTTTAGCAATAAGTTTTTCCAACTTTTTAGTATCTGAGACAAGATGTATGGTTAGTCGGTTCCTAATGTTTTCCATTGTTTTTCCAAAATGGCATTATTCATCAACTTGAATAGATCTTTTTCAAAATTGTTTTTAGCGTTTTTTCTCAATTCAGTGTTCAGGGATATGTACGGTTGCAACCACCGTGATTGTTTGAATTTTAACACACGATGGATTTTGGTGACTTTTAATCCGTGAGCCACGGCTTGTTTGAGTGCCATATAATGCACCACATAGCGTTCACGATTTCCTAGATGGGGTGTTCATTTTGTAGTGGTATCTGCGGGAGGTACAATATTTTCTGCGAGGAAGGGAAGATCGTTGTGTGATTTGTGTAGGTTTTTTGGATAATTTATATCAACTTCCATGACATATCCGAACTGGTCATCTTCATTCAAGCTTAATATATCGATGTCTTCTTCGCACCATTTGAATCCACCGTAGGGTAGAGGTTTCGACATGGCGAATCCATAAAGATTGTTACAGTCCTGGTAAGTGATAAAAGTTGATTCTTCGGTTTGGTTATAATCTTTTATATATTTATTATTAGCTTTGAAATATCGGTGAGAAGCTTGACAAATTCCGCCTCTTATCCCTCTTTCAATCATTAAAATCTGATCGTAATCCGTTAAAAGCTCCAATGATATTCTTGAGTACTTCAGCATAGCATCCCAAGACAATCCAGGTAACGTGAAGTAATGGGCAGGGTCCAGTTTATGGCTTCTGTGGATTGTGTTTCTGAAATTTTCAAACACATCTGCTAATAGGAGAACATCTGTCTTGAGGTAGTGGTCACTATACTCCCCAAGCGTGGTACAATTAAAGTGATTCCATACTGCTTTCGCATGTTGATAGTCTTCATTCGTAATATCACTTTTCTGTAATCTGCTGTAGAAAGCTTCTTTAGGAGGTAAAGAGGGTTCTTCTAGTTTTTCCCAGGATGAGACGTACTCATACGGGAACACTCCTTTTCGCTTCATTAGAGCTAGATCGTCTTGAGAATGGAACTTTTTCGTTTCTTTAAATTCGGGAAGATTTTTCGCCAATGCGTCCAGACTTGCTGACATGAACCTGTAGGTGTCAATGTATCGAATTTTGAACCCTCCTTTTACTTTTTTTGTGAACGAGATATACTTTTCTTCGGAGTTAGGAATAACCTCAATTTCCCGATCGTCGTATCCAAGCGCCTTCACGATGAAATGTGAGTCGTACCCTGACAGATTATGTATTAGGACTGGAATAAATGTGGGGTTCCTACATCTCAGATTACAGCTATTGTGCGCTGGACCCCTGTATTTACCAGTAATGTGACAATGATCACGCACTTTTCCGTCACTTTCAGTAAACTGTAAGTCGCATAAGTAACAGTGTTTGGCTGATCTGTAGATCACCTCTCCTCCTTCCGACAGGGGAGTCATTGGAGTATTTTCCGAATAAGCTTTCGAAATCGTCTCAGCTATCGTTTTAATTTGCTGAACAAAGTGAGAAACCACATCCTTTCCCCTGTAGATGATCGGTTCTAATGGTATTTCTAACTTAACATCCGCAACTTCATCAGATTTCTTTACATAGAGGCAATAGCTCATTGGTACATGCTTCTGAATTGTTTTGGTACAGGATTCTGTTGAATTTTCTGATACCGGTTCCAGTATTGCTTCAAAATCAGCATATACAACGTAAGGAACTTTCAACATTCTCTCACAATGTTCAAACTCCACGTACGGTTTTTTTGTAGGCATGTCTACACGAATTACCTTATTATCAATGCAGTATTTATGGTGTTCAGCTAATTTTTCCTCTTTTGGTTTACCGTACCGATCTTCAAATTTGGTAAAACACCGTTTGCAGATAACTATTGATCCACGATGTTTTGTTAACTGCGTCACGACCAATTTTTCAAAATTCTTGATATATACGTAATGGTGAACACCTAAATCGTCGCTTATGAGAAGGAGATCGCGGTGATCAGCTAATTCATTTTTTGTCACTTTAAGGGGGTATATTTTGTAATTGTCATCCAATCCATACACGTTAATAGAAATGTTGTTGGCATTCTCAAATTTTTTAATCTGCTTTAGAGGCGTAGGAAAATCTATGCAAGAAAAATCGTAAGGATGATCCAGGTCGACATATTTACTTGCACGTTGCGCATTCTTGGTAATAAACTTGGGTAGAATTGAATATTTAAAACAAAAATTATCGTGATTCCGCACATTGATACAAGCACGTTTATTTTCAATTTGAGGCGGGAGTTGGATGTAAGTACTTCCCTTTAGAGGAATATTTTTATTAATCCTTAAACGCAACCCCAAAGACCATCCGCTTTTTTTCAACTGAGCCTCTTCCATCTCATTTTTCAATGATTCGTTAAATTTTATAACAACGTCATCGAGATTTGTATCCAGTTGTATTGCTCTGTTTCCTGTTTTGAAAGCTTTATCTTGTAACTCACCAGCCATATTTTTAAACGTACATTCCACGAGTACATTAACTTTGACAGAAGTAAATTCTCGTAATGCTTCTCTAATTTTAAGCTGTATAACATCTTTAACGTTTGAAAGGAAAGATGGTAAATCTACTGGTGAGTCATTTCTTATAAACCACGATTGTAATCGATTTTTAAATGCCGTTTCATAGCCATAAGCTATACCATGACCAATTTTTTTTGCAAGTATTGCTTGCTTCCTTGGTTCCCACAGCTTCAGTTTTTTGAGTGGAGGTTCATCTCCACACTTACCTTCATGTCTTGTAAAATTTGCTCGCTGTCGAAGTAGAAACTCTTTACCACAACACTTACACTTCAGATTGCCACGACAATGCTGAATATGTCTCGAAGAGGAGCTGGTAGGAACCACTCCCGAACTTTTTCCACAATCACTATTCATTTTTACCAGAGAGAGATGTTTACTTGTTGACGCTCAATGAACAAATATATTATGATCTAATGAACTCAATGAACAAAATATATATATATAATGATATTTTTTTTCAATCACACAGACTTTATATAGAAAAGGGAGACAACTGAGAGGGATGTTCACTTCTTGGTGCTTGATGAGCTAATGATTTTTTTCTGAATCGCACAGCGTTTATATAGACAAGGGAGACAATAGAGAGATGTTCACTTGTTGATAGTCGATGAACTACTAATTTTTTTTCTCAATCGCACAGCCTTTATATAGATGAGCAGCGTATGGGTGGAATACTTTCTCCTAATTGTTGTTCAGTATGCTCATTTAAATCCTTAGTATTTTGTTTCACCCAAATCGGACTAAAGATGGCCGAGATCCCCACTACCATCTATACCCTGAGTGGGGTAGGGTACCCGTCACTACTCCAACATTTCGAAAATTACCGAACTTGGTCCATCGCCCTCAAGGGTTTTTGAGTAAGATCTCTTTTAATGTCATTTACAACTTCAAGTTTGGGGACTATCACAATTACTATATCTCCCATCCCACTTGGCAAAAGTTATACCCCCCACCCTAATTGTTGTTCAGTATGCTCATTTAAATCCTTAGCATTTTGTTCCACCCAAATCGGACTAAAGATGGCCGAGATCCCCACTACCATCTATACCCTGAGTGGGGTAGGGTACCCGTCACTACTCCAACATTTCGAAAATTACCGAACTTGGTCCATCGCCCTCAAGGGTTTTGAGTAAGATCTCTTTTAATGTCATTTAAGCAAGTTTGGGGGCTATCACAATTACTATATCTCCCATCCCACTTGGCAAAAGTTATACCCCCCGCCCTAATTGTTGTTCAGTATGCTCATTTAAATCCTTAGCATTTTGTTCCACCCAAATCGGACTAAAGATGGCCGAGATCCCCACTACCATCTATACCCTGAGTGGGGGTAGGGTACCCGTCACTACTCCAACATTTCGAAAATTACCGAACTTGGTCCATCGCCCTCAAGGGTTTTTGAGTAAGATCTCTTCTAATGTCATTTACAACTTCAAATTTGCTGGACTTAGAAAAATTTCTGGATGATGTAACATCCCTCTCTCATTAGTTATTGCTAAATACTCACAGGTTGCTAGATGGTTGAGAAGGTCTGATGAACTGAGACTTCACCATCAGAAATCCTGGGCTTATATACTCTCAGACCTGCTGAGGTAGGGCGCAAGACACAAGGAAAACGAGTTTGATAAAGGTGGTCTGATGAAATGAGAGAGGGATGTTACATCATCCAGAAATTTTTTTAAGTCCAGCAAATTTGAAGTTGTAAATGACATTAGAAGAGATCTTACTCAAAAACCCTTGAGGGCGATGGACCAAGTTCGGTAATTTTCGAAATGTTGGAGTAGTGACGGGTACCCTACCCCACTCAGGGTATAGATGGTAGTGGGGATCTCGGCCATCTTTAGTCCGATTTGGGTGGAACAAAATGCTAAGGATTTAAATGAGCATACTGAACAACAATTAGGGTGGGGGGTATAACTTTTGCCAAGTGGGATGGGAGATATAGTAATTTTGATAGCCCCCAAACTTGCTTAAATGACATTAAAAGAGATCTTACTCAAAACCCTTGAGGGCGATGGACCAAGTTCGGTAATTTTCGAAATGTTGGAGTAGTGACGGGTACCCTACCCCCACTCAGGGTATAGATGGTAGTGGGGATCTCGGCCATCTTTAGTCCGATTTGGGTGGAACAAAATGCTAAGGATTTAAATGAGCATACTGAACAACAATTAGGGCGGGGGGTATAACTTTTTGCCAAGTGGGATGGGAGATATAGTAATTGTGATAGTCCCCAAACTTGAAGTTGTAAATGACATTAAAAGAGATCTTACTCAAAACCCTTGAGGGCGATGGACCAAGTTCGGTAATTTTCGAAATGTTGGAGTAATGACGGGTACCCTACCCCCACTCAGGGTATAGATGGTAGTGGGGATCTCGGCCATCTTTAGTCCGATTTGGGTGAAACAAAATACTAAGGATTTAAATGAGCATACTGAACAACAATTAGGGTGGGGGGTATAACTTTTGCCAAGTGGGGTGGGAGATATAGTAATTGTGATAGTCCCCTCCCCCTCTTGCCCGAAAAAATCCTTTCTGTTTTGGACAGAGTTCAGTGAGTTCTGAAAGTTTTGAATTGGGGCGGGTACCCCCCCTCCCTCAGATATTCTAGATGGTAGTTGGGATCTCTGCCACCATTGATCCGATTCTGATGAAAAAAAAAGTTGTAAAAAAAAAAAAAAAAAAAGAAAAGCTTACTGAACAATGTTTAGGGCCGGAAGTGTATATTTTGCCAAGTGGGATGGGAGATATAATATTTTTATGGTTCCATCCACCCCCCTTTGCCCAAAATCCTTCCTGGGTTTGACCAAGTTCAGCAAGTTTTGAATGTTTGGGGTTGACAATCATGCTAGATAATGACTCAACATATCTGTAAAGATTCGACTTCGGTCGAGTCCTGTACCCAGATTGTGTTGCTACCTGGTATGTCGAATCTAGCGTGCAGATATCATAAGTTCCAGTGACTCGAAAGAGTTCCATAACTTCCCTCAGTTTACCTGAGAGATATTGGTTATGTGCCACAAGTATGATTAACAATGCTGGGCTGTGTACCAAAATTTGATTACTCAGTGGCTGAGATGGTGGTTGATAACATGTTAGCAATAAAAAAAATTTAAATAACAAAACAAAAATGATAAAAACTAACAACTTTTATCTTTGTTTTTTTCCCCAGTTCTACTCTCTCTCCTTGCCTCACAGTACTTCGTTCCCAGCCTATATAAAGGCCGCATGGTTGAGAACACATCATTAGTTCATTTACTACCAACAAGTGAACATCTCTCTCTCTCTCTCCCTCTTAGAAAATTGTATCCTGTTCGCGGTAAGTGTTCTAAAGTGTCTTCAACTGGTCTACCTTTGATACGTGTTGGGAATTGTCATTTGGTGGAGGTTTTCTGTTAGAGGTTCTGTACATCAATCTGGAGTTTTACAAGTCAAATTTACAGTATTTTCAGTCAATTTGGAGGTTTTAACCATCAAACTGGCGGTTTCGCACAACAAAAAGCAGTTTTACACATCAACTTGGAGGTTTTGTACATCAAATTGGAGTTTTACACGTCAACTTTACCGTTTTTGCGTCATTTTGGAGGTTTTACCCATCAAATTGGAGGTTTTGTACATCAATACTGGAGGTTGGTCATTTAAAATTTTAGGTTTGTTGTTTCAAATTGGGGGTTTTTTGCGCATCTAATTGGGCTTTTACACGAATTTTCGGTTTTTTGTTACAAATTGAGAGTTTCACACATCAAATTTACCGTTTTTCGCGTCAATTTGGAGGTTTTCTATTAGAGGTTCTGTACATCAATCTGGAGTTTTACAAGTCAAATTTACAGTGTTTTCAGTCAATTTGGAGGTTTTAACCATCAAACTGGCGGTTTCGCACAACAAAAAGCAGTTTTACACATCAACTTGGAGGTTTTGTACATCAAATTGGAGTTTTACACGTCAACTTTACCGTTTTTGCGTCATTTTGGAGGTTTTACCCATCAAATTGGAGGTTTTGTACATCAATACTGGAGGTTGGTCATTTAAAATTTTAGGTTTGTTGTTTCAAATTGGGGGTTTTTTGCGCATCTAATTGGGCTTTTACACGAATTTTCGGTTTTTTGTTACAAATTGAGAGTTTCACACATCAAATTTACCGTTTTTCGCGTCAATTTGAAGGTTTTCTATTAGAGGTTCTGTACATCAATCTGGAGTTTTACAAGTCAAATTTACGGTGTTTTCAGTCAATCTGTAGGTTTTAACCATCAAATTAGATATCAGAATCAACGCATGTGCATAGATTCCCGTTTGACCTTGGTTATGTTGCAATATTCGGAGAAAGTATTCCACCCATACGCTGCTCATCTATATAAAGGCTGTGCGATTGAGAAAAAAAATTAGTAGTTCATCGACTATCAACAAGTGAACATCTCTCTATTGTCTCCCTTGTCTATATAAACGCTGTGCGATTCAGAAAAAAATCATTAGCTCATCAAGCACCAAGAAGTGAACATCCCTCTCAGTTGTCTCCCTTTTCTATATAAAGTCTGTGTGATTGAAAAAAAATATCATTATATATATATATATTTGTTCATTGAGTTCATTAGATCATAATATATTTGTTCATTGAGCGTCAACAAGTAAACATCTCTCTCTGGTAAAAATGAATAGTGATTGTGGAAAAAGTTCGGGAGTGGTTCCTACCAGCTCCTCTTCGAGACATATTCAGCATTGTCGTGGCAATCTGAAGTGTAAGTGTTGTGGTAAAGAGTTTCTACTTCGACAGCGAGCAAATTTTACAAGACATGAAGGTAAGTGTGGAGATGAACCTCCACTCAAAAAACTGAAGCTGTGGGAACCAAGGAAGCAAGCAATACTTGCAAAAAAAATTGGTCATGGTATAGCTTATGGCTATGAAACGGCATTTAAAAATCGATTACAATCGTGGTTTATAAGAAATGACTCACCAGTAGATTTATCATCTTTCCTTTCAAACGTTAAAGATGTTATACAGCTTAAAATTAGAGAAGCATTACGAGAATTTACTTCTGTCAAAGTTAATGTACTCGTGGAATGTACGTTTAAAAATATGGCTGGTGAGTTACAAGATAAAGCTTTCAAAACAGGAAACAGAGCAATACAACTGGATACAAATCTCGATGACGTTGTTATAAAATTTAACGAATCATTGAAAAATGAGATGGAAGAGGCTCAGTTGAAAAAAAGCGGATGGTCTTTGGGGTTGCGTTTAAGGATTAATAAAAATATTCCTCTAAAGGGAAGTACTTACATCCAACTCCCGCCTCAAATTGAAAATAAACGTGCTTGTATCAATGTGCGGAATCACGATAATTTTTGTTTTAAATATTCAATTCTACCCAAGTTTATTACCAAGAATGCGCAACGTGCAAGTAAATATGTCGACCTGGATCATCCTTACGATTTTTCTTGCATAGATTTTCCTACGCCTCTAAAGCAGATTAAAAAATTTGAGAATGCCAACAACATTTCTATTAACGTGTATGGATTGGATGACAATTACAAAATATACCCCCTTAAAGTGACAAAAAATGAATTAGCTGATCACCGCGATCTCCTTCTCATAAGCGACGATTTAGGTGTTCACCATTACGTATATATCAAGAATTTTGAAAAATTGGTCGTGACGCAGTTAACAAAACATCGTGGATCAATAGTTATCTGCAAACGGTGTTTTACCAAATTTGAAGATCGGTACGGTAAACCAAAAGAGGAAAAATTAGCTGAACACCATAAATACTGCATTGATAATAAGGTAATTCGTGTAGACATGCCTACAAAAAAACCGTACGTGGAGTTTGAACATTGTGAGAGAATGTTGAAAGTTCCTTACGTTGTATATGCTGATTTTGAAGCAATACTGGAACCGGTATCAGAAAATTCAACAGAATCCTGTACCAAAACAATTCAGAAGCATGTACCAATGAGCTATTGCCTCTATGTAAAGAAATCTGATGAAGTTGCGGATGTTAAGTTAGAAATACCATTAGAACCGATCATCTACAGGGGAAAGGATGTGGTTTCTCACTTTGTTCAGCAAATTAAAACGATAGCTGAGACGATTTCGAAAGCTTATTCGGAAAATACTCCAATGACTCCCCTGTCGGAAGGAGGAGAGGTGATCTACAGATCAGCCAAACACTGTTACTTATGCGACTTACAGTTTACTGAAAGTGACGGAAAAGTGCGTGATCATTGTCACATTACTGGTAAATACAGGGGTCCAGCGCACAATAGCTGTAATCTGAGATGTAGGAACCCCACATTTATTCCAGTCCTAATACATAATCTGTCAGGGTACGACTCACATTTCATCGTGAAGGCGCTTGGATACGACGATCGGGAAATTGAGGTTATTCCTAACTCCGAAGAAAAGTATATCTCGTTCACAAAAAAAGTAAAAGGAGGGTTCAAAATTCGATACATTGACACCTTCAGGTTCATGTCAGCAAGTCTGGACGCATTGGCGAAAAATCTTCCCGAATTTAAAGAAACGAAAAAGTTCCATTCTCAAGACGATCTAGCTCTAATGAAGCGAAAAGGAGTGTTCCCGTATGAGTACGTCTCATCCTGGGAAAAACTAGAAGAACCCTCTTTACCTCCTAAAGAAGCTTTCTACAGCAGATTACAGAAAAGTGATATTACGAATGAAGACTATCAACATGCGAAAGCAGTATGGAATCACTTTAATTGTACCACGCTTGGGGAGTATAGTGACCACTACCTCAAGACAGATGTTCTCCTATTAGCAGATGTGTTTGAAAATTTCAGAAACACAATCCACAGAAGCCATAAACTGGACCCTGCCCATTACTTCACGTTACCTGGATTGTCTTGGGATGCTATGCTGAAGTACTCAAGAATATCATTGGAGCTTTTAACGGATTACGATCAGATTTTAATGATTGAAAGAGGGATAAGAGGCGGAATTTGTCAAGCTTCTCACCGATATTTCAAAGCTAATAATAAATATATAAAAGATTATAACCAAACCGAAGAATCAACTTTTATCACTTACCAGGACTGTAACAATCTTTATGGATTCGCCATGTCGAAACCTCTACCCTACGGTGGATTCAAATGGTGCGAAGAAGACATCGATATATTAAGCTTGAATGAAGATGACCAGTTCGGATATGTCATGGAAGTTGATATAAATTATCCAAAAAACCTACACAAATCACACAACGATCTTCCCTTCCTCGCAGAAAATATTGTACCTCCCGCAGATACCACTACAAAATGAACACCCCATCTAGGAAATCGTGAACGCTATGTGGTGCATTATATGGCACTCAAACAAGCCGTGGCTCACGGATTAAAAGTCACCAAAATCCATCGTGTGTTAAAATTCAAACAATCACGGTGGTTGCAACCGTACATATCCCTGAACACTGAATTGAGAAAAAACGCTAAAAACAATTTTGAAAAAGATCTATTCAAGTTGATGAATAATGCCATTTTGGAAAAACAATGGAAAACATTAGGAACCGACTAACCATACATCTTGTCTCAGATACTAAAAAGTTGGAAAAACTTATTGCTAAACCTGAGTTTCTAGATCGAACGATATACAGCGAAAATCTAGCGGCGGTACACATGTCTAAAAAATCGATTTTGTTCAATAAGCCTATATACATAGGTATGAGTATACTTGATATTTCGAAGACTACGATGTACGAGTACCACTATGATGTCATGCTAGCGAAATTCGGGCTTGAAAAGTTGAAACTGTGTTATATGGATACGGATAGTTTTATATATGCAATGAAAACAGACGATCTACAGCTTGATATACAAAAAATGATAGACTATATGGATACATCTGATTATCCCCAAGAACATCCATGCTTTTCTGTTAAAAACAAAAAAGTTCTTGGTAAATTCAAAGATGAAATGAATGGGGAAATAATTTCTGAGTTTATAGCTCTGAGAGCCAAAATGTATGAGATTTTAACAAATAGTGGGCGAGAGATCAAGAAAATCAAGGGTATTAAGAGGAATGTCGTTGAAAATGAAATAAGATTCGAAGATTATCACAACTCCTTATTTTCGAAAAATATAGTTAGAAAGCAAATGGTTGTTATCCAATCCAAAAAACACGATGTTTTGACATTGCAAGTTAACAAAATTGCTTTATCCCCATTTGATACCAAAAGAAAAATATTGGAGGATGGTGTATCAACAGTTGCTCATGGGTACTTGGAATAACACAAAGAAAAAATATAAAACCACACCGCCAGATATATAGGTATAGTAGTTATTATTATTACCTTTCGTTTATTTTATTTTTTTCTGTTTAATGTAACCTTTTATTATTCAACTTGATATTGTGTTGTTACATAGATATTGTATAGTTATGGTGTAAACCGTAACAAATTTATCTCCTCAAACCTTGGTCCTCTAAGGTACAACACCTTAACTTATCGCCCAAAATGGTAGGAATGGCTATCAAAGGAATTGTTTTTACCGGAAACCTGACAACCTCCAAAGTCCCCAATGTTGTCCAAAATGGTACTAATATTCCTTAGAGTCGCCCCTACTGGAAACACGGCATCCCCACTTATACTCGAATGATGTAACTTTGGTTATTGATGAATATGTACGAATTTTTTAGTAATAGGACTAGATCGAGTTACGTTGCACTCAGAGGTAACGAAATTTACCGATGATTGCATCTTTTTTTTTTTATAATATATTGTATGAATGGGCCTCTAGCGTGGTCGTAAAGACCCCCAAGCAGTATGAATGTTATATATACGATTGACTAGTTTTACATTGTCTGTAACGTATGAATGGGCCTCTAGCGTGGTCGTAAAGACCCCCAAGCAGTGTGAATGTTTAGTATGTAGGATGTGCCTTCACCTTGACGTTGGTGATGGAGCTTTTGACTAAGAAAGGCACAAACTACATCTACATAACAGTGTAATCCATGTGACTAAGTAACAAAAAAACACCAAACATTGTTAAGATTTAGACGTAGTTACCTATTAATTGGGTGTCTGAATGGAAGGAGGGAGATTACTGTGAGCTAGTGAACAATTTTATGAAGAATAGACCTCTCTTCGAGAGATTTAAAATGGAATAATAAAACCGAGAGAGTGCTGTCATTTGTGATTTATATTTGAAAAATTTCAATTTATGCGTTGTGCGGGTTAGTATCATGTGTTGTGCGGGTTAGTATCATGTGTTGTGCGGGTTAGTATTCTGCGCCGTGTTGGCCCCTGTGCCAGCTCCCCCCTTTTCCCTCTACTTCCATATTAAGATAAAGTAAAAAAATTTTTTCATGGATGTCACAAGAAAGTCAATCAATATCAACCAATAAATATGGCAAATCACTTTTAAAATCCTTTCAAGTTGGTGCTGATCTCTGGTAACAACTTCTCCATTTAAAAGTTCCTTTTTTTAAGTGCCGTTGAACTACTGAATGATACATAGGATATGGTATATATACAGGATGCAAATTGCCAGAAGCAAATACAGAATACCAGAAGCTGTGTCCAAGGAAGTCCCTTGCGGCCAACGCCATACAACGCACGCAATAACTATATATGCGTAATATGACTACTAGCAATGGTCTAGCATATTAGTGAACCGTCATTGATGTGCTGGATGTTATTATCGATAGATGGAACATCATCTTGGAATAGGGAGCATATTACAGTCATGATTGAAAGGTCTTGTTACTCTGCGAATCAATTATGAGAGACATAATTAAGAGGAGATCCATGACATCTATTAATCATAGCGTGAAAGTTAGTGGGTCCAATATACGTCTATTTCCAATAATATGGATGTTCGAGCTTCACGGTTAATCTAGCTACATGGCGGTGTATTGTGCTCCATGCTGATGCTTTGAACCTTATAATGGATCGACGATATTGTTAGAATTGTTTTCCTTTTCACTTAAGAAGGAACTGCAGAATGTTATTTAGAACGAGTTTTTTGCCATAAAATTGGTAGTAAACAATTTCTTTTTACTCAGAGTCCTGAATTTTCAAAACAATTTAACACAATATAGTACAATAATTTATGTGCGAACGGTGAATTGCACACGTTCTGCGTCAATTTTCATTTGTCAGGCTGAACGAATATTTGGCTAAACTTTTCTTGATTTATTGTGGGATGTCGATCGGGAAGGAATCCAAAGATCTTAGAAAGGAAGCCCGTGGGGGGGGGGGGGGGGGGGGGGGGGACAAATTAGTTGAAAACGCACGTAATTTTTTTTTTTTCTTTCGATAATGCCCTCCGTTGTTAGTTGAAAAATGGTTGTCTGAGTGTCCTTGGTTATTGATTGAAACCATAGTAGCTGTCCATAAATCACAAAATTAGTGACAATTTGACCTTTGAGTTGATTGCATAAAAATTGATCCGATGTTCAGGTTGGTGTATAGAAGCGATATCCACAAGTCTCCTCTTGATTTACGATAGCAGACAAATTTGAAAATTTTCAAATTTTTCATCAAATCCTGACCTTCAAAATTGATTGCTGTCACTTTTACAAGGTGTTTATGTGCTGATGAAGTTATGAAAAACGTTCGTATGCCCCCCCCCCCCCCTTCCAATGATTTCCGTTAGCAAACAAATTTGAAAATTTAAAATTTGTCGGCCATATTTCGATTTAGGGGTTGACACTTGAAATTTATTCTATGCATTCATAGTTAGCCACTGACCAATAAAAAAAATTTTCGGCCGTCAAAATTAGATTGAAGTTAGACTGCAGATAAATTTGAGATTTGTTAATTTTACTTTCAAAATTTGACTAAGTTAGTTTATTCTTGAAACTTGGCCCACAAGTAGGTAATGATGAGTAGTTTTGAATTTCACAAGTCTGTCGTCGATATTAAATTGTCTGGCTTGAGCAGACAAGTTAAAAAATGGTCAAATTTTGAGTCAAATGTTGACTTAAGAGTTGATAGCTCAAAGTGGTACTATTCTTTTCTACATTTGCCCGAAATACTATAAAACGTAGTCTGCCACCCCCAAAATTTTGACACGATATTGCAGCCTCATATTTATGTCATTGTGGAGGGTCATTTCGAATTTCGATCCAAAATTGGCTTACGAGTTGATTGCTGAAAATGAGGCAAATCTCTTCCAAATTCTGCCAAATTACTATAAAACATTGTTTGCCCTCATCAAAATATTGACACGATGTTGCAGAAATTTTTTATATAAGTAGTAATTTCTACTGAAAATTCTTGATTGATTTAAAAACCCAACTATTTAACCGGCTTATAATTATATATAATATTAACTTATATGAAGGCTTAGTTTATATTGTCTCAATCAAGTCATCAACCGATCAATAGCCAATCAAAATAAGTGTCCCACGCATAGATTACATTCGGAAAAGTATAGGCGTATCGTTAAAAATTCAAATCTTAGCAACAATGGTCAGTACCACTCTTCAAGTGCATGATAAGTAATCAACTATCGTTATCAATCGTTATCGCTTGTAGGGGCTTCAACAGTACATTATGTAAAACTTGGGCTTCTTTTTACTTAGTTTCAGCAAGTATATCGTCACTTCCAGTAATATAACCTTTTATATCCATTATTAATTGTTGATTTATTCTTTGGAAAATTTCAGGGGCTGGTGTATTTTCAAAATTGACCCGTTATTAACAGTGCAAACATTTGTGACTGTAAAACATGGTAATTTCTAATTAATTTTCTTGATTATTCTAAATCAAGCAGGTGAAAATTTCCATTGAGGTAGTCCTTTAGAAATAAGGGCCCTCCAGTTTAAGAAATGTATATTGATGGAAGAGGATATCGTTTTAATAAAATGCCTCTGCCCGAAGCCCTCATGAACACACAAAGCCTGATCTACCCGCCACTTTCTGGTTGGTGCTTACTCATTTCTGAGACATTTCACAACATTTTCCCCACTTGCTTAGATGGCGTGTAATAAAGTACCTACTGGTTTCCCTGAGATGCTCCGAAGGAACATTTAATTTTTTATCGAGTTCAGAACTTATCGAATAAACTGAACACCATTTGTCAACAATGAGTTCTAGTTGCTGTCCTTGTAGGTATTACCAATTGAAGCTGTAAGAATAGGTACTACTCATCTACGAAATTACAGGCGTGTAATGAATCTTCAAAAGTGTGTGTCAATGTCGTATCAGATTCACAATCCTAATTGACATCGTTTGTTTTCTGCAACATTTTTCCTAGTTTATGTTGCACTACTATTTTCACTGATTATTATAAATATTTATTATTATTATATATATAACTATTTCACTGGTATTTTCACTTGCACTCAAGCAAAACTTCAAATCCGGGAAACGGTTACGGGTTCCTCAAATACTTTTCCTTTGGCACTACAGGTTTATCAGACAAGATAATAAGCCCACGTCGAGAGATTGCCAAACATTTTTACGTACGTTCCGTTTCTTTCAATTCTAATTGTGAAGGAGTAACAGACCTACAAACACAGCGTCCGAAGTGAAAGTTTTTCGGATTTGATAGCCTCTGCTTCAACTATTGCCAGAATGTCTTCAAGAGACATTTCATTCTTCAATATTTCGTTACAAAGATAATTAGACTGAGTTCCAATTAATATTTGTTTTATCTTGAACTCTTAATGAAATTTGCTCGACACCGTAAATGCGTTAAAAGCAGTTCATGTTTCAAAGTTTCACTGGAACCTACCTCTACCACATGCCTGAATTAGAAAATTTCATCTAAAAAAATTATTCTCCTTTGGAATAAAGTAATTCGTTATAGCGGTCTTAACATCTTCATTAGCCCATATTAGGTAAGGTATATCAATAAATTCTCGTCCACTCTATCATGAAGTTTAGCTCGCTCTCTGGTATTTGAACAATAAATGTTAACAACATGCCAATGCTTTTCTATATACTTATTTTCAAACTGGCTAATGAACGGTTGATGACTTGATTGAGACAAGATAAAATAAGTTTTCATACATGTGAGTATTAGATAGTATTATAAGCAGGTTAAATACGTAGGTTTTTAAATCAATCAGGAGTTTCCCGTAGATTTTAATACTTATATAAATTTGTCTGCAACATCGTGTCAATATTTTGAAGAAGGTAGACAATGTTTTAGAGTAACTTGGCAAAATTTGGAAGAGATTTGCCTCATTTTCAGCAATCAACTCGATGCCAATTTTGGATCGAAATCCGAAATTACCCACCACAATGATTTAAATGTGAAACTAAAATATCGTGTCAATATTGTGGGGGTGGCAGATAACGTTTTATAGTATTTTGGGAGAATGTAGAAATGGATTGTACCACTTTGAGATATCAACTCTTAGGTCAACATTTGACTCAAAATTTGACCTTTTTTGAACTTGCCTGCTCAAGCCAGTCAATTAATTATCGAAGGCAGACTCGTGAAATTCAAAACTACTTATCATTACCTACTTGTGGGCTAAGTTTCAAGAACCAACTAAATCAATTCTGAAGGTCAGTATTCAATGAAAAATTTTATAATTTTCAAATTTGTCTGCTAACGTGAATCTAGGGAGGGTTTCGCTTCTATTCGCCGACATTAACATCGGATCAATTTTTAAGCGGTCAACTCAAAGATCAAATGTTCATCACTTTTGAGATTTGTGGTCAGCTACCATGGTTTTAATCAATATCCTAGGACAGGCAGACAACCATTTTTCAAATAACCATGGAGGACATTATTGAAAGAAAAAAAAAAAAAAAACGTGTGAGCGTTTTCAACCCACCTTTTTGCATCACGAGCTCCCGCGTTATTTATGATCCATGCAAAAATACACTACCACTACTTCTTTCCTCAAATCACTATCCTGTCCTTTGAAATGTTGCAATTCATTCGGCTTTCTCCCATAAATTAGTTTTACACTGCCAAATCTTGTGGCTTAATATTTAATATTAATCATTAAAGCTTAATATTTTCATTCGTTTATCTTTTGACCTGTTACAACTTTTTAATATCAAACCGAGTAGAAGCAACCATGTCGATTCCGTTACTCATCCACCTCACGAAGGAAATATATCTCTTCGAAACGGAAGTTAGTGAAAAACGTTGTCTATTTCCACAAAAAATAAAGAGTTACAATGTTAAATCGATTTCAACGGTTAGGCCATCATCAGTAACAAACAATAGCTATTGTTTGTTACTGATGATGGCCTAACCGTCGAAATCGATTTAACATTGTAACTCTTTATTTTTCGTGGAAATAGACAACGTTTTTCACTAACTTCCGTTTTGAAATGGCTTTCCACAACTTCGTCGCTAGTGATTTAGTTCGTATCTCTTCGAACTTCATCATCCTTCTCACTCCCTCTCTTCATCATAATCTCCTGATTCTACGTCAGTAAAGATGGACGGATCGGAAGGTTCAGTATAAATGTTTTGAAAGTGAATCCTTTGTTCAACATCCTCAGTCAAAAGTTCAACGGTATCTTGAACACTCAACTATACTGAAACAGAAAAAAATTTTAAGGCCTACGGCTAGCACATGGTATCTTTTGGACTCAAATCAATATACTGCACCCCAGTTATTATATTTGTTCTCTTTATCTCTTTTTTTTTCCTTTGTTTATGAAGGCAGACCATTTATAACATACCTGAAGTGCACCCAATCCTGGCGAGGAAAAAATCCAAAATTACAAACTGAATGTTTCCCGAAATTCTGTACGAAGTCAATCATTCTGTATGAATTACTTCAACATCAATTCTACAGAATGGATCATAAAAGATCTCCGAGTGATACCGATGACAGCCCAATGCTGATTCGGTTTTTAACATACTTGAGCGCCAAGAGATCTCTTTGATCAACTAACTATTGAAAACAAAATGGATTTGTATAATTCATTGTAATAATGTGCCGTCCATCTGTTGAGGGAACAGTGACCAAAAGTGCTGTGTTGTGGTCACATAGTGGCTTCATATCCTAGTCTCAGACAGGTTGGAAATTTTTTGAAAATACAATTTTCCTGGTCCGAATCTCCCTCCCGTCACTACTCCCTCAACCTAAAATTAATTAGTTTTATATTAATAATCATAATTATTTACTGGTGTATTTTATGAACACTTTCCGAAATTACCTTTCGTGGGACCTTTAATATTGATGTACCAGAAAGTTACTATGTGAATCTAGCGTGAAAACGACCGCAAAATAATATTTCCTTTTTAAGGCTTCTTCTCTTGTCAACGGTTACCTTTAATCAACCGGCTCCAGGATCTGTATTATGACGCTGAGATTCTCTCCAAGTAACTCTCGTATGATCTCTCTTGTGTTGTGTTCTTGTCTTGTGTAGTCTCTGCATATGCCTCAGAGTGAATGCCCATCCCTTAAATATATTAATATAAAATACAATTTTCCTGGTCCGAATCTCCCTCCCGTCTCTACTCCCTCAACCTAAAATTAATTAGTTTTATATTAATAATCATAATTATTTACTGGTGTATTTTATGAACACTTTCCGAAATTACCTTTCGTGGGACCTTTAATATTGATGTACCAGAAAGGTACTATGTGAATCTAGCGTGAAAACGACCGCAAAATAATATTTCATTTTTAAGGCTTCTTCTCTTGTCAACGGTTACCTTTAATCAACCGGCTCCAGGATCTGTATTATGACGCTGAGATTCTCCCCAAGTAACTCTCGTATGATCTCTCTTGTGTTGTGTTCTTGTCTTGTGTAGTCTCTGCATATGCCTCTGAGTGAATGCCCATCCCTTAGCTCCATAGGTCAGAATGCCCTTAACGATTGATGTCAGTACCATCTCCTTAAACCCTAGATGGACTCCACAACTCCATAACACGCCATTCATATATCGAATAGCAGTCACTGATAGTTATCTAGTTCATCACTGTCAGCCACACATCTCCCCAAAGCTTCCAGAATGGATCCAAGACACTAAAATCGATTTACGTACTGTACATTCCCCAATCTAGGGATCTGTATGTACTTACCAACACCCTCAACAACTAAGTATTTGGTTTTCACATCATTAATCATTGGACCAGTTGGCTTCATGGAATTTCCTTAACTTCTACATTTCGTCATGTCTGTCCTGAGCTATTATCACCAGGTCATCCACAAATTGGAGGGAATGGACAACCTGATCTCCAAGAGAACTACCATTCTCTGGCATGATACCGTTCATTTCCTGAGGATATCCGCCAGATAAATCTTGAACAAAGTTGGAGACATCCTACCACCCTGTCGCAAGTTTGCCAGTGGGACGCAACATTGATGGAGGGGGGGGGGGGGGCATTAGAGATAGCAGATGAAACATATATAGTATGAGGTCAAGGGGCGAGGGGGACCATGGGAAGCTAAACATGCGTCACCTGAAGCAGAATCTTAAGGTGGGTCGTGAGATTGATGTTTGTTGAAATATTGATCTTAGGTGTTCTCCAGGGTGTTGTTAAAGTGGTTGTTGCTGCCACACACAGAATCGATAGTGCCGTCTTCCACAGCATACCTGGTTTGTTGTCGTCGTGGGCAGAATAAATTTGATTACCAGGAGGGTTTTACATCGGCAGTAGACCATTTGAAGTTTCGATGGTTGCCGGGGTTGATGAAATGATGTCAAATGAAGGTCCGTAGGCGTCTAGGAATTGGTTTTCTTCCTCCGTATCGTTGTAGTACGGTCTTAGTCTAAGGAATGTCGTTGGTTCACCAATGTTGTAGTTGAATGCGAGTTGAGCTAAGAGAGTCCAGTGAACTGAACTTTGAACTATTTTGAAGCTGGACTAGTAAAAACCTATTTGTACTTTTGATATTGGAAGAAAGGATATTTGAATTTAGCTGCGGAAGGAGGACTCCTGTTAGGCTAAATTCATAGGTAAGTTATTATTATTAGGAACTGGTGCCAAGGGAGGAAAAGGTCAGGAGGGGGACTCCTGTTACCTAAAGGACTGACCAGGAAAGCGAATTCCCGTTACCCAAATTGGGATAGGTTGAGGCTGGAAGGCGTACTCCCGTCGTTCTAGATCGCTGAATAGGATATGACCGAAAAGCGAATTCTCGTTGCCAAGGTAAAGCTAAGGTTTCAAGTATGAAGTGAACCAAACGAAATCCGGACATGAAGTAATCCTTGTTAGCTCATCCCGCTCCATATTAAAACGGTGTTTGACAAGTTGGAGACTTCCTCTCCAAAAGTCATGATGTTGAGGTGGCGTTATGAGTCGTACATATTTCATGTCTGTGTGGGCTGGCTGGGCTAGCGCACTTCAGTTTACTGGTAAAAACTTTCTAATATACAAATCTTGCCACGACACTACCCTAGGGTGTTCAGTGTATCTAATGTAGTTCTTACATCCGATAGGCTGTTCAATGTATTGATCTGATTGTCATTGAAAATGCGGACTAAGATTCTGCAGGAAAAAATATTTGCCTTTGTCTACTGTTTATTTTTTATTTTTTTAAACCCAAATTCAAGCAAAATTTTTATTTTGTTCACCGTTTATTTATGTCAATGTTTGTTTTTTCTCGAAAATGTGGGCAATTTTATTGTGTGTGCATTAACTTTGTAACTGCTCGAAAAATTAGTGGCACACATTCATTAAATGACATAATAATATAATAAGTTAACGTTAGCCTTAATATTTATTTTATTTTTATTTTTTTATTTTATTTTTTTATGTATTGAATTATTTATTCATTTTTATGTTTACTGGCATCGAACTGTTATATCACCGTATCTAATACGAGGAGAAATCCATACGAATTCCATTTTTGAAAAACCAATTGGTAATTTGGATGAGATTTATTTGACGGAGGGTTAGAAAAGCAGAAGAGCAAACAACTCCAAACGGAAACAAAACATGAGGCTCAGACGCATTCCAGCAGATGCTCTTTGAAGGAATCAGAGAGAGACAAGCCTGTTATCTCATAAAAAACATTTATATAAGAAGCAACAGTCTTTCTTCACACTTCCACTATTTATTCGAAGCTTATCCGGTCTTTTTTTTACCAAGTCTGTATTTATCTTTCCTTCGTGTGCCTATGGCCACAATTGACGCCACCATCTTTGGCACTGATCTTCAAAAACGGACACAAACCAAACTTATCATACACCTACAAAATGCTAAATTCGAACATATATATATATATATATATATATATATATATATATATATTTTTTTTTTTTTTTTTTTTTAAGGAAAACATTTTGTTGTTTGAATGATATTTGAAGTGAAACCAGTCCTAGAAACCAGTCCTACCATGTAGGTATGATAAAATCCGATGGTGTTTTCAAATGTATGGAGGAGTTCCTACTTTCCATGGTCGTTGGCTCTTGAACTACAATGAATCTTCGTGGCAACAACCGGAGGCCAATCTGTATGAACCATTCAGAACTCTCGAGGCTTCCACTCAAGTTAGTAATCGCGTCGGGTAGCTGGGGACCCATAATGAAAATTATTGAATAATAAATAAATGAAGGAGTAAAATAATTAATCAAAAACATTTCAAGCAACGGGAGCAGATAATCTTCAATGAAAAAAATACGAAACTTCACCTAAGTAGGTACTTCAATCTAGTTTTTTCCTTTCATTGAAAAAAGCCCCTCGATTTTTCCAGTTTTCCAAATTTACACATTTTAAATATAATGCAGAGAACTACTGGAAGGTCGTCAGAGGATGAGTCAATTAAAATATCGAAGCCCTACATCCAGTTTACAAAAGAATTCCTCCAACATGAAGAATAAAATGATTTATAATAGCAAAACAAGTCCCTAACCTAATCTTATTTTCACGTTTTTTCGAATAAAACATGAATTGAAAAGCCAGTTAGGAACTCTTGAGCACATATCGTTTGAGAAAATAATAATGTCGTGACTTATATCTTAATCCAAACTTAATTTTTTAATAAAGTATTAATAATAGCATAATAGTTCACAGAGACATAACTACACCAATAAGGGAAAATCACCACCAGAAGTTGACCAGATATTCATCAGTATAAAATTGATAGCTACCGAAAACTCCTTGAAATAAAATCGTACCCCTTCGAGAAAAAATTAGGAATAGAGAAATAAAACACTACTTGGAGAGGCCACGTAGGTAGTATCGGCGCAAAAATAGCGGAGATCAGGCACATTGTTTAGATACATTTCCAGACTTCACAGCAGTCTTCAGTACAATCCTCACATTTTATCGTCACGGTTGAAAGGGATTTGCAGATATTCCTCCGACTGTTGGAGCAAACGCCAGCACTTGGAAACTCCAGCTGAAAATAAACAATGATTAAGGATAGTTGGTAGTTGAATGCATTTATAAAGGGCCACAGTAGATATTCAGAGATTTGACTTGGCCAGTCAAATCAATTGAGTTTTATTTGAGCTTGAAAATACGACTGATAAATCTCAGTTTCTAATAACTATACCAGTTTGTGATTACCATAATGAGGCTTATTGAACCTCCCTCACTGAGTAGAGTAGGAATGGGGCAAAGTGCGCTCCAACTTTCTCCTTCCTGAAAATTGGATGGTCCACCTTGTTCACCGGTTCGGAAAATTGGTGTTAAATGTAGGAATATTGGAAGGCTTGGCGTTGGGGGAAGTTTGAATGCTGGTTTAGTCAACTGAGAGTGCGGGCATCGCTCGACCGCCAAGAGAGTCAACACTGCCGTCATTATAAAATATTCAAAGATGGAAATGTACTTCAAAGGAGTTGAGAAGAGAGCTGGGTTTCTACGTTCGTATTAGGTGAGTCAAATGGAACCACTCGATCATTCACTATATGATATGAACCTTCAGTGTACGCATCGGATATCCCTTCCGCTTTTTGGTCCAACTACTTAGTTGATTTTTCTTCTCCCCCCCCCCCCCCCCCCCCACATTCTCTCTCTCTCTCTCTTTTTTTTTTTTTTTTAAATCATCACCACTGCTGATAATTTTGTTGAATTTTTGGATTCATAGTGAAATTTCACCGTTCTAAAATTGATATCATCCTGATCTACCAGTTTGTAGTTTATTATCATTCATTGTTAGTCGGGATATTTCAATTATATACACAGCCACTTCATTTTGCTTCATACCTTACCCAAGTAACATTAACAAGAGCAAACGTATAACGGCATCACTCATTCTTACACGGACCCGTATGTTTAGTGGAAGTACGAGTATAAATTATTGCTGCAAAATAGAACAATAATATTTGTGAAGACATAATAATATGCAAAATACGGTTATAGGACGTGTTTGCACATGCGTATACCTGTCTATCAATTCAATGGCATTCACCTTCAAAATATATATATATACCTATATATATATATACTCGGGGCTTCGCGCCTCGCCGGGGGGCTTCGCCCCCCTGGACCCACCGGGTCTTTTCTCTTTTGTACTGCGTAGAAAACGAGGATAATTTGACATGCAAATTTCGGGAGTTGTACGACCAAAAAAAATTTGACCAGTCAACAGGTTTTGAACCCACAACCTTCGTCTCACGAGACAAATTTCGTTACGGACATTACAAAAAAAAATTATTGGGGGTCGGCCTAACAATTGCATAGCAATTAATATGTATATATATATATATATATATATATATATATATATATATATATATATATATATATATATATATATATATATATATATATATATATATACTTAGATTTTTACATATAATAAATTCACAAAAGTGAGACTCACTGTGAGACGTTTCGTTATTCGTTGTCAATCAACTAATATTCTCCTATTCTTGCAGGATTGCTTCTTTGAAATTAGCTACTAAGCAACACAGTACCAGCATTATTGGTGACTAGGAGGGAGTTGGAGTCTCACTGGATTAAATTAAATTAAACAAATAAAAATAAAAATAGAAATGAAAAAAATGAAAAAAATTTGAAAAAAAAGTCGAAAAAAAAATTAGAAAAAAATTTGAAAAAAAATTAAAAATGGATGTCGCGATGGTATATATGGGACAACGGTAGATTCAAGGGTTACAATAATAGACCATTTCACTAAAATCGTTTCAATCTCGGAGTTTCGTCCGTAACAACGAATTTCATGTTCACGCACGTTTTATGGTTAAACAACCAGTAGCAACGGAGTATCTCCCCGAATTTTGGACTTAATCAGACCAACAATAAAACTATGTTTCGGAAAATTTATGTTGCGCATGCGCACACGCCATCACATATTCGATAGCGATGGAATTGATATAAGATTGGCTGAACGTTAACCCGCGTGAACCTTGAAACTTTCATAAAAATCGATTCATCATACAAATAGATAATGAGAAATGGATGTTATAAGAAATTCAAGTTTGCCCATGAGCACAGACAATAATACTCTGTGCTCATTATTATTCATCAATTAATTGATTTAGTGTTTATATTATTGATCCAACGGCAGTGAAATTTAAATGGCATAATTTTAAAAGCTAACTCGCACAACTCATGAAAATTTCATCAAAATCTGACTAAAACTTGTTATAGTTCTAGGTGACGAAAATTTACCACAAATAGACGGACAGACAGATATACACACAGACGGATGGACGGACGGACAGATAAGGACCGAAATTGATCAGCAAGTTCTAAAACGCAAAAGGCAAATGGAAAATTTGACTTAGAAGGTCAAAAATGTTTTCCACTTTTCGCAAGATCAAAAACTTCCCTTTCTTTGGTAATGAAGAAGTAAAATAATAAGTTCTTCAAAATCAATATTTTTCGAAATCACAATTTGATTTTTTGAAATACTTTTTGGCCTTGCAGAACAAGGGTACTGTAGGTTTCTTGCCCATTTGTCCAAGTGCTTATCCGCACGTCCACTAATTCCTCTAACGGGCCACTACGGTCTGATTTTGAAGAAATTGTCAGGGGTCGTGAAGTCACTGCTCGAGTTGGTTCTCTATGAATTTCATTTGGTAGCCTCTGCCTTCGCAAAAACCCAAAGTCCTCGTAACGATCATAAGTACTACACCCTTTATCTGATATCCGTGAAAACTATCAGGGATCGTACGGGTTGTGGCCGTGATGATCCTCTACGAACTGAATCGCGACCTGATCGAAGGCATCACTGAGCGGATGGCAAACACTCTGCGTTTTTGCTTTTGTTTTCAAGATAATTGCTATGCAATCACCTCTTCGGAGCTTCTATATGTTATACTTCTGCGTATTATGCGTTCTGTGATCGTGCATGATAAAAATAGGTTCTTTCGTAATAAAAATTATGTTCCGAACTTAGACTTGTGTTCATCAGTGTTCCTAACAATACATTATTTAAATTATCTATACAAATTTTGTTATGGACACGAGGAGTTTATGTGCCACTTGCCGCCGACTTTTTAGAATTTTGGTAACCATAAAGATTCTCACAATTTAGCCGACACTAACACTTCTCTTGTGAAAACACATCTACGGAAAAGATGAACAACCTGATCGCTATTAGCCATGAAGAACTATTGAAGTTACAATATTTGAAATCAAGAGTATATGGGCTTATGAATAATTAAAAAAGTTCCAGTCATGCGAAGTTCCAGGTCGTATGAGCGAATTTTCGTATTATATTGTATTATCTATAAGTATCATGTTACATTGTTTTGAAATTTGGCACCGAGTGCAAAGAAATTGTTAATTAGTAATTTTATCGCAAAACGAATCGTTCTAAATAATATTCTGCAATTCAAATTAAACATCGGAGTTTCACTTTTTTCGTTTTAATTGGTTTTTCAGCAAATATTAATTAAATTTAAATACATTTTTCAGCGTAATTATGTGCATACATTTTTTAATTGTCTAGTTCATCGTTCACAAATATTCTGCTTTAAACTATACATTTACGAATTTCAGCCGTTTTTAGTGATTTTTTCAGCAAATTTTTTTAAATTTGACCAATTTAATGTGTTTGAAAAGTTTTAGCCAACAGACTTAACCATCAACGTATAATTTATCTTAGAGGGAATTACATATGAATGGGGTTCTCCGTTATGTTTCTGGTCCGCACATAATAGTGGGCAGATGGATGACGAATCAAAGCGGTTCTTCGTTCTGCGTCTTTATTACTGGTCACTGCTCCAAGTAAATCCGAGGGGCAATGCCGCACCTTCGGAAAATCCGACAAGCTCGTCTACGTTTCTCCACTTCTGTCGGGCCCCTCTTAGGCACATTGATGATGCCCGCTGGATGGCAAATTCGAGACGAGCCCGGAGCCAACCCTTAACAACTCCATGGGGCCGTTTCCATCGGTCAACCAGTTTTTCTGCCAGCACATCTACAAAACGGTTCATTTGTGGTGCAAACACTCCGTTAACTGAACACACTAGAGGAGTGAACGTGCAATGTCGCTGTTCGCATGCGGGAAGGTATTTCCTCTTCTTCTCTTCTTCAGCTGACTTAAGGACTGCTTGTACGGAGCGGGGAACATAAGAGGGAGCGTCTGTGTCTACGACACGGACGTCAAACAACGCTTCCCTCTGCGGTTCCCACACTCCTCGACAAGCCAAGTCCCCTCTTAAAGCCGGGTTTGTTGCTGTGGGTGGAATAATCATGGGTTCCTTCAAGCAATTTCCCCATGCTGTGCTCATTAACTCGCCAAGGATGTCTCTCAATTCATTGTGGCGTCTTGAGATTAGGCCTCCTCTTTTACAGCTGAGTGCATGGCGCAATGAGAATGTACCATGTCCACAACCGTCACAAGACCTTGGCATGTCGACCGGAATTCGCATGTACCGTACTGCAAGTGCGTCTCTGAACTCATCAGCCGAAAGATCGAAATGGTGTTTGACCAATGGCACAGCTGACAACCAACCTGATGACTTTACCTTAGAAACATCCTGGATCGCTCGTTTGATAGCTCTCTGTCTGTCCCCCGAAAACTTACACAGTGTTGTATCCAACAATACCTTCTGGGCTTCTTTGCGCTTTTGTACTGCATCCCGTTTAGCTTGGCTCATCTGTGTCCTGTGTTCAGCAATATCAAAAGGGGTGTCACGTTGAATGGACTCGACTAGTACCGTGGACCCCCGCTGAGACGTTTCAAACAAAAGGTCCGTCGAGCGCGTTGGATCTGTCCATGCCAGGCCACCTGTATCCACTGGTAGAGAGAATATGTCACACTCTTCCTCTGTCACCGTTCCCCCGACCAAGGACGGAATATAGGTTTTACGAATTTCCTCTCTTAGTGATCTAAAATCTTCTCCCCTGCAACTGACCACTCTTTGAACATACTGCCATTGGAACTTCAGAGACTTGGTGAAACCGACATGCGCGTCCTGCGGCTGCTCTTTCCCGACCAATGACAAGCGCTTGAGCGTCGTTATCCATTTCTTAACTTTTTCTGCTAGATAAAGCTGCTTCCCAGATGCCTGTCCTATGAAACCGCCAAGAAACCTCTGACCAGTCACTATTCTTATTCCGGTTCCCGAGAATATTCTTGCCGCCTCCTCTTGATCTTCAGGATTTACAATAAGAAAGGACTTTTGCCCTTGGGGAAAATATCCGTAATCCGGGCCGAGCCTTCCTAATTTATCCCACCAGCTTTTCAAATCACTGAAACTTCCTTGAGCTGAAGAGTCGTCGGCATACCAACACTGATGAATGTTGGTGTTCTGCAAATTCTCTATGAGGGGAAGTGTTGACAATGCATACAGAAGCATAGCTAGAGGGTCCCCTTGAGTAACTCCTTCTCTGCTATGCAAGTTTTCCTTCCCTCCACGCAGTACTAATTCCGCCTGGCCTTTATACGTATTATAAAGAAATCTTGCGCAACTAGGCCAATGGAAGCGTGCGTACCACAGAGCCTTGATCCTGTTTGCCGAGTTGAAGGCGTTTTTCGCGTCCACAAGAAGAAGACCCCATTTCGAATTCGGCAATGATTTTTCTCGATATAATTCATTCATGGCATGGACTGCTCCTTCTATTCCCCCACTCAACCCTCCGGCTAGCTGTTTTTCCTTGCATGCATTTGTGACCTCCTCCCCACTAACTTCTGCCATACATTTGGCCAAAATTCTTCTGAGACATTCACCTACACCTATTGGTCTGACACCGGGACACCTATCAAGTGCAACCAACCGACTGGCTACAAGGGCTCTTATTGAATCCCATGATAAGTCCTCGTTGCTTAACTTATTTGCTAGGGCTGCCACTGCCTCGCAAAGATGTGTACTGGATCTTCCATGTCGAAGTAAAAAATCAGCCCATTGGTCTGACTTCGAACCACTAGGCCCACCTCCTCCGTGCAATTTCCTTGCCACAACTTCAACGATATCTGATGTTATCTGTACTTGAAGCAAAGGGGGAATTTCCATAAATCCACTAGGCAACTGTAAGCTATCCGGATCCGGAATGGAAGGTGGGGGGTGTTTCAATCTTAAGTCATCATATACTGTGATCCCTGAGTCATCGATTACTTTGTTTGGGTCAAGGACAGACGTGTGCACATCCTCCATCAGTTTATTCATGGCTTCCTTTACTTTTCCACGCGCCATTAGAGAATGGAATATTTTGCTTATATTGTCACCGCTCCCATAACCTCGATTATTCAACTTTTTGTCCTGTGTCACAGCTTCATTAATTACCTAGGGTATCCCATTTACCCTCTGACCATAATCGAAGACGTCTTTCCAACAGAATCCGTATGTCCTTCGCTTGCTTAATCATTCTATTTCGTTGCAAGAGAACTGAAACAAACACCATCAACCTTTCTGAAGTATGTTCTCCTTGAGCCAACGATGATATTTCATTCACGAGTGCTTCAACAAATCTATCTCCCACTGATCCATTCGGCAGGTCGTACTGTCTTCCCCTCAATTGGGAAATTATTTGCCACCTTTCGTACCAAGGACCACAAGGTTCCCCAGGAGAACTCAAATAAGCGGCCTCATACATTTCTCGCAGCTTGGCTTTGACCACTTCCTCCGGCGTCTTTGGGGTCGTGGGAGACGTTCTCTGAGTGATATCTAAAGGAGTGCTATGAATGATGTTTGATAAGGTGGTGTCTGTAATTATATTCATTATGGAACTGTCTGGAGAGGTTCTTAGCTTTGGGCGTCTCCTCTGAGAGTCTGCTAGTACTCCCGTACTCTGAGCTTGAGGATGTAAAGCCCGGATATGGAGATTCAGACCTCTTTGGGAGAACATTCGCGATGTATTTTCGCAATGGGGGCATGGATTTCTTGAGTTTTCCATGACTACGCCTGTGTATCCAAACTACAATTGCTACATCACGGTAAAAAATATAAACAAAAACAACTATTCCAAAACTTTTTACCGAGAACTATACCCAAGTTGTTTCGATCCGATGCCGATCACACAACACTTGGAGAACACTATTTAAGGCACTGGCAGTTGTATGGCCCTGTGCCTAATATCCCTGCCAAAAATCACTTCCTGAAATGCACTTTTTACCACATTTTTTCAATAATTTCAGAGAGCTAAATTTCGGATATTACATTTCAAACGCGTCACCATCGAAAAAAACAAAAAAAAAAAAAAAAAACAGACTTATCCTTTCATTTCGAAAGCTTGAGTTTTTTATTTAAGAACGGTTTATTTTCGTGTATTATATACATACGAAAAATTGTTAAAATCTAGGAATCGTTTCATAATGTCACAAAACGGATTTCAATGAAGAAAACTTTCGACAATTTTTATTTTAACATTTTTGGAGCCATTGGAATGGTTTCAAATTCTACGAAAATTTGCTAATAGGGGAGTTGAATACATCACAATTACCTACTCTATCTACGTAGTGACTTTATAGCAGAGATTGCTCCTCCCGAAAGGAATGTAGGTACGTGTTTTCCAAAAGCATTCCAAAGGCTTCCATGTAGCAACCTCCTAATTTCCAAGACTGATAGGTGCTTTCTTCGCAGAAAATACTCCAGTTCTTTCGTCGTCTTTGTCTCGTCGCAGGAGATTGTATCCTAAAAAATGATATGATCTATCCCGGTGGAACCATGTTTCCGATACAGCGACAGCTGTTACTGGTGTTTCTTTCTAAAGGAAATAATCCAGACTAGCTTTGTTGCGAGCATGCATCCCATTGGAGGAAAGATATCTTACTGTTATTGGGAGCTTAGTACTTGATACGGTGGGGATTACTTTTGAAATTTATTTTGTAGTTATTATCATTCGATGAGCTGATTGCCATGGTTAGTTATGATACTCTGTACATGGGAATCTATTGATTGTAGTAGAGTATCTTGGTCTGATGTTTGGGATGACTGAGGAGTAGTTCTATGCTCCGAGCAGTTTGTTTCATAATTTCCTCGATATCGTCAATTTCCATTTCGTGATGAAAGCTTCTAATGCGGGACCTAGTGGGTTAGTGGTGGTTAAAAGAGAGGTGTGATGTTTTTTGTAATTTGGCATTGAATATTTGTCTTTTGGTGTACCAATCTTCGTTGCTAACTTTGTTATTTTTGCGTTTCTATCTGGCCGTTTGTAGGGCTGCAATATTGTGTTTTGTTGGGGTTGTTTTTGTAGACTATGGGAGATAGTTCAGGGGTATTCTTCCCTCTCCGCGTTGTTTCCAGCAGAGGTGAGTGGTTGGAAGTAGTTGCGAACTACTGTAGAGTAGTTGCCCGTCATTAACCGAATGTGTTTTTTTTTTTTTTTTTTTTTTCCTTTCTAGAAATATCGGGCATTTATTATGAGTGGCTTTGTGACCCCTACCCTTACAGTTTGTGCAGTAGGACTCGGATTTTGAGGGGGAGTAGCAGGTTGAGCTTTCGTGCTTTTCCCCCCTGTGTAAACAGCGGATTCCATCACGACATTGATATTTTATGAGCCCTACTCTGAAACATACCAAACAGACTCTCACTGGATGGATGTAGGTGTCCACACGACAGCGCATACCGTAAATGGACACATAGTCTGGTATGTTTTAGCTATCGAAAGTGAGACAACATGTGGGGATTTTGGAACGTGAAGCAGAACCATTGGAGTTAGTAATAAATTTGGAGCAGCGTTTGATTCTGACTACAGGAATCGGTGAAACGGTTTCATTCAGAATTTTTTCTTCCTCGAGAGAACAATCAATATTTCTCACCACCTCGGTGCGATATATGAGTGAATCAGTAATGTCAGAAATCAAGTTTATCTCGTTGAATCCCCGGAATTTCAGAAGGGAGTTTTCAGCGTCTCCGGACATTGTTTCAAGCTTGATCATATATCCCCCTACTGCAGCTATATTCGTGATTGCACGCTTATTATTGTTTCACCAATATTATCGTAAAGCCATCTGCCAAATACCACATGGATGGGTTTTGCCTAAAACGGCTCTATGACGCTTTGCCTATAAGATTTTTCAATGACCGTTGATGATATTCTTTATTCTGTTTTGAGTTGACGATCTGGTCTTAGTGTTAGGTTCAGGAGTTAGAAATAAACTGTTTGAATCTGTGTTATCAAAAAGATCACCGGTGAGATTGGCATAGTATTGTTGGAGGAGGACAGGCCCTCCCCCGCTATTTGCACTCATTAGGTTTCAATATTCCGAGCCCAATCCATGTTGTGGACCCTATACTAGTTCAGAGATTTGAGTAGTCACTAGGCTATAAGAAGATATATGATGGATTAATAGATAACTTATCGGAGGCATTGTTAGGCAGAGCGTAGACAAAGACGTCTTCCCTCGACCACTGTGCGTCGGTACCTGGCTTCGAAGTCGTTTGATACTTCGATACATACTGTATGCATACAGCTGGCCACATGAGAGTTTACAATGAAAGACGGAGATGAGTGGCTAGACAACTGGGAATTTCCTAGGTTAGGTATTTTTTATTTGCTCAATAGAAAGATTGGAGTGATAGCTTTCCAAAAAATAGTCATCTACTAATTCGGTCGGATCTAATAACTCGGTAAAACGGCTTCTAAAATCACTACAACAAAAATCAATAAGAATTTACGACACATCGCAACCCCTCGCTCGCCTGTGGGAAAAATAAAAAAGGACGTAAACATTTCATATATTTAATTTTCTATACCTATTGATAAAATCGTAAGTATGTCTGTCTGCACGTTGATTAAAATCATGAAATTTTGCGTTTCATTGCCGTTTCGTGCTACTTGTTGACGATTGGTAACATTTTCTCAATTTTTCTCTGTGTGTCTGTTTGTCGGTCTGTCCGTACGAATTGTCCGCTTTTCACGGTTATAGGGGTCATTGGACAACTGATATGAGTGGGGGGAAATGTTTGTATCAGTCAAACTTAAATTATAGGCTACTTGAAGTTTTTAAAATTCCAGCCAGAGGGGGCGTTTTAGAGGAAGGGGAGGGGGTGAAATGGGGTATCTTAGACACCATTGAAGTGAGTGTTTTAGGGGTGGAGGGGGGGATGGGGTATCTTTGTCATCACAAATCAAATTGGGGATTTGACTGTCGAATATGATTGGATTACTCTAATTCTAACTCTATTCTATTTGAAGTTTTTAAAATGTAAGCCAGAGGGGGTGTTTTAGGGGAGAGGGAGGGGTGAAAATGGGTACTTTGGACATCACTGAATAAACTGGGGATCTGTGAGTGGTGGAATATGTTTAGATTACTCTAACGTGAACTAAAAGCTACTTAAAATGTTCCAAATCTGACCCATAGGGGGTGCTTTGTGAGAGGAGGGGGTTGAAATGGGGTATCATGGACACCAGTAAATCCCATTAGGTTTTTTTTTTTTTTTTTTTTTTTTTTTTAGGGCGTGTGAAATTGGGTTATCTTGAACATCACTAAATAAACTGGAGCTGATTGGTGAGAAATGTTTGAAATACTCTGACTTGAATCGCAGACTACTTCAAGTATTCCAATCTAACCCACGGAGGGGGGTGGGGAGTGGGGAGTTGGGTATCATGGACATCACTGAATAAACTGTGGACCTGATTACTACTGTAGCTGATTACTACTGTGGACCTGACTACTACTGAGGCTACTTGAAATTTTCCAAATCTGACCCAAAAGGGGTGTTTAGAGAAGGTAGGTGGGAAGGGGTGGGGTGAAATGAGGTATCTTGGACATCACTGGATAAACTGAGGACCTGATTGATTAAATATGTTTGGAATACTCTAACTTTAATCAAAAACTACTTGCAAATTTTTAATCTGAACCATAACCGGTATTTTGAGTGAGTGGTGGGGGTGGAATGGGGGTATCTTGAAAATCACTGAATAAACTGAGGACCTGATTGATAAAATATGTTTGGGTAACACTAAAAAACCCCAGCCTACTTAGAGATTTTCAATTCCGAGCCATTGGGGTGTTTTGGGGGGAGGAGGTTTGGAAAGGGTTATCTTTGACTTCACTGAACAAAGTGAGGATCTGATTGGGTGACTATGTTTAAATTACGTCAACCTTGTAACAGAGTTACCTCCTGTGAGGTCCATCGAGGTCCCGTCAGGGCACCAGAGATAGCGCTGTCGGCGTTCCGTTGATGAAACAACGGGCGCCTCGGCCGTTCTCAATCATTTTAGCAGCTGGGTTTGGCGTTGGATGGGATTCCAGGTGACTGGAAATCAATCTACTCCGAACATGGCTCATTAGAAGCTATTAGTAGGAGTGGGTATCTCTCTGACGGGATGCTGTTACTCTCCTCTACCTTTTTATGAGGATTTAGGCCCCCATCGCACCTCTGGGGGGGTACCTAAATTCCTTATATTGGTAGTCCAATCCACTATTTTTTTGGGGCGTTAATGTTTCAGAAGAAACATGGCCCGGGGTTCCAGAAGGAATTCCCATTATCACCCTTTGGTATATAAAAAATTTCATTGGTCTTTGACTTATAATTTCTCTTTTATTCCCCATTCATATTTTATATGTTTTAAATTTTATGCCACCTGAGTATTGCTATATGTCAATTACCAGGTTAGAGCAAGCATTTAAGTCCCCATAGTTGGGCATATTAATTTAAAGTCCCCATAGTTGGGCATATTAATTTATATATATATATTTTATTTTCCTAAGGTATAAGTCTCCATAGTTGAGCCTCCGTTTTGTCCTGGCTTTCTTATGAAGATTCATTGACAATCCTGTTTTAATTTCTATTTCCCCATCCACAATCGCCAATGCAGCTATTTATGAATGAATGAGCATCAGTTCTCAGCTATTAACTATTCCACCCAGTTAACATCCTTGGGGAGGAGTGTAACAGAGTTACCTCCTGTGAGGTACATCGAGGTCCCGTCAGGGCACCAGAGATAGCGCTGTCGGCGTTCCGTTGATGATCATTTTAGCAGCTGGGTTTGGCGTTGGATGGGATTCCAGGTGACTGGAAAACGAATCTACTCCGAACATGGCTCATTAAAAGCTATTAGTAGGAGTGGGTATCACTCAGACGGGATGCTCTTTACCTCCTCTACCTTTTTATGAGTATTTAGGCCCCCATTGCACCTCTGGGGGGGGGGGGGGGGTACCTAAAGGAGTTTGTCGTGGTTAAATGAAATAATTTGGTCATCGCCGAACGAACTGGTAATTTGATGTTCGAACGAATGAAACTGGATTAGTCTGAATTTTTTTTTGGGTTACCTATTGTGAATATTTGTAATCTGAAATATGGGGGGTGTTTGTGGTGAGGGAGTGAGGGTTGATCTCAGTAGTTTGATCCTAATAGGTAATTTATAAGTAAATAATTTATGCAAGTACTTTTAAGTAAGGACTTTTTTTGAATCAGATCCATAGGGGTGTCCCAAAATTTGATGGGTGAGAGAGGGCTTGCGTATATTCAAGTCAACCTGCGCAACGCACTGGTGAACCAGCTAGTTCATAATAAACGAGTTAATTAACAAAATTTAAGTTTGGTCATTATTGAATCCAAAAAAATGTGTTGAGCATTTGGAAGTGATTTTTTATACTTAAATTTCAGGCATGTTGTGTTTGCTTGACGAGTAATTGAAACCAAAAGTCCATGAGAATCTGGTGGAGGTATAATTTCGTTGACATCTTTCTGCAGCTCTCGTCCATAACGCTAAGGCAGGAATGTCGATACCAGTTCATCGGTTTGAAAGTTGGATAACACTGTCAGTATGGTCCGTCCACATTTCGAGTGGTACAGCTCCCAGAACTCAATGACTCGAAAAGGTGTTTTTAGCTGGGGTAGATCAGCGACCCTTTTATCGTTGAATTTCCCCAACCTAAAACAGGAAACATATATTTCATTAATAACACAGTTATATATATGTAGGTAACATATCGTGTATTTTATATATCCAGTTGATGTATTCTGGCCCCTACAGGATTCCTAACGCTGACAGCACCCCAGGCGGAAGAAGGCCTGTTCCTCTCTCTTGCGAGACCTAAACGGAGGAATTGCCCCAAGGCCTCCTTGATTACAGCTGACTGTCTATTTTAAGGGTTCCTGCTCATGGGACCCAACCCCCCCACAACACTGACAACGACCAGTCCCCACCAGCAACCTGGAAAAGAAGTGGGAGAGAAACCAACATCCCTCCAAGAGGCAGAAGCCTCCACCCAGTTGTTAATGAGCTCTCTCACAGTCTAGTTCTGTGTTTTACAGTTCCGTTACATAGTTTGTGTGCCCTGTAAGTCCCAAGTAACTAAGGCCTGGAGTCACACTCAATACCCCCCCCCCCCCCCCATAACGCGTGACTTTTGGTGCAGTCATTTTTCAAAGACCCACATGGGTACGGCCAACCTGTGTCCATCCCGATGCCGCTGACCAAGTGTGAATGGAACGAACTGAACAACCTTATGTCTCCCCCCAAGCCCATCAATCTCCCCAGTCACGGCAACTGACATTTTCTTCATGCCCCTGCAGAATCACCCAGCAACCAACAGTGCGTAGTATAAGTCTTTTCCCATTAGCCAATGTTCCTAGGTAGGCATACTTGTCACCAGAGTCATTGTACATATTTAGTTTTCAGCTCTTGTTTCTCATATATCTCAAAGGCACGTAGTCACAATCCTTGTAAAGATAGTCATTCACAGTTGTCTTACATTAGTTATTGATGCTTACGAGCAATTATGATTGGTAACAGTCACTGTACTTATATTGTTATTTATTGAAAGAAAGATTATTTTCCACCAAAAGGCACAGGCATTCAGAAGGTCACGTTTATTGGTAAACCATTTTTCGTCAGAGTCATTGTCAGTTAGTCTCGTTTTTGTCTAAAGTAACACATATTCAGTGTGGCATAAGTCATTACTCTTATTTGAAAGCAACACATGTGAATAGTCACGTTTTACATTTCCTATTGTCTCTTGGTTAACATCATATCACGAAAGTCACATTTCAGTGTAGTAAGACACGCAGTAATTTTAATTTGTAATCTCAAAGGGAATATTTCATTTACCCGCCATATTTTTCGTACAACCCATAGTCGTATTCAGCCTTACAAAGTCACTATTATTTTATACTAACATTTCTAAAGTAAAATTGTAGTCACAGTCACGAAACACACCCTAATACTTTGTAATTTCCAAGAGCAATTATATGCCCCCTTACCAAAATCATTCTACGTCTATTGAAAACTACTCTGGCTCTCTCTTGTAGTAGTAAAATCATATTATATGGGCGAGTCACCATATTTGGCTCAGAAGGTAACAGCAACATACTTTAAGGGTCTTCAACTCACAGCTCACTCGGAGTAACGCACAGAATAACATAATTATTTTCAGCTGAAAGTTACACACTTCCAGATTTTCCGTTATATTGTTATATTTATGTCCGCAGACATTGTCACGGTTATTATATGCATTGTGACCATATTTTTGTATTGTTTCCAGCCATTATTTTCCCCTAGCTACCAGAGTCACACAGTCACAGTCATGCGTGCCATTAAAGTAATATCCTCTTCCATCCTACCCACAATTTCTTTTTTGATAGGGACTGCAACGTTCTATTGCCCGTCTACAAACGTGCCTCCCTATTGACACAGTGGTCACGGTGAGCTGAAGATCGCCCAGTATCAGCAATTCATCTCATTCACTCCCCTAGTCACATATACGTCCCACGTAAGCGTTATTAGGCATTCCTGTGGTTGTCAGCCCCTCAAGCAGCTATCTTGTGGCCAGGTTGTTCCAACCTTCAGTGGTCTTTCCATGACATAGTGGCCGCCTATAACATTCTTTTAATCATTGTATTAAATTCACAACCCTGCAATAACAAGTTCTTACAATTATAATGGTGGCAGCGGTGGGATCATGATCTCGTCCCTGTTGCCTCTTTTTTAAAGTCAAGGTTATAGACACTTTATTTCCCTGTGAAGACTCCCCTATCCCCCCCCCCCCCTTTCCTGCCTAAGAACCCACTTACATTAGTGTCCCAAGTAGATTTTACTACTACTTAACGTCAGTTTATCAATTTTAAGAACTAGCTAGCTACATATTATATTTTATTGTTTTCAAGTTTTTTAAATGAAAGTATTCGAGTTAATTTTCCAAGTATTACCTAACTTATTTTTGAACAGCTCTTTTTTTTAAGATAGTTTACTACCTACTTACAATGTTAGACCTGTAAGATATATCATATATATATATCTGTGATATTTTATCATATATATATATATATAGGTATATATATATATATATATATATATATATATATATATATATATATATATATATATATATATATATATATATATATATATATATATATATATATATATATAAATCATATAGATAGATTGGTAGTGCTTCGAGGACAAGTAACGAACATCATTACAAATTTTACACACAAAGTAAAGCAACTCACAAAACCAGACTACTACAACAAACTTCTGGAAAAAACTAAGCTTTTTCTCAAAATCCATCCTGATATAATAATCCTTAAATCTGATAAAACCAATTGTACAGTCATAATGAACAAACTTGAATACCAAGAAAAAATGGAAGCATTAGTAGCAGATAAAACTACCTATGAACTAATAACAGAAAAGATACGAAATCCCACTTCAGCCCTACAAACAAAACACAACAAACTCATTATAAAACTATTTAAAGAAAAGAAAATAGATCTGGCGACAAAACTAAAACTAGTCAAATACAATAGCACACCACCCAGATTATGTGGAGTAGTGAAAACTCATAAAGAAAACAACCCTCTTCGTCCAGTTGTCAGCTTTGTTAACAGTCCTACTTTCTCTCCACCATCATGAATAATATTGCCTCAGATGAATACAACATAAAAGATTCCTTCCACTTTCATGATTCCGTTAAATCCAAACAGATACCTTTAGGATATATCTTGGCATCCCTAGATGTGAAATCATTATTCACCAACATTCCCTTACAAATTGTAAAATCTATAGTGAATGAAAAATGGGATACCCTTAGCTGCCATACAAAACTCACCAAACAAAATTTTTTGGACCTTTTAAAACTCTGTGTAGAAGAAGGCTATCTTAAATATGAAGACGAATTCTATTTGATCAAAGATGGCGTGGCTATACCCCCCACCTATAGCCCCAATCCTTGCAGACCTAGTTATGTCAAAACTATTGGATGAAGCACTGCCTCTACTCCCATTTGATGTCCCATTCACATATAAATTTGTAGATGATCTATATGTAGCCATTCCAAAAAATACAGAAACTCTAGTGCTCGAAACGTTCAATAAACAAAACACACGCACAAACGTTCACTAAATTACAATTCACCATAGAACTGGAAAATGATAAATGTCAACTCCCATACCTAGATATGCTCACTACAAGAAAATCAGATGGCACCATAGGAACGAACTGGTGGAGAAAACTACAGAAAACTGATCGGTATCTAAATTTTAAATCGCACCACCCCCTAAACCAAAAAATTAATGCAGCACTAAATTTAAAGCACAGAGCAATAAAACTCAGTGATCCCGAATACCACAATGAAAACCTAATAGTCATAAAAGATCTATTACTAAAAAACAATTTTCCGAAATCTTTCACTAACTCAATAGTTTTCAACAGCCCAAGGACTCAAACAACTTCTAACATAAGATCTACATCAATTAATAGAAATCCCACCTCAAACGACCCCTTGGAAAACCAGCAATCAGAACACCAAGATACATCAGAACCTCCAACAACCCCTTACATTTTCAGAAGTATGACCTATGTCAAAGGATTATCAGAGCAACTTAAAAAAATCCATTTCCAAGAAAACAAATCGCAAAATAGCCTTCAAAAATAAAAATAAACCCTTAACCATCTAGTTATTCAAAAACAAAATCAAAAATACCTATAATGAATAAAAGTAACCTAATATAGGTATTTAATAAAATGTAAAGACTGTACAGCCAATTACGTAGGCCAAATAGAGCAATATTTATCCAATCGCCTATCACAACATAGATCTGATATAAATCTCCAAAATAATAGATGCGCACTAGCCCAACACTCCCTCTCTAATAATCACATTTTTGACTTTGATAATACCAAAATATTAGACATCGAACAGAATCTGGCAAAGAGACAAATAAAAGAAATGGTCTAAATAAGAAAAACCCCAAACACATGCAATCTTAAGACAGATACAGCAAAACTCAGTCAAATATATTCAAACTTAATAATGAATTCCACCCCTAACATTCAACAAAACAATAGCCATTAACATCATCCATCACCATACAAATGCCACACACCACAGTAACAACCCAACACAAATAACAATACACCATCAACCAAAAAACAACACCACACAAACAAAACAAACAAGCCATCAAACAGAAGAGAACAACCAACCATAAAACACATAGTCACACCATAGCTGACAAATAAGGTAGAAACAAATTTTCTTACTTTCATTCTAAAAGCAATAAGAAACTTCTATTCAGTGTTAACAATGGCATTTAAACAAGTGTTTATTCTTACCAAGTTTCAACTTATGTGAAAGAAAAAGCAGGCCCCCATCTAAGGTATGTAACAATGATTATAACAACAATTCCAAGAGGACGATGTACCTATATATCCTACTAAGTTAACTATCCTATTATATATCCTACTGTTATAACTAACTCTATATTATATTCTTGTGTTGTATAGCCCTGATGAAGATTTATAAATAAATCGAATATATGGCCAGATGAAAACCTAATCTACTACTGACTGAACCTCAAGATCCCCCAACTTCAAATTATTATATACTAGCCGCTCCGGTATTGCTGCATATTCCGACATGTGAATAGCTAAAACTACCTACGAATTTGCACCGCATGGGATTTGGAACCCCAAAAGGTGTTAGGGCATCATTAGCGACCGTTATGAATAGCTCACAAGAGGCCAAGAGCGAACTTTGAGTCCCTTCAACTCGCATTATTGTGAAACGGCGGCCCGGCTCGATTAAAAATGTCATATTAAACGCTTCCCTCGCTTCCCCTCGCAATTTGACCAACTTCCCGTCACTTTTTTCGATATCCGATTTCGGATTAAGATTCGTCGGGATCAAAGCTTTATTTCGATCGCGAAAACCGTTCCGAAAAACGTACCTTTACGGGGTATATTTTAATGAGAAAAAACGTAGTTTTTCGTCGGACTTTTCGAGAAAACACGGTCCTCTCGCGAAAACTCGGTCCTACGAAACCGGTAGTTTTCCGGAATTTTCGACGGCCGTTTAGAGGGGTAGAGGAAGCGGGGAAGTCCAAAAAGCGCACATTAATTCTTACTTCGACCCCCCTCCCGCCCTACGGCCCATGGTTCGGCTGGGATTAGAAAATTTTAAATTCGCTCGTTCCCCCTATCGGGAAATCCCAAGAAGATCCCTTCACTCGTAGACTCCCCCCACTCAGCCGTTTGGCCATGCATAGACACGACAGACAGACAGACAGACAGACAGATGGAGTTTCATTCTTATAAATAACTAGCCGCTCCGGCTCGCTACGCTCGCCTCCACGTCCAGCCGGGGGGCAAGCCCCCCGGACCCCCCCTCAAATTGCTCGCTTCGCTCGCAAAGAGTGGCATGTAGGGAATGTTGCTCGCTTCGCTCGCAAAGTGTGGCATTTGAGGGATGTTGCTCGCTTCGCTCGCAAACGGCACATCCCTAAGGGTGTGTAGGACATGTTGCTCGCTTCGCTCGCAAACAAAAGCCCTGGCACCCCCCATCATGTTGCTCGCTTCGCTCGCAAGGTGTGTCTGTACACATGCGATGTATTACAATTGAAACATGTAGAGGATGTTGCTCGCTTCGCTCGCAAACGGTAGATCTCTAAGGGTAGGTTTAACTTCTGTAGGGGATGCTGCTCGCTTCGCTCGCTTGAGGAAGTTATACTGCCCACCCAACTTGGCAGACGTTTTTTTCTGTTGGAAATTCTTACAAACAAATTAAATCTTATAAAACTACGTGGAACCACAAAAAATTTTATTTGGGGATGTTGCTCGCTTCGCTAGCAAGGTATACCTGTGTAGGAAAAAAATGGTATTTATTACGTTGAAATGAGTCATCGACTCCCTTCAAGACTTAACTGCGTAGGATAAGTGCGTCGAACCATTGTGAAACGGGCGCCCGGGTCGATTAATTTCTCATATTAAACGGTTCCCCTCGCTTCCGCTCGCAATTTGACCGACTGCCCGTCACTTTTTTCGATATCCGATTTAGGATTCAGATTCGGCGGACCCAAAGCTGTATTTCGCCCGCGAAAACCGTTCCCAAAAACGTACCTTTATGGGGTATATTTTAATCGGAAAAAACCAAGTTTTTCGGGGGAATTTTCGAGAAAACGGGTCCGTACTCTCGCATTTTTTTGACGCATTTCCCAATACTTTTTTTGCGATCCGATCGCGCCGTCGTCTTCCTCGTAGGAAAACCTACGAAACCCGTATTTTTCCGGAATTTTCGACGGCCGTTTAGAAGGGTAGAGGAAGCGGGGAAGTGGAAAAAGCGCACATTAATTCTTACTTCGACCCCCCTCCCGCCCTACGGCCCATGGTTCGGCTGGGATTAGAAAATTTTAAATTGGCTCGTTCCCCCTTTCGGAAAATCCCAAGAAGATCCACCCACTCGTAGACTCCCCACACTCAGCCGTTTGGCCGTGCATAGACACGACAGACAGACAGACAGACGGAGTTTCATTCTTATAAATAACTAGCCGCTCCGGCTCGCTACGCTCGCCTCCACGTCCAGCCGGGGGGCAAGCCCCCCGGACCCCCCATTGAATTGCTCGCAAAATGTGGCATGTAGGGAATGTTGCTCGCTTCGCTCGCAAAGTGTGGCTGTGTACATGCGATGTATTACAATTGAAACGTGTAGGGGATGTTGCTCACTTCGCTCGCCAACGGTAGATCTCTAAGGGTAGTTTTAACTTCTGTAGGGGATGTTGTTCGCTTCGCTCACAAGGTATTGCTGTATATTTGTAGGAAAAAATCCGAATTTATACTGCCCACCCAACTTGGCAGACGTTTTTTCAGTTGGGAATTCTTACAAACAAATTAAATCTTATATAACTACGTGGAACCACGAAAAGTTTATTCGGGGATGTTGCTCGCTTCGCTCGCAAGGTATAACTGTATATGTGTAGGGGAAAACCCGTATTTATTCTGTTGAAATGGCTCTCGCTTCGCTCGCAAGGTACCTATGTGTACCTGCTCGCCTCGCAAGGTATTGCGTAGAAGTGCAAATACTGGCAAGGACCAGTGGCTGTCCGTGAGGTATACCAGAGGGGAGGAAGTTGGGGGTATACCTGGAAAAATGTAATCCATGAGATAAGGAAGAGTCGGGTCACCATGACCCGATGCGACTAACGAAGGGTTAAGTGCGTAGGTAGGCCTCTCGCAACATTGTGAAAAGGCTGGATTAAAAATGTCATATTAAACGCTTCCCTCGCTTCCGCTCGCAATTTGACCGACTTCCCGTCACTTTTTTCGATACCCGATTTCAGATTCAGATTCGGCGGGATCAAAGCTGTATTTCGTCCGCGAAAACCGTTCCGAAAAACGTACCTTTACGGGGTATATTTTAATGGGAAAAAACTTTTCGAGAAAACACGGTCCGTACCGTCAACTCATACAACTTTGTGCACCCCGTTCAACATTTTGCCAATCTCGTTTTTTGAACCTTATGCTCTCTAACGGTAACAAACTTGAAGTTATTAGTTCGAAAAAATTCCCACGAGTAGCGGGATGGTAGAAGAGGATGCCGACGCTTCCACAAGTCTTCCCTGTTGATTTCAGTGCCGGCAAGGTAGCTCTTTCTCTAGTCCACTAAAAGGGAATTGTTCAGTTTGTGCTGGGAGTCTCCTTTGGATGAGTATGCTGCGGATTTCTGAATAGTCTGGTAAGTTCATATTTTCATCCCTATACTGTCAGCTACCAATTACAGTATTTGGTGTTATCAGAAGTTTGTTTGTTTCTATGATATGACCAGATATGTTAGAAACGGGAACTTAGGGGTACAACTTTGTGCCACCGTTTTTTTATTATTTCTGCAATAAAATTTAATGCTTTCTCGTTGTATTTTTACAGAAAATGGGTGCTCAGAATCGGAGAAAGGTGACTGGACGAGTTGAAGATTTGTTGGGATATTTTTGTATGAATTGTTAAGATTTTATAATAAAAACGAACAGAAAGTTGCCTTGCGTTGATTTTATATTCACCTTGTTTAAAAAATCGAAAAAACACTGAAAATTCCGAGGGCAAATTTGTTTTTGTATTACGTTGCAAAGTCAACATGCTGATTAACAAGATTCAGACCGCCACAATGCGCCACATTAGGTTTTTCATTTCATTATAGTCTAAAAAAGATGGTGGCTCAAAGTTGCACCTTCCTGGGGTAATGAATGTGCCACGAATAAATAGTTCCCATTCTATTCGCTGAACAGATGGAATTTTTCCCTTAGCGACATTTGATCACTGAGATGTGTAAGTATCTTGGGTAAACATTTCAACGAGATACGACGACAAAAAATAAAGTTCTGACGCTCTAAAAACCAAAAAAGTGGCACAAAGTTGTATGAGTTGACGGTACTCTCGCATTTTTTTGACGCATTTCCCGATACTTTTTTCGCGATCCGATCGCGCCGTCGTCTTCTTCGTTCAAAACCCTACGAAACCGGTATTTTTCCGGAATTTTCGACGGCCGTTTAGAGGGGTAGAGGATGCGGGGAAGTCCAAAAAGCGCACATTAATTCTTACTTCGACCCCCCTCCCGCCCTACGGCCCATGGTTCGGGTGGGATTAGAAAATTTTAAATTCGCTCGCTCCCCCTATCGGAAAATCCCAAGAAGATCCCCCCACTCGTAGACTCCCCCCACTCAGCCGTTTGGCCGTGCATAGCATGGACAAACAGACAGACAGACAGACAGGCAGACGGAGTTTCATTCTTATAAATAATAGAGATAGAGATATATACATTTTTTTATGAACCAACTGAAGACTTATATTATTTTTATGCTTTATATAAAAGTTTTCAAGTTAGTATTATTAGAAATAATGAAATTACGTAGTTATTTACAGTTGGGAGTTTATGATGTGGAGCAAAAGTGGATTATCATATGCTCAATATTAAAGGTATTGAATTTATAAGAATTGTGCAACAACATGAACAAAAACAATTGAAAGATGAAGAATGGGATCAATAAAAAATTATTACAAATCTGACTGGTTGCTAGTTCCTACATCATCGAGTGCAATATCAAGGTTTGTAGTAAAGGTACCTAACACTTTTATAATTTAAGACGAAATCGGATGCAAAACATGTATCTTGGTATTAAGCTACTTAACTCCAAGGTATGACGTATAGGAAATTTTTCATGATTCAGAACGACATCAGACGTAAAATGATATTACCTTATTACGCCGTCCAGCGGCATATCAACAACTAAAACATTTCCCACCCCCGCGTATCTGCACAATCGCAAATACAAAAAATGTTATTTTTTAACCGACCCCGACTTTTTTTTATGTACTGTTTTCCTTAGCTGCTAAACGAAAAAGTGCAGGCTGTTAAGAGCGCTAAATGAATAGCTGCAGGCTGTTTTCATCACAACACACCCATTTGGGTTTTTTGCAGGGCTGCTAAGTAAAAAGTGCAGACTCCCTCCACTTTGGAAGAAGCAAACTAATGATTTTGGGAGGCTTTTGTGGTGAAGTCACTGAGGTCATTGGCTAGTGAGTCGCAAAACTTGGGCCATGCATAAACCTGAAAAAAAAAAAAAAAAAAAAATGTATAAAAATAAAAATGAGATAATAAAACAACTGGAAATATCGGGTCCAATCCGTTCTTAGTTGCAACTCGATCCCAGGAGAACATGGCCTTTGCCACCCGTAGACATTTAAACAGTAGCCACCCGTGTTATCATTGCCACCCCCAAGGTATTAGGGTTTGCCAAACATGTTGTTCAGCGTTTTTTCTTGGCTATCGAACAAGGGGAACCGGTCAGTATGTTGAAAACATTACAATCGTATTACAGCACTCACAGCTCATTATGAGCTATTCTATTTATGAATCATATTGACATCGTCGTTATCCATTACCACAGTAAACATTCTGTAACTTCTATCTGTTGACATTCTGACGATGCACTGAAAAACTCTGACTTAGTCATTAATTAAAACCTAACCTATTATTTGAAACTTAGTAGGGACACTTTCAACAGCAACGATGCTTAAATTTCTTCTTTTTTTAAAATGTATAAAACAATAATCTAATCGATGACAATTTTCTTTCAGGATGGCTTGAAGGGTAGAATGCCCAATTACTTCATATGGATCATCACTATTGAAGTAAGTAATTCGAATATCTTCGTTTTGTTTTTTTTTTTTTTCATTGACAAAAAATTATCTACAGTTATGTACTTATTCAAAGTTGAAACAACACTTATTCCTTCCCGTTAGATCTTTTGGAGTTGATGCTTAGGTTCTGTGTTTGGACCATAAATCATACAGGACGCTGGGGAAGACTCTTTAGGAGGACTTTAAAAAACGTACGACGGGTTTTTAAAAGCATATGTGATGAAGGTTACATTTTACTTTCGAATAGTGGTGTGCACATCAGAATGGAGGGAACACTTAAAGGTGTAGGTACACTAAGTTTCACGGTCTTCAATATGTTAGAGCGGAACGGATGATTTTTCGGTGCTAGAGGTAACAATGACTAGAAAATGTAGGCGTTCTACAGTCATAAATCCAGACAATCATATCTTAGTATAACTGCGAATACTAGAAGTGTGTGCAGGACGTCCCAGTTTAACGTGCCCTCAACTTTATTTATTTATTTTTAAAATTCATTTACCATTATTTTTTTCAAAATTATTATTATGATATATTTTTTATTTTATTGTACTTATTTATTTTATTTTATTTTATTTTTTTTTAGTGTTAAATTTTGAGGCATTGTAACCTATGTTAAACTAAGTACTTCGATTTATAATTTCACGTTGACGGTTGTCATGGTTTAAGTTTGGTGAGTTTTGGTATTACAAAAAAAATATAAATCGGAAAAGTGACAGAGTGAGCGAAATAATTGTGTTTATTATTAAATAGTTTCACCATTGAGTATTTTATAGGAAGATATCAAACAACTTCAAGTGATAATTCCCCCTTATTTTTTTAGTACTATTCATTGATTAAATCAGATTTTGATTATCACACGCTACAGTGGCACTACATCTCGTTCCTCTCGATTTTTTAAACGGAACTTCCATTTTTATTGCAGATATAGAATCTGCATGAAGTTTCCATGCTCTCTCAAATAATCCATCACTATAATTTTTGAGAGAGCAAAAACGGGCGCAATTTCGCGCAAATATTGTGAAATTCGGAGTTATTGAAGATATTCAATTGCCTCATAAGATACATGGTTTTCGGGTATTGTTTCACGCTCAATCACGCAGTGATGTTAATTTATTTTCTTAGTGCAATAGCAACTTGGGAAACCATCGAAAAAACGTCTGTGTAGTTGTTTGTGGCTCATAGGTTCCTCGTTTACTTATCATCTTCTTCCAAATATCATCCCAATTTAAGCGAACACGAACGACTAGAGAGTGAAGAGACGGAACATGATGGAATTTACGTTTGCGCATGGGCAGAATGAAGTATCAATTTGGCAACAATGAAACTGATAGGGGACCATCTACAACCTAACCCGCGCATTCTCTGACAATTTCATCGAAATCAGATGAAAACAGTGGAAATTAAGGTCGTTACAAGGATTTCATATAGGCGCATGCGCAGTAGCTATAAATCATACAATCATGTTGAAATTGAAATGGGATAATCAAATCGTCACCCCCCAACTATCATTCAAATTTAGAGCACAATGGAATTCACGTTTGTGCATGCGCAGAGTGAGGTATTGAGTCAAGGACAATGAAACTGATAAGGGATCGTCTACCCTCTACTCCACACGTTCCCTGAAAATTTTATCCAAATCGGATGAAAACTGTGGAAAATAAGTTTGTTACAAGGATTTGCGGACCCACGACACACACACACCACAGACAGACAGACACACGGAACCAAAATTGTTCAGAATGCTCTAAAACGTAAAATGCGAGTGGAAATTTTGATTTTGGTGACCACCAATTTTTTTTTCTCTCGAAAGTGAAAACAATGCTTCCGCTGCCTTTAGGGAGACTAGGAAGCAAAACTTTTTAATACGCTTTGCGCTGTGAGGAAATGATGGGAAATGTGCAATTCTCACCGTTTCGGTGTTTTTTCAAGATGGTATTGCGAATGCAATACATTGGTTTGATTATAGAAATGATTTGAAATGGAAAGGCCAACAGTACGAATATTTATAGAACAGTTTGTTTAGGTGTATAAATGAATACATCCTTTCGTACTTATCATAAGACAGAGAAAGACAGATTTACGTTCTTTGCTTGAACATCAGTCATTAAAGTCCTAACACAGATGAGCGGGAGAAGCTGTCTGGCTACTACTATATTAATTAGGCAAGTCAAAGTTTGAAATGTCTTCAAACTTGAACAAACTTGGGGAAGTGACTGGGATCAAGGGAATATTGAACGATTTGGAGATTTGAGGCTCAACAAACACAAGTACGTGACCAACTGAGGGTGCTCGTAACTTTAACTAATCCGCCAATATTAGAGAATAACCAACCATTCCGGTATCCTAATGTATTGACCCATAGTTAATGGTAAATGATGGCCCATAGAGCACCAACTGCAGATCCTGAGAGACCTTCTAGTTCGAAAAGGTTCCTGAATGAAGAACTGAATTGTGAAACATAAACGCCAAATTTAGCTTTATTAGAATGCCGTTAAGGGTAAATGCATATCATTCTGAACTGATTTGTGTTAAGTAGATGGTTGGTGTTTATTCAGGCGACTGAATCTAAGTTATTCAGACTGTAGTTGAACATTGTTTGATACGATCGGCCATTGTTCTATGCCTCAAGTACGTCTGGCAAGCTAGGAAACAATTGATTCTCATGTCCATTTTACGGACATGAGAATACGTCAATTGATCAATAGAATCTATGATACCAGAGAAATGGCATACACCCCTTCCAGAAAGTACTAATCCCGCTTGTATTTGAGTTAGCTACCTATTATATATATATTGCAAATTGCTACCTAATAACATATTGACCTAAAACTATGTCAAAGAATATAGTTCGCGTCGTAGTTTACTTTGTAGATCGGAATAGATTAATTGCGACATCACGGCTAGAGACGCATGTACATTTATCTTCTTAATCAGATGTGCCAACCTATCAATCGACAGATAAATCCATGACTCTACATTGATCTTTGTTTTATTAACATTCCCCTTGAATTCGAATTTAACAAAACACAGGTCAAGTATTGGTTTTGTACAATAGCTGAATGATGACTGGTCGAAACTCATACGATTGATTGATAATTATATGGGAACATTCTCGACAAACTCATTTTCCTATTCTAGTATTAATTTATCATTATTGCTAACGCTCCGAAGAGATCAGTGCCGAAATATAATCTCTCATTGATTCTTTGGCTAAATTTTTTCGTTGACTCAGTATTGAACATGAATGGGTGTACGCATTAACTAGCGCAAGAAGAGAGCCTACTACGTTGTTACGATTCAGGTTATATTTACTACACACGGTTTTACGTGCGGCCTGTTCTCAGACGTTAGTTCTTTATAGCTTAGAATTGAGCACAGGAGTGAAAGGTGCATGGCTCATAACCGAGGAAATGTAAAAGTTTGCAGGGGTTTTTCATTTGCCCGATTTTTAATTTCCCCAACATGGCGGCTCATCACCATTGGAGCTTGGGAGGTTGCTCAGTATGAAGCCTGATTTGTAGTAGACAATAAAACCTCCGTCAAGCTGAAAACCGGATGAGAGAGGAAAATAAAGATGAAAGTTTCGCTTCTTGTATCCAAAACCTCTTTATCATATGTTGTTAGTGAGTAATTTCAAGTTCTCAAGTTCGAGAATTGTGCACCTAACGTATTTGTCTAGTATTTAATTGTAATGTTATTATAGTTTCTTCATATAAATCTAAAACTTCTTTAATACATTTTTAAAACTTTTTCGTGGGTGGGGGGGGGGGGTCCTAATAACTGGGTTATTTATTAATAAATTATTAGTTAGGTAGGTAGGTACCAGCATGATAGGCCCTTAAGCCTCGATAGTCTTTAAGTTGAAGGTTGTGGGTGATGAGGGAGAGAAGGATAGCCACTTTTTCCCCGTCCTGCAATGCATTTCGAATCTGTCTTTCACAACCAGGCAGATTACCTTCGAGGAAGATATTGTATCGCAATCTTAGATGTGATAGTACAAGAAAAGATTTAGTCTTGCAGCATGCTCGTATGAGCGAATTTTCTTAAATTACCACCTATTGTAGTAGGCATATAATATGTAAAATTGTATTGAAATTTGAGCAACTTGCGTACAAAGAAATTGTTAAAATCAGTTTTATGGCAAAAAAAAACTAATAGTAATTGAAATTCGGCCATTCAAAAAAGAAATAAATATATTTTTAGATTTGTTGGCAGTTTTTATAGATTTTTTAGCAAATATTATTGAAACTTAATTAGATAAGTTTTTCGGCATAATTATTTGCAAAACGTTTTTAATGTCCCGTTTAATCGTTGATTTCTTTTTGGCTGACATTCTGCTAAAAATTATAACTTCAACGATTTTGACCGTTTTTAGTTATTTAAAGTGATTTTTTGGGCACATTGTTTTGAAACTGACCAATTTAATGTGCTCAAAAAGTACTGCCCAACGACTCATCCTATCACATTGAAAGCTTGATTTTTTGGCGCAAGAACGGGATTTTTATCTCAATCCATAGTTCAGTTATCGTCTGCAATGACACATACGCAAACACACACACTTTTTTCCCCACAAATCTCCCCTTAAAGGCGGAGGGCGCACACCACCAAATTACAAAATAAATAAATAAATAAAGGAAATATGGAGGACGCCCAGGTTTACCCGACGCCGGCCCTTGGGATCAAGGAAGCTGAAGGAAGAGAAGGGAGAGTGGGATGAAAGGAAGTGCCCCTATAAAACGACCACCAGTTCAAGTAAGAACCCCTCAGGACAAGGGTGGTGATACCTCGGAGTACTCCAGCCGAGATGCCCAACTCGAGTAACTCCGTGGTACTTTTCACGCACCACACCCCGTGCCACGACACGGTCGCGGCCATGACCTTACAATAGCACAAACAACAAACTACTTACAATATGTAATCCTACTTACTACCTACTTACTCCTATGTCCCACTTACTTTGACAAACTAGTTTTTAGTTTAGTGGTTATACTCAATTTTATGTGTTTTTCAAGGGTAAACTTGTTAGTTTAAGTGGAAAATTCGATTGTAACGGAATTGGAGAGATCTGCGAGTGTTACCATTTGGTTCATTGTGAAACAAATACGTTGAAACCGACCCCAAACTCGTATATTTTTAGGTGGTAATTTTTCACAAAACCCTCAATTTCATAGGAAAAATCAAGTTTTTAAACATACAATCGTTCTTTTCTCCAAAAATTAACAAAGTAAAGTGAAAGTTTATTTTACCGTTGGGAATCTGAGCTATCGGCGCAGTTTTTAGGCTTACCTGAAAAAATTCACGTGCCCAATTACTAGGATCTATGAGCATTAAAAAAAAAAAAAAAAAACCAAAGATTTTCGAAAATAGACCTATTTCAATTTTTAGGCTGATTTATCCCCCGTTCAATACAAGCAAATAATTTTGATTTTTAAAATGTTTGTTAAGCCCATTGAAATAGCTTCATTAAAAAAAAAAATTGTGGATAACATTAAATTAAGCATTTAAATTCTGGTCATTGAAGCCAATCATGTCCTAAATAAAACTGAGGGGACAGCCGTGTGACGAGATTGCAAAGAAAATTCCAGAACACGCAGCCGAACTCGAAAATTTTGTAAATTACGTATTTATCACCTAAAAGATGACTTTCCTCACTTATTATGAATCTTTGAGTTGAACTAGAAGGCTGGAACTTAGATGTTTAATATTATATGAGAGATATAAAGAGGTATATTAATATTGTATATAAAGATAAAAAGAAATATCGAAAATCATTTTGAAATTATTAAAGTAAAAAATACTCAAATGATCGGACGCAATTCATCTGAGGGATTAACGCGCCCCTGATGGTGATCAGGGACGTGGAGGAGAAGAAACCGAGACACCTTTTGGTGAGTGATGCTGAATGGGGAAGCTACAAGTGGCTCCAACCAACCTCGATGTACCGCCAATGGCTCAAAAATACATGTTACTTCATCTCACAGACTCATTGCGCCCATCGGAAGGTTAACTACATATTCAGCATAATTTTTTATATAAAATTTTGAATTTTCGAGTTTATACAGTTGATAAATAATTTTTTGAATAGAATTCTACAAAAAAATATAAATTTAACAATATTGAGTGGTTAAAAAAAAAAAAAAAATCGGCATTTTTTTTTTAATTTTTTCATTTTTTAAAATCATTGTTCTAAAAAAATTGCTGCTTAACGAACTCATCCTTTCTTTTAGAATGCTTGATTATATGACGTAAAATACGGAATTTGTATCTCAGTCCTGAGGAGAGGTATCTTTTGGAAAGACACAAAACTTCTATACATCAAACGAAAAATCGGTGAACTCCAGGAACGTTAAACACAAAATGGATTTACATGAAGAAATTGTGAAAAATAAATTATTTCAAAATATTTGTAGCCATTTTGTGTTATGAATAATTTTCGCAGGTAGTTTTTCATGTTAGCGAATAGAGTAAAATCTTGCTGGAGTAGAGACGCACTAAAACCTTTCTTATACAAAATATATGTTTGAGAAAACTTACGCTAACCAAATTATAAGTTTTTTAATGCCTGATAAATAGTGGGAATCTAGAAATAATAATTAGGTATTATAATAATTTACTACTGAAGCACAAGTCCTAATATGTAATCAAATGTTACATAGTAGCAAACATTTTAATATTCAGATTCTTTTTAGTGAATTTTCGTAGATATTGAAGCTATTTCAATGGCTCGGAAAATTTTAAAATCAGAATTTTTGAAAAACTTCTTCATTGAAATCCGTTTTGAGGCATTCTGCAACGATTCCTGATGTTTGCGGTTTTTCATATATACATATATATATAACGGAGATACGTAGCGTACGAGCGGAGCAACGAGACTGACTCGAACGGTGGGGGAATCAAGCTTATATAGCCTCGGTGGGCTGATTCAGCAGAAATAAAGATAGATCAGCGGTTTTGGTACTATAACACCTCCCTCCCCAAGTGGAAAACTGCAGAGAAAATTTTTCGCGAAGTTTTCTCAAATTGAAAATGATGAGTTTAATGAAATTTTAAAGTTGAGTTGAAGTGAAATTTTAAGTTCATAAGTTTTAAATTGAAGTGTTAGGGATTCAAGTTTATTGGTTTCGTTAAGTTAACTCGCTCCGTGTTCCTTGTTTTTGTTTAAAAAAAATTTTACAATCGATGAGTTTGAGTTACAATTATTTTACAAAAAAATTTTTTTAAAAATTTTACAAAAAAATTTTTTTTTTTTTTTTTACAATCGATGAGTTTGAGTTACAATTATAAACACACATTATAAAAACACATTATAAAAACATCATAAAACATTTACAAGAAACATCATAAAACATTATAAAAATCATAAAATAAAGAATCATAAAACATCATAGTCATCAATCATACAATCATTAAACATCATAAAACACATAAAACATATTTTAAAAACACAAAAAATTTACATAGAAAGAGATTACAAAAAAATGAGATTACAAAAAATTTACATAAATTATAATATTAGGTCAAGGGGATTTATGCAGGTTGATTTGTTATTTTGGCTCTCCCACATTTCTGTCTATAATTTATGATTGTGTACCCGAACAGTGACAATATTAATACGTAGAGTATTATAGTCCATATGCTAGGCAATATGGAGGGGTACCAATTAAGACCATCTTGGTCGTTGTCAAAAGGGTTTAAGTTTAAATGAAAGTTGTCTAAGTTTTTGAGGTTGATGTCGTCAAAACGCATAGACATGTGAGTGAAGTTAAGGGAATCAAATTTCGGGGTAGATATGCTTAACAAAGTGGGACTTCCCGTACTGGTAAGTTTTGATGACATTAATTTGTCGTGATAATAAACTGAGTCAGAGTTGGGGTTGACGAGATGGATACCTTGTAGGGTGAGTGTTTCCGATTTATCTGAACTTTTAATCTGTAGTTGGTCCTCTTGAGGAAAAACTACCAATAATTGGTTGGTTTCGGGGACGATAGATATGTAATTTGTTGCAATTGATATTTTCGTAAATTGACAAGTACTCGTGGAGCCATTCGACAGGATGTTACGTTCACAAAAAGCATTTGCTTGTGATAACAATTCCACATTGCAATAAAATTGCTCATTAAAAATACAACGATCGGATAGTGGAAGGATCTCATTACCATTCTTCAATAGATATTTAAATTTAGGTATTACTGTAGTGTACTCTTCATTGACATGCTAAGGTGTGGAATATAAATAGTACAAATGATAATCAATATTTTTGTAAACTGGTAGTGTGAGGAAATACACAATTCTGTTGCTACGAATGTTACATTGTACTCGAATTAAGGACTCATAGGTCAGCAGATCAGTTAGATTTAGTGACAACTTTTGTAATTCGATTTCCAGAACGTGAGTACTTATGATACTAGGGTGTAAAATGCCTTGTTTACAAAAGGTGATTGATGTTTCGATTTCTGAAAGCGGATTGAGGATGAGATTCATGGATGTTTGAAGATGATACATTATATCTTTGTAGATAAGTGTTTGACCATCAAATGAGTTTACGATAGTATTTATTTCCGCAAATTTATGTTTTATTTGGTCGCTATTAAATTGAATGGTTTGGAGGGTTTTGTTGTAATTGGTGATAAGTTGATTAACCACGGAATACTGTTGAGAGAACTTCGTTTGAAGGTTCTTATTGCGCTTATCGATATCGTTAATAATGTTGTCGAATTTTTCTTTATCATCATTATCTAAATTTCCAGTGATTGCTTTAATAACAGTTCCTAAACCATTGATCAGTCCTCGTTTCTGTCTGGTTTCTCCGTGAAGTCTTATGTTTGAAATTTTTTGTTCAACGAGCATTTGTACATGTTTGAAGAATGAACAATATTCGTCGAGTTTGTCATGGAGTTTGCGAGAATTTTGGGTTAGTCGTACGAGAGAGGAATAGTTGGAATTTAAATTGTCGACTTCTGTATAGATTCCAGTTAGTTCGTAATAGTGGGTTAGTACATGTTCTGTCTCCTCTAATTTGGCAGGTCCCAGGTCGATTGGGATTATTCCTCCACTTCTATTGAGGTTCTTGACCTCTGCACAGAGGGCTGCAGTTGTAAGCAATAACCTGTAATGACGTAAGACGGAATTACATTCTATAGTTTATTTCCTAGGACCAAAATGCTGTTTTGATTTCCAAGGTCCGTGAGGGGGGGATTCTGGATCTGAATCTATGTCTGAGTCATCTGAGGTTTCTGAGGTTTCTGGAGTTTGTTTAGTACCTAACTTCCTGGGTCGTTTGATGTTGGAAATATGAATTTTCTTTCGGGTGTTGTGATGACGAGGAACGATGTCTGCCGTTTTCTTATCTACATCCAATTTGTCCAAAGTTTCCTTACTGTATTTATTTTTTGTTTTGCTCATAAATTGTTTGTTTTTTACAAATATGGTTTCGGGAATATCTGGAATAATCTCTCTATTTTCGTTAGCTTTATTGATGGCTTTTTCTTTTGTTCGGGAACTGCGATTATGAATTTCGGAATACAACCTGGCTATTCGGTCCTTGTGTTTCGAGGTGTAATCGTTTAGCATTATTCGTTCTAAATCTGCTTCGAGGGGGCTACCTGGTTCTATATGACCATAAACGACTTCAAAAGGAGTAAGAGCGGTTACCGAATGAATCGAATTGTTATACGCTATTAAGGCGTATTTTACTTTTGTGACCATGGAGTCACAGGAGAATTCGGATCGGTTATTGAAGAGTCGGATATGTTCAATTAAGGTTGAGTGGAACCTTTCTATTGCTCCGTTACTATTGGGATTTTGGCTACAAATGAAATGAATTTCTACTTTGTGAAGGTTCAAGAGTTCTTTTACTAGAGACGAATCGAATTCTGCCCCATTATCGGATATTATCATTTTCGGGATACCGTGATGGGTAAAGTAAGTCAACAGATTTTTTACAACGTCAAGACTTGAATTGCTGGTCAAGTGATATGCTTGAGCATACTTTGAGAAAGCATCAAGGATGGTAAGGAATTTGCCACCATCTAAGGTAAACTTATCTATGTGTACTATCTCGAAAGGTCGCGTGGGTGTTGGAGTTACATTAAATTTTGGTTTAATGGGCACGCGGTCGTATTTTGTAGCCAGACAAGTCTCGCAACGGTTGATAAAATTTTGTATGGTACCTTTTTGGTTCGGCCAGAAATATGTGCGTTTGATTTTTGCATATGTTTCCGTTATGCCTCTATGATTCGTTTTCCCGATATGATAATCAGATATTATGTTTTCCACTTCGTCTTCGTTAGGGACATCCTGTACGAGATCAGTGTACTTAGTCATTTTTAAAGTTGACTCTCTAAAGACGCTCATCATCACGGATGCGAATTCTTGATAGATTTCTCCCTTATCATCATTATAGAAATACAAGGAGTATTCTATATGTGGGCGTACATATTCCTTCACAAAATCGATTACATTATTTTTGAAATTGGTTTTTGAAAATTCCACATTTATCCGAGTTTTAGTTCCGAATGGTTTTGTAATTTTTGGAGTTTTGGGATTATTCGAAACGAGTTTTATTAATATTTGGTTAAGTCCATGATTGACTATACCTTCTTTAATTGGAATGGTCAGGACTGTATTGCCTTCGGCGTTGGAGTGTATTGTATCAACGGAATCTAGTTCGGGCGCTGCCGATTCTAGGTTGACGGCGAGGGACTGATTGTCTCTATTGGTAGCGTTTTCGATACCTTCCCTAGATCGTCTATAGGTTTCCATTATTTCGTCTACGACTTCGCGAACATTCGGGTCATTGTCGAAATCTGTAATTATTTCGCGCATAGCCTCCTCGTCGCTTAGAATGTTATCTATATTTGACGTACTAGGTTGGGGACTATCGCTGTTGTTCAGTTCTATTCTAGATAGTGCATCGGCTACGTGATTGGCAGATCCAGGTTTATATTTAATAGTGAAGTCATAGTCGCTTAATTTTAATCGCCATCTAAATAGTTTGGATGAACAATCCTTTAAACTGAAAAGCCATTGAAGGGGACGGTGATCGGTGAACAATGTGAATTTACGTCCATATAAATATGGGCGGAATGTTTTTAGGGCATAAACGATGGCTAAAAGTTCTTTTTCTATTGTTGACAGTTTTCTCTCAGAATCACATAGTGTTCGACTCGCAAAATGAATCGGTAAATCCGCTTTTTGATCGTTATATTGGCTCAAAACGGCTCCCACGGCTACGTCACTTGCGTCTGTAGTTACGTTAAATTCCTTGTCAAATTGGGGATATTGTAAAATTGGTGAGTTCATCAATAGGTTTTTACAGTGGTCAAAGCATTCCAAATATTCGTGACTATCATAGTTGATTTTGGAATTTTTCTGTAAGCAGGCTGTGAAAGGTTTAGTGATTTTAGCAAAGTTGGGTATGAATTTTCTATAATAGCCTAAAAGTCCGAGAAACTGTTTTATTTCTTTTCTCGTCTTAGGAACAGGAAATTTTGCAATTGCCTCTACCTTATCCGGGTTTGGTTTAACTCCTTCAGCGGATACAACGTGTCCTAAAAATCCCGTTTCTTTACGCAAAAATTCCGTTTTATCTAGCTGAATTTTCAAGTTTGATTTTCGTAGCCTTTTGAAGACTTCCCTAAGGCGTTCGACGTGTTCTTGTAAACTGGTACTGTAAATCAAAATGTCGTCGACATAAATCAAACATATTTCATTTTGAAGTCCTCTCAGAATATCGCTCATTAGGCGAGAGAAGGATGGAGGGGCGTTCTTTAAACCGAATGGGAGTCTAAAAAATTCGTAATGTCCTGTGTCCGTTGAGAAAGCAGTTTTCGGGATTGACGATTCATCTAATTCCATTTGATGGAATCCAGAGGCCAAGTCAAGAGTACTAAAGTATTGGCATCGTCCAAGTTTGTCTAATAAGTCCGTGATATTTGGTAGAGGGAATTTGTCTGATATCGTCCGTTCGTTTAGTTTTCTATAATCAATGACAAGTCTATATTTAGCTCGTCCAGATGCATCCATCTTTTTTGGTACTACCCATAATGGAGCATTGTAAGGCGAATTTGAAGGTCTTATTATTTTTTGTTTTAACATGTCGTTAATCTGTCTTTTAACTTCGTCTTTATACACGTTCGGGTATCTGTAATTTTTGGTGTAAATCGGTATCTCGTCAGAAGTTCGTATGTGGTGCTTTACGTGATTAGTGAAAGTTAAAGGTTGATCGTCAGAATGGAACAGGTCAGAATATTCTTTTAGTAGTTTTAGAATTTCCTGTTTCTCCTCCTCATTCATATGGTCTAGGCGTAGTTTAGTTAGGTCTAGCCTAGGTTTAGTTTTAATTTTTGACTGATTAGGAGCCGAAGGTTGATCAGTGGATTCGCTTTCAAGAAAAAGGTTGTCAAGGACAGGTTCGCCTATGATGGGTTCGTTTTGCCTAAAATCTAGAGGTTTTTCGGTCGGATTCATAACATGAACATGGGCATAAGAGTTATTCACTAGAGCTAGGCATTGGGGAATTTCTATGTCTCCTACCTTTGTTCTAGGAATGATGGCTTCGCCATTTTCTATGTTTTTCAATTTTATTTTTACTTGTTGAATGGTCCTTGCGTCAATTTGATAGGATCCTACTTCCGGAATATTATCTGAATTTCTCGCGTTAGTGTTTGTGAAAAACAATTCCAGGGTTATGTTGGGGGTTTTAAGTATTCTTTTTCTGCATTTTACATCGGCTTCCAGGAATAGCAAGAGGTCAGTTCCGATAAGCATGTTAAATTCGTCATGCAATTTAAACATGATGAACGGAAGGTTCAGTCCATATGAATTGAATAATTCTCCACAAGGTACTAGCGCACTTCGGTTGAACTGTGATATGCCATGCGCCGTTCTTACTAATCCTGAGTCTGGTTGAATTTTTGAAGGGAAATATTTATAGGCAATTTCGGGATTAATGAAACTCCTAGTTGCACCTGTATCTATTAATATTTTAAGATTTGTTTTTGGCATTATTATATACGGAAGTTTACCTTGAGGATTTGGAAAGTTTAAGAGTTCGATAATTTCGTGAGGCTCATTTCCTCTAAAAAAGGATCGGTTTGGTAACCCGTGTTTCCATTGGAATTTTCCGAGAGCATATTCCCGAATTCATAACTCATCTGATCCATCTCTGGATCGTTGTATTGATGTTCATATTGAACATCCGTATTCATGAGAGTTGAATCACAATATTGGGCGTTCTGATTATCAAAAAATGGTCCTTGAATGTTTTCTGGTGGCTCAGGATTCTCAATCATGTTGAGATTGGTGTTTTTGGTTGAAATGGACATCGGTACGACACTTTTGTTCATACTCGATCGATTTTGGGACCAATTTGGATTTTTCGTCTGATTTGTATTGTTGGGGAAACCTCGGCTGGAATTGATAATTAGTCGGGGTCTGCGGCACGGAATGCGGCCTTGGCATCATCCGGTTTGCTGACGCAGCACCTGGCTGATTACCGTTCGTCGCCCGTGCTGGTGGCGAGCTTTGTTGAGTGGGTCTGAAGGAGGAAGATTTATCTTTGGGTTTTAAATTGAAATCATTAGTTAGCATGGATAGAGCCATGCCCAAGTTGGTTGGATTTTTGGTTCTAAGTAGGCTTCCTAACGGTTCGGAAATACCGTGCACGAATACCCTTAGAGCGTAATTTCGCATGTATTCCGATAAAATCGGAGCATGCTCACGCATATTCAATTGAAGATATGCCACCTGTGAATTAAGAATTAGACATATACGGTCATGAAAATTGAAACAATCTTCATGCGGGGATTGTTTCATTGCGCTTAATTCTGAAAGTAAAGTGTAAGTATCACGCTTATCGCTATAAGTTTGAATTAATGCCTTCCTAAGTTCTGGGTATGTATCTATAGTGTTGACATAGATTTTTTCGGCTACTGATGACCCTAGTTTAGACGTAATCAAACCTAGGATCACATCGTTCTGGAAATCATCTCTATCAACATGATTATAAAACCTTAAATATATCTTATCACATTGTTTTAGGAATTTTGCTAGTATTAAAGGTTCTCCGTTAAATTCGGGAATTAACCTATTATATTCCCTACGGAATTCTGGAGGCTGCTGGGGCGGCTGTTGAGGTTCAGGTAGAGGTGCTACCGGAATCGGATCTGGTTGGAACGGAATTCTTGGAGGTTCCTCAGGAATCGGGTTTAATGCTCTTTGCAGTAGAGCAGCTGCATTAACTGGAGGTGCTGGTCCAGGTGGAAGTGGGATATCGCCTAGGTCCATGCTTCTGTGGAGTCTGCGTAAACTACTCCAATCCCAAAAGCTGGCTAGGGGTTTTGGTTCCTTGACCTTAGGAATTTTTTAGAATTTCGATTAAAGTTGATTAATGAAGCTCTTAGAGTACGAGTATTCAGTAGATACTCTGACGGTTTATAATAATTATATTTGGAACCAGGGTACGGTCCTTAAAGTTGATTTATTTGACCAGGGTACGGTCTTTGAAAATTATTTATTTGACCAGGGTACGGTCTCTAAAAATTATTTATTTGACCAGGGTACGGTCTTTGAATATTTTAAATTGATGAGACCAGGGTGCGGTCCTTAAGAATAATTCTTGTAAATGACCAGGGTACGGCCTTTAAATTGGAGAGACCAGGGTGCGGTCTTTTAAATCTACGTTGATCGCTGGGGAGGAGGAAATACAATATTCCTTTGTATTTACCTCAACACGACGGTATCCAGTCGATGTTTAACCTAAGACCAGGGTGCGGTCTTTTAAATCTACTTTGATCGCTGGGGAGGAGGAAATACAATATTCCTTTGTATTTACCTCAACACGACGGTATCCAGTCGATATTTAACCTAACTGAAGAGATGTGAGCTGAATCGTTGAAAAATTGTAGAATTGAAGTTACTTACAGTCTCAACATCTTCTTCAGGAGTCCGTTGTCCGTATCCCGTAGATCGTAGAAGTCTGCCGTATCCGTGTGCACTCCGGTTCTGTTGAGCGCGGGGTTCTTCGACACACCTTAACTGTTGAAACAGAGATTTCCGAATAGTCCGAGAAAATCCGAGAATCGGTGTGTCCTACAGCGACTGCACCAGTTACGTCGGGTGCCGAGAGAAAAGAGTTTTTAAAAAAGCACTTTCTTTATTTGGAACCGACGGAACACAAGTTTAACTAAGGAAAACGGAACGGAGATACGTAGCGTACGAGCGGAGCAACGAGACTGACTCGAACGGTGGGGGAATCAAGCTTATATAGCCTCGGTGGGCTGATTCAGCAGAAATAAAGATAGATCAGCGGTTTTGGTACTATAACATATATATATATATATATATATATATATATATATATATATATATATATATATATATATATATGTATATATATATATGGTTTGATCTCGCCCCTGGGGTGCGAGTGGGTGCATTGGCATTTGGTGATGATGTAATCCTACTCGTCGAAACCCGTGAGGGCTTGCAGCTCTCCCTCAATACCTTTGCTAAGCAGCTAGCCAGGTGTGGTTTGGTGGTTGACCCAGATAAGTGGGGGTCAGTCCCCTTGGTCACGTCTGGTCGCCAGCATCAGGTGAAGGCGGTGGATGAGGAGAGTTTTGTCATAGGACAGTCACCCATCCCTACCCGATCCGTGCTGGAAGTTTGGCGGTTCCTTGGAGTTGACTTCATGGGTGTAGGCACCATTGCTGCAAGCCGTGTGGACCTTGGTGGAGCACTAGCTCGTATCACCAAGGCTCCATTGAAGCCACAGCAGAAGCTGCGCCTCCTTCGCACGTATTTACTGCCAATGCTAACCTTTGGGCTAGTTTTTGGTAGGCTTACTGCAGGGAGGCTGCTAGATTTAGATCGTGAAGTTCGCTCTGCTGTGCGGTCTTGGCTAGGCTTTCCACCTGGTGTCCCAAGTGCCTATATCCACGCACCGGTCAAGGCCGGTGGGCTCAGCATTGTCTCTCTCTCTCAGCCAGCATCCCATTTTTACACCGCCAGCGCCTGCTTGCCCTTAGGGATTCGAGCTGGGAGGTCGCCCGCACTGCTGCTGACCTGGACGTTGTCAGGCAGCAGTTGTTGTGGTGTGACCGAGCAACACCATCTACTCCAAAACCCAGCTCATCTGCAGAGTTCGCTGCTGCACTGCATGAATCAGTAGATGGTAAAGAACTCCGACAGTGCTTTGAATCCCCCATTTCTTCCCAGTGGGTGGAATGGGCTTCAGAGGGCATTGGGGCCTGCGACTACTGCCGTTTTCAAGACGTCCGGGTGGCTACACTAGCCACCTCGGTGAGGTGTTCACGGAGTAGTCGTGAGACAGTGGACACCCTTTGCCGTGTCTGTTGGGGTAAAAATTAGAACCTGTATCATGTGGTGCATCAGTGTCCTCGTACTCACGGTGGCCGCATTCTCCGTCACGATGCCGTCGCCAAGTAGATAGGAGGCGGTTTGTCATCCAGCGGTTGGGCTGTTCAGAGGGAGAGACTATATCACATGCTGAGTGACCGGGGCAAGAAGCCGGATATTGTTGCCGTCAAGCCCGAAGGGTCTGCCATAATCCTGGATGTCCAGGTTGTCAGTGGCAGCGTGGACATGGAGCAGACCTGGCGGACTAAAATAAATAAGTATGATAGAAATGACCTGCGGCAAGCAATTTCCGAACTAAAAGGAGTGGCGACCAATAACATCAAGGTCATGGCTGCAACCGTGTCATGGCGCGGGGTGTGGTGCAGAAAAAGTGCCACGGAGTTACTCGAGTTGGGCATCTCAGCAGGAGTGCTCCGTGGTATCACCACCCCCCGCGTCCTTCGGGGCTCTTACCTTAACTGGTGGTCATTGCATAGGGGCACTTCCTTTCATTACTCCTTTCCTCCTCCATCTTCCTCAACTTCCCTAATCCCTAGGGCCGGTGTCGGGTAAACCTGGGCGTCCTCCCTACTTTTTAATTTAGTTTTTCGTTTCTTTTTCTCAATGGCGCGCCCCCTCCGTTTTTGAGGGGAGTTTTCTTTAAAAAAAAGTGTGTGTGTGTGCGTGAGTGTGTGTCCCGTTCCTTAGGATTGAAATAAAAATCCCGTTCTTACTCCAAAAAATCAAGCTTCCCAAACGAAAGGATTGGTTCGTTTGCGAACCATTTTTTACCACACTAAATTGGTCAAATTTGGTAAATAGTACCCAAAAAAACCACTAAAAATGACTAGAGGGCCAAAAACTGTAAGGAAAGTTTTTGACAAAAACAAAATTATCAACGATTAATTTTAGGGCGGTAAAAAATGTTTGCGCGAATTATGCCGAAAAACGTATTTGAATGTCATTAATATTTTCTGAAAAATCTGTAAAAACTGCAAAAAAAAAAAACCTAAAAATTAAAAATCTTTTTTAATCACCGAATTTTATTTAGTACAAGTTTTTTTGCCGTAAAATTGGTTTTCAACAATTACTTTCTACAGAGATTGCTCAAATTTCATTACAGTTTAACATATTCATATTGTAATACGATAAATAATATAGGAAAATTCGCTCATACGATCATGCTGAATGACTGGAACGTTTGAGATTATTCATTCCTCAAACCATAAGTCCAACCCTAGTTTTTCCCACCAAATCTGTTGATGACTTGGTCGATGGAAATGACAATATCAGCCCTCGGACTAACTCAGCAATATCGGCCATGGACTTGAATATAATTTGGAATGCTCGTTAAAATGACTGCTGCAGTTTAGAGTTTGCAGGGGTAAGAGTAAAAAATATTTTTGTATCTCCCTCTGCTCAGAGTTTTGTTTGTGTAAATCATTTTTAGTTATGCAACAGTCCTTACTCTATAAATCGGGCTACAAATCATATGGAATTTTTCTGGAACATAGAACCAACTACTGCCCAAGTTTGAACGAAAGCGGACCAATAGATTATGAGGAATCGACATTATGAGAAATTAACGTTTACGCATGCGTGCACGCTACAGTTAATCTGACGGCAATGAAAGGTATAGGAGACCGCCTAGGAGCTAACTCGCATAATCCCTAAATATTTCATCTAAATTTGACTAAAACTTAAAACTTAAAACTTTGGGCGTGACAAGGATTTACCAAAGAAATAAAGACATCAGAAAGACAGACAGGCATGGAACCAAAATTTTTATTAGCAAACTCTGAACACAAAATGCATGTGGAAATTCATATTTTTTGGGATAAGTATTTTTCGACTTCATGCCCGAACACAAGGCTTCCCTTCCCTCGGTAGGGAGGAAGCAAAATCACGAACTCTAGGAATTTTTTCAGAATGCGTCATAATTTTGATTAAAAAAAGAGGAATATTTTCATTTTTAAATTTTTGAAGCCATTACAATAACTTAATTTTTTTTTACGAAAATTCGGTAAAATAGAGTACAGAAATTTGTTGCTCACAAGGTACTATCAAAGGCCAAGGTACAATATCATCCTAAAAGAAAATCTCCTTGATGAAGAATTTTATAGTTTTGTTTTATTGTTTAATTACGAGCGAGCTATTACAAGAAATTCAAGCGAATTTAGAATAAATTAAATACAAGATACAAATGGAAAGATAAATACAAATCGATTATCAAACAGGTAGGCTGGCACGCTCAGAGGATGAAGAACAGTTCATTGATAATATAAGAGAAGAGAGCAGCTTTTTTGGGACGCAACAGAGTACTCGTTAAAATATCAATGTCGTGGTGGAATTCAGGATGGCATTGGCTTCTCTGAAAATTCTTGAAAGAGGTTGGTTGTATAGATAATTTGTAGAGTTGAATGACGTGTTAGAGTGTACGGAGGACCTTGAGTAATACTGAAGAACAAAAAATTTAACTAGCGAGAGAATTGAGACGCAATCAATAGATCATCTAATCAGTTTGTAAAGCAGGGTGGCGTCAGCCAGAGTTATGACATACAGACTCGAAATGCATTGCTAAACGGGGAAAAAGTGACTATTCTTTTTTCCCTCATCGCTCTAACCAACAATCTTAACAACCCAATAAATAAAATAAAAAGGTTTAAATTATTGTCAATTTATTAAGGATATATTAAATCAGTGTTTCACATACATAATGAGTTATCAGAATACTTTAGGCACATTTTTATGGAAATTTTATGAACTTAAGATATGTGATCCAGATAAAAACTCCGTTCCGTGGGTTTTCCATAAACTATTATTATACATCATGTATCTACAGCTGGTAATCTCATGCCTTCATTATTCAAGGTATAAACCAGATACTTTAAAGTTAGGTAAATAATACATCAGTGCCTTTAAAAGCGCAAGTGATTAAGTGTTGTCGGTATATGAAGAATATTTGCAGATGAAGGAGCTAATATTAAAGCACACTGCATGATACAAAGTAATGGGTATTAGAAATTACAACGTCTCTAGTAATGAATAATAATATATGTCATCCCAACATTTGTCAGATTGTGCTCTGGGGCCTGATTGTGGATCATGGGAACCAAGATGTGCCATTTATGTTCACATCAGAAATTTTATCGTTATGTCCATCGTATCTTCATTGTGGGATCCGTTTCAGGGATCCATTTGGCTATTTAGTAATACAATGTGCTACTTTGACAATGTACAGGTTCCCGTCCAGTTGACAGAAGTGGTTTACGTTCACCATCTGCTCGTTGTCACGAACCACCTGCAAATTCAACGATCATCAAACATTGAGATGATATATACCGAAATCTCCATATCGCAGCGTTTCATTGCGATAAAATCGTCACGTAGTAATGAATACAGTCATTGACGCCTCCGGGCAACTAGGGTCGATAACACAGTACGATGCATTCCTATTTCTGTTGAAAACTATAAAAATATTTCGTATTGCGGCATTAGTCATGCCATTGTTAAAGTTGAAAGTTTTATGATACACTCACACCCGTTAATAGGTAACAACCACTGTAAGAGAGAGTAATTTACGTTGAACATTGTTGTTTTTAGACACTGACTATTTAGTACTTATTGTTCATGCCTTGTCATGTTGAAAGTCTCTGGTAATTATAACATCACTTGAAAGTAACGCATCTTTCTTTCAAAGGTACACTGACTCCCTCTTGCGTTCAAAATTAAAACACACTGGTTATCTACGGGCGTATAGGTGTGAGACACGCCAGGTTCATTTAAAGTTATTAGGCAATACCCCACCGAGAGTGTGAGGTAAAGGCAGCATACCTAGGAGAGGTGGGGCATCTGGTCCAAACAGTGCAGGACAAGCTGCTAGCGGTGAGAAGGAGAAGAAAACTCAGGATTCCCCCTCTACCAACAGGCAAGGACTTACAAAAAATGGTAAGGAATGGCAACCAATGCCTCATCTTGCTACTAGGGCTCCTTTTCAAGGAGAAGAAAAAACTTAAGGGGGATGGAATGCCCCAGCAGGGTATAAGGTGAAGCCAACATGGGGGGAAAACCCTGTTACAGGCAGTTAGTATACACCCAAAAGTACAGCAAAGGCAGAACAAACAGTCGCCCAGAGATGCCAGGGTAAATGCCAACAAAAGATGACAAGGGAAGAGTGGCTGGAGGTGATGAGACGAGAAGAAAAATTAGAGAACACCACGGATAAGGAGGATCAAGCAGACCTAAGGCATAACCCCCCCCCCCCGTAAAATGACAAATAAAAAAGATTATGAAGAGGAAGCAGTAGACCCCACTGGATCTAAAACTACTTCTCAACACATACATGAACTGATGCAGCACCTCACAAGTATTCATCGAGATGAAGCAGTGCAGAGGATGGCACGCCAACAGGCCACATAGATGGGTGAGAATGGCAGGCATAGGAAATGACGGAACGGAGGATGACTCTACACCGCAGGAACAGCAGCAGACAGAAGAGCAGCAGCAGCAACAGCAGCAGCAGCAAGAACAACATCAACAACAGCAACTGCTACACAAACAACAAAAACAGGGGCAACAAGGCAGAGATGATTATGGTGATACAGAGGATATCACGAAACTAGGAAAACGAAGGAGAGCAGCAACTCACCGGGATAGGGAAAGAAAGAAACTCCTCAAACGAGACATTGAGCAATGAAAAGCAAATCTCTTAAACGTTGACATATTACAGATGGAATATGAACAGTGGAGAGCTGACTGGAATGCTTGGGGGTCAAACACAATACCCTCACAATATTGGTGACAAGCCCTACAAGACAGCCACTGCTAAAGTGGATAGTCTGGTAAATGGGGTGTGGAGTAATCTGCTTAGGAGCTATGCTAATGTCAAGGAGGAACAGTGTGTTTTGCGACAGCGCAATATTGATATAGGAACACTCACACAATCCATAGATCATCTGGAAAGCACAATGGCTGGGGCCAGAGCCAGATCCGATTCTATTGGCACAGCAAGCTCTGCTGAGAGCGAGTCAGGACTGCTAACATCATACATTGGAGCTCTTAAGGACACAATGCTGGAGGGCTTCTGGAGTGTTGAAGCACAGCTCAGCGCTGTTGACAGGAAGGCAGAGGCATGTGCCTCCAAATTGGACAAGCTGGAAAGAGATGGCGGGTGCTCAGAAATGAGAGCAGTGAACAGGCACCAGTCAGTCTATTTGAAGGGAGGTCACAGAGGGGAACGGTAGAACCCCCAGTTCCTAAGGTGAGACTGCAGGCGAGAGACCAAAGGGAAACACCCAAGCCAGTTCCCCAATTCAAACACCCTTGGGCCCCATCAACCACTGAGGATGAGGAGCAACGGGAGGAAGAAAACACTGCAGGCGAATCGAGTGGAGGGTGAATGGAAGCCACAAGCAGGCGGAAGAGGAAAACCACCAAGAGAGAGAGGAACCTCCTCAAGGAAAATTCCACCAGAAATAAAGTGGACGTAGCCATAGAAAAGGCAAAGAGAAGGCTTGACGCCCCCTCAAACCACCCTGATTGTGCAGGCACATAAAGAAGCACCCTCGGTGGGCCAAGAAATGGAGGATTCGGCCCCAAATATTTCTTACAGGGATGCCCTATGCTCCCCCGATTCAGTGAGGCGCAGAATGAGGAAAAAGATTGACCTCCGCAGTATGGGCATGGCGTAACAAGTATTTATAGCAGGCAAACATGCCTTGAAGGTAGCAGCTGCCACGCCTGTGGAGAGGATCAAACTGGCAAATGCACTAACGGACAAGGGCTTCGAGGTGAGAAAGGAAAGGCAGCCAGATAGGCCTATTCTGATGAAGATCCATGGTATAGACAGGGATATAACTAAGGGGGACCTACCTGGATATGTATGGGACCAAAATAACTGGGTGCGGGATAACTATAGCAAAGAGGATTGGGAGAAACCGTTCAAGCCATCCTTCCCGACTGGGCGAAGAACAAGGGCTGATGGCTCACCTATTGAGGACTGCATATGGGTCACCCAGGTCAGCGGCGCACTGTGCAAGGCATTATTGGAGCACCGAATTCTCTACATTGGCATGGACAGATGTCGAGTTGCGGACTTTGTGGAAGTAACTAGGTGTTACAAATGCCAGGGATTTGGGCACAACGCAAAGTCAAACAAATGTCATGAGCTTGAAGAGGCCTGTGCGAGGTGTGCAGGTAGTCATGGCCCCTTCAAAGGGATCCAGCCACCAGAGCCAAGGAAGTGCATAAACTGCAAGAGAGCTAACCTCCAAAATGACGATCCTGTGGATAGCGAGAGGTGCCCAGTATATAAACGAGCTTTAAAGAGATTTATTGATAGGGTGAACCCAAAACTGTAAGATATGGCTTCCGAATCTCAAAACTCAGAATTTGAAGTGGATCTCATCATGTCTTCACCAACATATGAGACTGTAACTGACCAAATAGTGACATCAGTTTTCGACACGGACCTAAATCCATCTTCAACAACATATGACAGTCTTAGTGATTATGTAAGTAAATTTAATTTAGCGGAAAATATGTTCATATTTCATATGAACATACGTAGCCTAAGTAGAAATTTAGATTGAAGTATTGTGCTGGCTTGAATCTAAGGCAACAAAACCAGACTTTCTGATATTTACTGAAACTTTTAGTTCCTCTTGCTATAACTTAACTAATATTCCAGGTTACAATTCTTTTTATTCAGTGTCCACCCACAACAGAAATGATGGAGTGGTTATATATGCTAATGAAAGATTAAGTTTTAAACAAGAAACAATTGTCATGACAGGAGCCACAGGCCTCAACATTAGTTTCCAAATTGGTCAAGAAACGTACAGCATCATAGGTATCTACAGAACCCCATCCCAAACCCAAAATGATATTTCTCTTTTCATCTCACAGCTAAAATCAAACCTTGAAACCCTATCGAGTAACCATTCATTTATTTTCGGTGACATGAACCTTGACCTACTGAGTAGTAATGACAATATCGACAATTATACCGACACCTTACTATCACTGGGGTACATTGGACTGATAAATGAACCAACTCGAGTCCAAGGAATGTCCAAAACTGCTATAGACCATATATTTGTTAAAAGTAAAATACTTGAACTTTCCCCAGCAGTCATTAAGAGTACGACAACTGACCACTTTTCCACGGCCCTAATTATGCCACTAACAACCCATCTGAGCCGCAAGAGAATGTACAATTTGAAAAAAGTAGATGAAGATAAACTTAGAATACTACTTAGTGAAACTAACTGGTCAACAGTAACAAATGCCAACGATGTTAACCTTGCTGCAAATGTATTTATAAGATTGTTGAACGCCGGCGTTGAAATGGCTACCAAACTTGAAGGAATTACTAGCAGGGAAGTCAAACTAACACCCTAGATAACTAGAGGCCTGATCAAATCAATAAGGATAGGAGATAAACTGAAAAAACTTTCGACGAAAAACCCAAAAAATTTCAATTTAAAGGAAAAATCAAATCGTTATAGAAATAAAGTAAAGGAGTTGATAAGAACAGCAAAGAAGACATACTTTGCCAATGAAATAGAGAAAGCCCAACGTAATATGAAAAAAAAACTTGAGACACTATCAAATCTGCAATAGGAGGAACAAACGAAAGAAATAAATCAGAATGTCCACTGATCAAAGAAATAATGACAAATGATCACGTCCCGGAAAATGTAGCAGGTAAAAAAGCTTACGATTCACTAAACTCATATTTTTCCCAAGTAGGAGAAAACCTCGCTGCAAAATTCTCAAATATTCAGAAACCTGCAGATCCTCCGCCTTCAAATGAGGTGGCGGACACAATGTTTTCTCTTAGAATGATGACGGAGACAGATCTCGACAAACTACTTCGAACTATGAAGGGATCCTCGTCACCAGGTATAGACGGCATCCAGGTACATCTTACAATAAACCATATAACGAGTCTGAAAAAACCTCTTCTTCACATGTACAATCTTAGCCTCACAACAGCAACATTCCCCGAAGCATTCAAAGCTGCAAAGGTCATCCCAATTTTCAATGGCGGGACGGTGGGTGAACTCGGAAATTATAAACCAATCACTATGTTAAGCACGCTGTCCAAAATACTGGAGAAATTCGTGAAAAATCAGTTGTACTCATATCTTGAAAAAAACAATTCAATAAACATGAACCAATTTGGTTTCCGCAAAAATAAAGGAGTAAATGATGCGGTATTTGCACTAACCACGGACCTTTACGACATTAGGGACAAGAACAAGAAAGGTGCTCTCATACTACTCAATATCGCTAAAGCATTCGATGCAATCGATAGAGAACAACTTATGTACAAGTTAGTTAAATTAGGAATCATAGGCCCCAGCTTAGATCGGTTTAAGAACTACTTGAGAAACCGAACCCAACGAGTGGCAATCGGCGAGTGCTCTAGTGGAGAAAGCAATAACGATTTTGGTGTGGTTCAAGGAAGTACATTGGGTCCACTATTGTTTTTGGTTTATATAAACGAAGTGGCCTCTCTAGAACTACCCAAAACCAAAATAAATTTATTTGCGGATGACACTGCCGTGTTAGTTGAAGGTGACACATGGGAGAATGTATATAGCAAGGCAAACCTAGCAATCGATGTGATTGGACGATGGTTCTGTGAAAACTATCTTACATTGAACACTAAAAAGTCAAAATTAATTATTTATGGAGGAATAAACTCATATATTTACGATAAAAATTTAAGCATCATACTACATACATGTAGATCAAATAATAGCTGTTCCTGTGGGAAAATAGAACGTGTAGCTGAGCATAAGTATCTTGGGTTAGTCTTGGACGAAGAGCTAAATTGGAAACCCTATATTGACTATACTCACAATAAAATTAATAAATACATGTACATATTCTATAATATTCGACACACACTCCCAAGAAATACGATAAAACTAATTTATTACAGTATGCTACAATCTGTACTTCAATATGGCATAATTGCTTGGGGTGGGACATTCTCAACCCATATAAATAAATTACATGTACGCCAGAAAATCATTGTAAAAATTATGCTGTCTTTACCAATTAGGACTCCATCTGACAATGTATTTAATATCGCTAAGCTATTCACTATAAGGCAATTATATGTTAAAAATTTACTTCTGCAATTCCATAAGGATCCACAAATAATAGGTTCACAACGTAACCCAATGTATATAACAAGGTTCGTAGCCGCAGGAAATGTAATTGCACCTAGACCGAGACTAAAGTTGTCAACTCACAATCCAAAATTCATCATTTACACTATCCACAGAGCGCTAGAGGGCCATATGAAAAATGCTCAAAGATTCACAAGACAAAACTACAAGAAACATATTTTAACCTGGCTTGTACGAGCTATCTACGCTACCTTGTACGCTACCTAGATAGCTACCTGGCTCGTAGAAAAGGGGGAAGTGGGATGTGAAACTGTTTTAAGCACTATCTATGTACAGTGATTATTTTAGAAAATATCTTCTCTTAAAATTATAAGAACATTATACGCACAAAATTATATGTCTAAGTACCGTTTGTATCATAGAGTAGAAAGATTGTAAGACATGAGCGAATCACCAAGACCTTCCCCAACAACACGGGCCAAGCCTATCGTTGGGAAAGAAATCGAAAGTGAGTAGCTTAAGTTGTTCAATCTGTACCATATTTATTAAATGTATTTGTATGATTAAAATAAATAAAATAAAAAGTCATTTTGAAGGGTCACCTTCCGTGACTCCTTGGTACAACAAAGAAAACGGCCAGAGTCCTAACTCGCGGCGCATTTAGAGTAACGCATAATACAAATCAACGTTTCACCATTACTTCTGATGACCACCAGGCCACTATGAGAGGAGTGCCAAGCAGAGACAAAGTGAGTTCTCAGATCATTACCATAGTCTAGTGGCGGGAGATTTAGAATCTATTCACGGTACAGCACTGTGATTAACATAATTGTTTCCCCATACAATAGACAGCCTCCCAACAATTTCTGACACTTCAAGTTCGATTAGGGATAGTAACACCCATTTATCCAAGTGTTCTTCTCTTTCCGCACAGTGGTAATGGTGAGATGGAGGTTGCCCATTCCAGATGGCAATTCAGTTCATGCACACCCAGTACCCCATATACGTCCCACGTAAGCAACTCAGCAAAGACCTTCAATAGTCCGCCCTTCAAGCAGCTATATCGTGGCCAGATCGTGCCCACCTTCAGTGGTCACATCTTACCTAGATATAGTGACTATTTGGTAATATACCTCCCTCCTAGAGTCACTCCCTTTTCCCGCTAAGGACCAGCTTACACATCTAATTTTCAAAATTAAAAATAATAAAACAAATTAGAATCGACCAGATGTTAATGATGATTTCGAGTAGACGTAACATCCTCCCAACAGGAAAAGCCTTAATTGATGGTGAACTTTGAGGAGGGCCTGTTGATCTTACCACTTCTGGTACGTTTGGCTCCCTTTTCTGTGACTTCTGGCTGATGTATTGATTTAGTTTTGCCCCTCAGGTTCAGAACGGCCGAAGCTGTGATTTTCAGCAGGTAGAGACGTCATACTAGTCTCGTGATGACAGCCTTGGATGTATTTATCCGGGCAACTCGATGAACACCGTCCCGTCCTGGTCGTAACTCAATGACTACACCCAGTGATCTTCGAACTCTTTTGACATTGTCTGCTTTTACCAGTACAACACCGCCGACTTCAAGTTCCTTGATCCTGGTCTTCTTGGAGGGCATCTGATCTAGTTCTGCCAGATATTCGGCCTTGAAACGTTCCTGTAGAGACTCTCTTAATGACTGCAGATATTTAACTCGGTAACAGAGCTTCTCTGCATCTACATGATCAAGATCTGGCGTCTCCGCCGATGGGATGTCTTGAATAAAGAGCTTTGGAGAGATGGGTTGCAGCTCATCTACTTTTTCCACAACGTAGGTCAGGGGCTATCACTGCCTTGATGACGCAGACCACCGTGGCTAGCTCTTTGTAGGTTAGCGCCGCTTGTCACAGATTCCTTCTCAGCAATTCTTTAATCATCCTGACTACTCGCTCCCTCCATCCTCCTCACCATGCTGCCGTGGGATTGAATTTCCACTCAATCTGCCGGGCATCTGAAAACAAACCAATCCCCCCCCCCCCCTCCCAATAATTAATAGTGGATGACAACCTATTGGCCCCAACAAAATTGGTGCCATTGTCTGAATATATTATTGACACCCTTCCACGCCTAGTTATAAAACGTCTCAATCACATTAAAAAAACTTGAAGTTGATAGGGATGAAGTTAATTCACAATGTACTGCACGATACACTGCAGACGTGAAGAGTGCCACCCACACCTTTTCGCAGTTTTTCAAATAAAGTGGTCCTGCCAAATCCGTTCCGGTTATTTGGAAAGATGCTCCTAGCGTTTGCCTATATTCTGGAAGTGCTGCCCCTCCCGATTCTATGGCGTTCCCTTGTGCTTCCTGCAAGTGACACACTTCTCCGTGTCTCCTCGGACAACCCTCCTTCATTTCAAAATCCAATAATTGTCCCTCAACAACGATTGAAGTGTACGTACCAACTCCCGGATGACCAAATGATGAATGTTTATCCTCTATCAGACGTCTAACTATGTGATGATTAGCTGATAAATGATTGGATTTTTGAATTTTCCGCTAATTGCCATAAATACATTTTTTTTTATACTATAATCTTTAAACTCCTGGAATCGTTTCAGTATGCCTCAAAACCGATTCCCGTGAAGAAAATGCTGAAAAAGTTTCTTTTTAAAAAGTTTGAGCCAGTTTCTACTAAAATTCGGTAAAAGCAGTTCCCTTCTAGTGGTCCATACAGGGTGTCCCCGACCCCCCACCCCCCCCTGGTTAAAATCGTTAATAATGGGCCAAATGCTCGATTTTTTGAGTGCGCACAACCGGGCACAATTCCGTTCTAAAATTACGATGAATGTGAAATACTGAGTTTTTGAATATTTTCAATTGCCACGTGAAATACATGATTTTGGAGTATTTTTTCGTGCTGAATCTCATGATGATGTTCATTTATTGATATTTGTAACACCAACTTGGGAAAACATCGAATCACGCTCGTTGTAGTATGCTTCGTGCTTTGTGGAAGTATGTAAAAGAAGATTCTGGTAAATTTTTCCATGTTTTTCCAACTTAGTGTTGTATCAATAAATGAACATCTTTACGAGTTTCAGCACGAAAAAATACTCCAAAATTATACGTGACGTTATTAAAGCTGTTAAATGATATTTCATGAAAATAGTAATTCCCAACCGTAGAATCAGAAGCAAATCCGTATTATCTTGATATACCATGCACGGCTGTCTAGGTAATTGTCCGATTAGTGAGGTCATCCCTTTATCGCTCACGTTGGATATTATATTATGGATTGCCATTAGCGATTACAAGCTTCTCGCTCTTACCGTTCCAATATCCTCGCTCGAACTGAAGAACTACACCGTTTCTTCTTCCAAATGGTGCAAGTGAAAAGTAAATGGATTTGGGTCCGTGTTACTTAGCACATCGTTGAAACAAGAACTTCCGAGCGTTTTTGTGCACCTTTTGGAACCAAAAAATATCATCCTGATCCCGGCTTAATCACCAGCGAATTGACTTCCACTACTATTTCTGATTCAAAATAAAACGTCTCTAAAGTTGGACGGGCCGTATAGCTTCGTCACACATTGTAACATGAACGAATAAAATTAGTTGAAGATCAAAGTGCACGTCGAAATAATCGATAAGTCGACGTTATAAGAATTTAACGCTTGCGGATGCGCACAGATTACAATTACTCCAAAGGCAATGAAATTTATAGGGAAACGTGGTGGAGCCAAACCGCACAATCCTTGAAAATTTCATAAAAATTGGCCTATTAGTCTCCGAGTTTTGTCTGTGTTGATCAATTTTAGTTTTTCGCATGCGCTATACTTACTGCTCCACCAATTGCGATATATTTCATAGGGAATTTTCCAAGAACGTATATCTATCTACTCCCCGAGTTTGAACGAAATCGGATTAATAGATGACAAGAAATCGACGTTATAATTAGTTGATTTGCGCTTACGCACAGTCTACTATTTATGTGACGGCAATGAAAGTTATATGGACCGTCTAGAAGCTATCCCGCATAACCCCTGAGACCCGGACTTTTGCCAGTGTCAATCGATATTAGTTTCTCGCATGCGCATTGGTTATTACTCTACAAATCGCGATATAATTTTTAGGGCATTTTTTAGAACATATATCCAATCACCTACCAAGTTTCAACGAAACCGGACCAACAGGTCATAAGAACTCGACGTTATGCAAAATTCTCGTTTGCGCATGCGCACGGGCTACTGTTGATTCGAAGGCTTTGAAAATTATAGGGGACCGTTTAGTAGCTAATCCCTGAAAATTTCAGCGGAATCTGACTGAAACTTGATATAGTTTTGGGCGTGACAAGGATTTACCAAAGACAGACAGACAGACAGACAGATACGGAACCGAAATAGATCAGACGCAAAAAGCAAGTGGTAATTTTGATTTTGGAGGACTAAAATATTTTCGACTTCAATTATTGACATACCTACTAATTTGGATAATGAGTACATACATTACATAGATGGTTTTGCAATACTTCAAATAACACCATAACAATAATAATTGTTCAGACACTTCAAGGGCTATGCTGCTGAGCCCATCCAGAAGCATTAGTACGCAGGTCCGAGATCCGACCCCGGACATTAGGGGTGGAGACAGGGCTAAATCGTCCTGCCCCGGCTAGATGGAGGAAGGAAAATGACTCTTCTGGGTATGACTCACAAAACACCTCTCCCGATAAAGGTGTTTTTACAAAACACTTGTACACAGGCTCTTAGCCCCCTCCGTGCCTTTATTTCCTTTTATCAATTATCGGTTGCCTGTTTTAGAATAAGCCCCCATTCATACCACGCAAAACATCTGATCTGTTGTAAATTACTGTTTTAGTCATAAACATCATTTTAGTTAGCAAGAAAACTCATTATTTTGTTATAACGCAAAAATTGTTTTACGCATTCACTACAGTTTTTTAATTAATCTACAAGCACTTCATTCTTCAAGTAAAACTAATAAAAAATAAAATGCCACGAAAACTATTGTCCCCTTTTCATGCCGAAAGGTCTTAACCCGTGTAAGCTGCAAAATAATTTCGCGCGAACTCAGTTCAGGATCTAACCGCTGGTTGGAGCAATAATTTGCGTACGATTAATTCGGGATTTCCTTCGTTTCGTGTAGAATACAATCCAAGGGGTTGTAAGATGTTAATGCGCGAGGGTCATTTAAACGAGGGAAGGGCAAGTTGTAAATTAAGCCAGCGGGCTAGAAACCAAATCCTAAACAGATCCCCTAGTCAGCTGGTTTACATGGCCAGTTACAATGATACAAACTTACCTCAACACTACACCGACGATTTTGTGTCTCGTGCCCGTGTAGAAGCTGCAGATTGGAATTATGTTGTTTTTCTACGGGTAATATGATGTTTATTTATGTCTCTTGATACAATGGGCTCATACGAAATATTGTTGCACTTGATAACGGTACAGAAAATCATAGTTATATTGCATAACAATGAAGATGAGGCGTTGAGACTAGTTTTCGTGATATTCTGTAATCACAGTAAGATTCCCAACGGATCAAAAATAACTCTTTTATTACAGAAACAAGTAGTGCTACATTCGGTGTAAACATACCTCAATTATGCTGGAAGATCGCACTCTCTTGAAAATGAACGAATTTGTATACACTCATGTAATATCTGTGTGGATCTGGTTTTAATTGAATCGGAATTTTTATTTATCATCTTTCTCTACACAGCTGAGAATTTTCAAAACAATTACTTGAAGATACATATGAAACATTTTACTCTAGTATTACGTACTGCGGACGTGGGATGTGATCTTCTGGTGGGAGACTTCTAGTGCTTTATCATTTCTGAATATTTTACTTATTTTTTCTGTTATTTTTTGAAATCCTAATATTCAAACGTCATTAAAAAAGAAAATATGAGGAAAAATAATCCCAGATATTTTGATTACTAGCAGTTTTTGTACAAATATATTCCTAAAGATTCAAGAATTACGAAATCATCACGCCCTATGAATTCAGTTTTCGGAATATGACACTTAAATTTATCTGCAGTGAGCGATGTGTTAGTTGACTATGAATGATATGTATAGAATGAATTGCCCTTCTCTGTTGAACAATTTTTTTTTTTTTTTTAAGGATAGAAAAATAAATGGCCATGATATCTCAGAAAAAGAGATACCTCGGATTAAGGCTTGAAACTATGTAATCTGATATGAAGTTCAGCAAGTCACACAAGAAAATATGAATATGGTGTATTAGGGTGGTTCAAAAAAAAAAAAAAAAAATTTTGGGATTTCTCGTCCCCATTGTTTTTTTGCTTCCTCGGTATGTCAGGATGACCCTCCAAAATTTTTAGCAAAAATATCAATCCTAACCACTTTACCTGGGTCGATTTTGGCCAGTTATCGACCGCTATCGTAAACCAACCTCTAAATCGGTACCGAGGTGATGATTTGAAGGATGGATTTAAATTTTTTTGGGTCAATTTATGGGTTTTCGCATACGCTGAACACGATGAACTTATTTATTTTACGCTCCGTTCACTGGTTATCCGGTAAACTGGAAGAGGGCGCTACTTAAAGATAAGTAAAAATCGAAAATTTCACCGAAAATGCTGTCGCCTGGTTAAGAATTGTGCTAGAAACATGCTATTATGGTCGGATAACATGCTTTGGCATGTTCTGAACATGATTCCGTTTTTTACTATACTTTTCCGCCGATGATTGCTTCGTTTATCGGCCATTAACCTTAAATTAATTGTAGGGTAATAGACAAATTCACCCTAATTTCACCGGAAATTATGTCGCGTTGATAATTTAAGGTCCCGAAATACCTCGTGCCGATAAAATTTGGTATTTTCCAGGATACTCGGTACAAAGCCGTTGGTAATTTGGCAAGGACTTGAACCGGCATTGTACTTATTCGCTTAACGACCCGATACCATTGTACAACCTTTTACATGTGACCGGTACCGCTGACGATAGCTAACCCTACGCTCAAACGATCCAATCAAAGTTCAGACAGTTCAGAACTACGAATTTGACCCCGGGAAACCGATAGAAACTAAGGAATTTTACAGAAAAATGGGAAAATTTAGCTATTTTCTCCATATTGCCGCTATATTTGGCGAATAAGTACAATGCCGGTTCAAGTCCTTGCCAAATTACCAACGGCTTTGTACCGAGTATCCTGGAAAATACCAAATTCTATCGGCACAAGGTATTTCGGGACGTTAAATTATCAACGCGACATAATTTCCGGTGAAATTAGGGTGAATTTGTCTATTACCCTACAATTAATTTAAGGTTAATGGCCGATAAACGAAGCAATCATCGGCGGAAAAGTATAGTAAAAAACGGAATCATGTTCAGAACATGCCAAAGCATGTTATCCGACCATAATAGCATGTTTCTAGCACAATTCTTAACCAGGCGACAGCATTTTCGGTGAAATTTTCGATTTTTACTTATCTTTAAGTAGCGCCCTCTTCCAGTTTACCGGATAACCAGTGAACGGAGCGTAAAATAAATAAGTTCATCGTGTTCAGCGTATGCGAAAACCCATAAATTGACCCAAAAAAATTTAAATCCATCCTTCAAATCATCACCTCGGTACCGATTTAGAGGTTGGTTTACGATAGCGGTCGATAACTGGCCAAAATCGACCCAGGTAAAGTGGTTAGGATTGATATTTTTTGCTACAAATTTAGGAGGGTCATCTTGACATACCGAGGAAGCAAAAAAACAATAGGGACAAGAAATCCCAAAACTTTTTTTTTTTTTTTTTTTTGAACCACCCTAATGGTGTATTGACTACCTACTGATAATAATGTACCCCGTTTTGGGATGCGAAAGGCCAAGTCATATCTATCAACAGATCAAATCCTACAGAGAGTAGAATTGTAGTAAGCATAGGACGCTCAGACATCTGGAAGTAAATGACGTGAAATACCAACAAAAACCCCATCCACATTGGATTCGGGTCACTGACTTATATTAGGTTGCCACGAGAAATTTCATTTTCCTGACGCTATTTAAATTTCAATGAGGAATGGTATGTTTTGTTCATATAGTCCTCCGACTGGCCGTGCTCCGGATCCAAACAATGACTTGACATGTACTATATAGATATGTCCTCTTCTGGTGCATCTGAATGTGATTTGGTGTTTGGGCTTTTTTTCGTAACTTGCCACTTGCCCAATAGCTGGACGTACTAGGGCATTCATTCATATTGAAAATTGTGTGTTTTCTTCTAATCTTTCGGGGGTCCTCGTGTGTAAGAGGATTCCTGTACATGCCAGGAAAGTGGCCGTGCAATCAGTTGAAAAAGCCCATAAACTTTCCAATTCTGTCCTTCCCCAATGCCCTCCCCATGACCTCTTCTGGTTCTCTACCGTGACCTCTCCTATATCCACAAGCCGCGATTTTCCAACGGAAAAAGTTTCGAGTTTTTCTTCGGTCTTATTTTGGCTTCTTTCCTCCTCCCTCCCACCCTTCTTTCAGTTCAAAGATCAGTTTGTTATTGCTGACCTCTAACCCCCCGTATGTTGGTCTCGCTCATGATTGCTCCAGTTGGCTGCAAGTTCTTTGTTACCTGTTGCTAGCCTCGGCATTGTATGATTATTTGTATTCCTCCTGTACCCGATTCTGAATTGGTTAGAGGGAATTTACCCCAAATTAATGCATGTACATTGGATATGATTTTCAGGAAGAACATTCAGCTATTACCTATATCATATATTACTTCAGCCCTGTAATGAGATCTACCAGAAACTAATTTAAGGTCTTCCCAAAGTGACTCTCCCTGACTGTAGAAGATTGCGATCTGATAAAGCCTAAAAGTTGCATGCGTCATTGGTGAGATTTTTTCGTTGTTTTAAATACTCCTATATTGAGGATTAGAACTCTCGAACGATAAGGTTCTTGGAATGGCAGGTTACATGTACATGGAAAAAGTTTCATAGCACAACTTTGAGTTCGATGGTTCAGCTCCGTGTAAAACAAATTGTAACATTTTTATGAAAACTAAAACTAATACAAAACAGGACTAAAGCGCAATTTCCCTTCTCAATTGTCTTCAAAACAGGATTTTTTAAAGGATTTTTCAAGGAAAACAAATTTTTTGCCTTAAAACCCTTTATACTTCTCTTCTTCAAGCTAACCGAATTATACTTTTTAAAAAGCTGTTATTTGATTCTCGAAAAGTATCATCCTCCTAAACAAAAAGCAGTTTGGAAAATGATATATTCTCATAATTTTTAATTTTATTTCTATTTTATTGATTTATTAATTAATAATATTTATATTTTTTTCAAAAGAGGTAGTGATCTTTTGAAAAAAATATAAATATTGTTAATAATTAATAAATCAATAAAATAGAAATAAAATTAATTAAAAATTACGGAGATTGTAAAATCTCACAAAACATTTCTTCAGTAAGTCATAAGTAAGCTTTCGCATAGTCGACGGAGCAATTTCGCTTCAATGTGATAAAAACTAGCGAAAAAAAAGTGATACTTCAAGCTGGAATGTGAAAAGACATGTTTTTCTTCTCAAGTGTATGAATTTCAACGTTTGACTACTTTTTCCAAGTCTACTTAATTAACCTAAAATGCTAGAGCCCTTTGATTCACGACAAATATCATCATAGAACATACCACCAGATGAAATATTGAAAATTTTTAAAATTAAAACTTCTGAAAACCGTAAAAACTTCACTACTTCCTTCCAAATAATCATGGTGGTTGTAAAATCATCTCACATAAGCAAAAGTATCTCTCAAGCAATAAGCATGAAAGCACTATGGTCAACTTCCTCATTTCGTTCCGATTCGGTAGAGAAATTCAAACAAGTGTGAAAACACTTGGGCTCGGTTGTGGGAAGGGGGCGGAAGACGAAATAATTTTCACACATCAGCTAAAATATCTACCGATTCGGAATGAAATCGCAAATTCGAACATAACGTTCGAAACCCTATTGCTGGAGGAAATTTTTGTGAGATTTGACTACTTTTAGGATAATTTTACGAAGAGTAAAAATGTTTCACCGATATTCAGCTGATGATCATGTTTTAGCTGGTGGTTCGGTCTTTCGATGAAATTTTCTACGGATTAATGTACGTTACTGTTGTGGGAAATTTAATGCTGTTTTCGAGAATGTAGTTTCTGCAAGAAAATTATTGCGAACCTGATTCAACTTCTTTCACCCCCTTCCTTCGATCAAGATTTTTCTGTTACATTCCAGTTTGATTTTTTCGACCGAATCGAAGCAAAATCCCAATGTTGACCTTACCGTTACTATATATACTAAGCCAATATACTAAAGGACTCTTCTCCTTAAACAAAAATTAAGGACGAGGTGACACAAATCGTTAACCTCCTTCTCTTCCTACTCCTCTGGCTCCGAAATGGAGCTCGCCGATGATCCAATCAGTGGTAGCTGGACCCAGGTACGAAAGAGAAACAATATGCGATCGGGGTCTGCATCACCACCCCCACTGGCCCTGACTAAGAAAAAAAAAGTGCCTCAAAGGGCAGGCCCTGAAAGAAACACTGAGTGCTGAATTGAGCTCCCCATACAATTTCTAGATACTAATGATGACCACTCAACCCAATAACACCAACTCTGAGTGCTTCCATGCTAGGATCATACTCACCATTGGCAGTGGCACTACAAGAAACCCATAAAACCCCTTGATGGGATTAATGTGCGTGGCTACGCCCCAGCCTGGTGGTAGAGCCCATGGTGGTGTCATATTTATGATAAGAAATAATGTGTGAATTAAGGAGGTGCCACTCAGCATAAACCTTCAGGGTTGCTGCCAGAGTTGCAGTTCCTACTCCCCTGACAATAGTCTCCATCTACCTCCCTGATGGAGTCTACAATGATGCTGCTTTTGTGGACCTCATTCGTCAGGTTCCTAGCCCTGTGCTAGTACTTGGGGATTTCAACATCCATAACACCTTATGGGGCTGTGAAACTACCTCAAGGCCCGGAGCCACTGCTGAAGCCACTTTCAGGGAGTTGGATCTCCTTCTCCTGAACGATGGATGCCATTCTTAGCGTATGACAAATTCTTATCGCCTATCCATGGTACAATGTCAACAATCGACCTTGCCATATGCTCTCCTACTATGGGGGCTAAATTGACTTGGAATCCATTGCCGGACCTTCATCACTCAGACCACTTTCCTATCAAAATTGATATGAAAAGCCTGTACTCACTATTCACTCTTCTGCCACGCTGGAAATTGGAGGATGCTGACTGGGCACTCTATAAGGAGCTGATGGTGCATGTAAACCTCAGTGGAAACATTGAGGAAGATGTTACAAACTTCACTTATGTCATCCTTGAAGCAGCATTAGCTGCCATCCCTATAACGAACCCCACTAAGGGACGCAACCTTGTCCTGTGGTGGAATAGGGATGTTCGAGGAGCGAACAGAGCAAAACGTCAGGCACTAAACAGGTTCTGCCGGACACGTACTCCTGAAAATTATGCTATATTTAAGCGAGCCAGAGCGCATGAGCGCTGGCTCAAGCGTCAGGCCCAAATAAGATCATTTCGCTCATACGTCAGTGAAAATAAGGAAGCGACCCCTCCTAAACATGTTTGGTGAAAGGTACGGGTAATGAAAGGTCTCCCACCACCAACTATTCCATCTATCACCACACCTAAGGGTGATGTTGCTCGGGAACCCAAGCATGTTGCTGATACACTAGCTTCTCATTATGCCCATGTGTCTAGTGATGAAGCGTACCCGGATGACTTTAGGGGACACAAGGGAGAAGTTGAGATGGCACCTCTCCCTCAGCTCACTCCATCGCCCAATCCTTCAATTGACATACCATTCACAATGGTTGAATTGGAGAGGGCAATGAAGAAGGCAAATAGGACTGCACCTGGGAAAGATACGATCCATTTTTAAATGTTGATCAATCTCCCAGTTGATCACTCTCCCGAGGCTGTATAATTCTAGTTATGCCTCTTGTAACGATCCTTCAACCTGGAAGGAGACTGTCACTATCCCTCAGCGTAAAGAGGGAAAAGACCCCTGTGGAGCTGGCAGTTACATACCCATCTCTCTTACTTGCTGTATGTGCAAGATCCTGGAAGCTAAGGTCAACTACCGCCTGGTGTGGTTTCTTGAGAACAACAGCCTTATAGCCAGTATCAGGCAGGTTTTCGCAAACACTTCTCAGCTGTTGACCAACTCTGAGAATTTGAAAGTTAAATCTAGGACACGTTTCTGTTTAGGGAACACGGGATTGGTGTGTGTTTTGACCTAGCCAAAGCCTATGACACCAATTGGCATCACAACATTTTAGAATGTCTGCAAGGGTGGGGAGCAGGTGGGCCAATGCTGGGCTTCCTCCTCAGCTTCCATTTTGACCGAAACGTCTTCTCCGATCTCCATCTTCATGAGAATGGCATCCCTCCAGGCTCAGTACTTAGTTGCGTCCTGTTTATGGTCGCTCTAAATGGCCTCACTGATAGCATTCCAGAGGATATTCGTCTCTTAATATATGTTGACCACTTAACTATCCTCCTCCAAGGTGATAATCTGAGGAATGTGTGTATTGCATTGCATTCATACCATCTATCAAACAGCACGGATGCGAGGTTCTAGTTTTTCACCAGCAAAAACTAACTCCGTACATTTTGGCAAAAAGTACGTATGACTGGAACTTTTTGTAGTTATCCGGAATCATGATAAGCCTTATTTGAGTAACACATCAGCCTAAAATTTCTTGAAACTAAATAAATCTCCATAGACAGTTTCGAATTGCAGAAGGAGGTGTTGGGGGATGTGTTGACGTTCCGTGCGAGTTTTTGAGTAACCCAGACCGTTTTCGGAAGGTTGGAAAGATGTTGAAGATTATAAGAGCTCTGGTAGTCCCGTTTCTTCAAACTGATGAAAACTTTGAAAAAATTGAAGCGATTGTTAAGAAAGATTGGCGCTTGAGCATTAAAATTAAAGCAGAAATGACCAAAATTGATCAAGAGACTGCGAGAAAAATTGTGGTTGCATATTTCAACGGTTTGTGCAAAAATGGTGCCAAAAAAAAAACAAAAAAAACTGCAAAGTGTAGAAATCAAACTAAAGAAGATGAAGAGACAAACCTAGACTAGGTAGGCTAGCTCATGCAGGCCCAGGGTCAACGACCTTCCAGTCCCCCCCCCCCCCACCCTTCTTTCCAGCAAAATTCGAAGGCTTCAAGTCTAGTCTTGTTGCTTAATTGTCAGACCTCGTAGTTTTAGCTGTGTCACAAAAATTCTATTTTGATCCATCAATGATGCCTTTAATATATTCAATAGAAATAAATAAATCAACTTGTAGGTAGATAATTATTGCAAGCTCCCCGTCTCAGCGAACTGTGCAAGAACTTCGTACGTATGCATTTAAACGAATTTGATTTTTTGATGCATTATATCACATAAACCATCGTAAGTGGCAGCCGTGGGTTTCAGAAATCCTTCACTTGTCAGGATAGTGATACCTATTTAAAATATCAATCCAGATTCCTCAGTTTGTCTGCTGCCCAGATTTTGCTGATTTTGAGGGACAACTCCCGGTACTGGTCTAACCTCTCTTTAGCCCTCTTTGGTGGAACGAGCCCATAGTGACACACTCCTTCAAGAACACTTTAAATCAAGCAGTACGTTTGTAAGAGTTACGAAACTACAGTTTGATACGAGCGCGTAAGTACCCAGGTTCCTCACTTAACCATAAATTCATATGCAATATTGTTGCAATAAACAACGTTGGTCTCTATTCTTTCCTATAATGCACCACTAACTTTTGAAGTCTCGCCGATATGAAGTAGATGGGAAATAAATTCGACTCAAGTATTCTTATTCGGGAGACCTGATTTCTCCGTTGGAGCGAGCTCTCATAATCGTCCTCCTCTATTTTTCTCCGGCGATCCGAGCTTCTTACAATAATGTCACTCACGTTTTTCATCCCTTCAAGAGGCGATTTGAGCGTGCGTTTGTTATTGGAACTGAATGCTGAATAATAATGAGTTCCATTAAGGTGTCTAGATGAAGAGGCACTAAGGCCTTTTCCCGCCTTTTCCGGTAGGGGGAGAGAGAGAAAATTATTATGACTAACCGGCAATAAATTCGCTCCTTCTCACGGAATACTTCAGGAAAGGTGGTTATCGAATTTTTCTTCGATTTGGAAGGGAGAAGAAAAAGCCTCAGGTACTTCCTAAAAGGAAGTATGTTCACCGTTATTTAACACAATCTTATAGATCTTAATCAGGCTAGTGTTTCTTTAATAATACACTTTCCATATATACTCACTAATGTCTGCACATCGTTATTTTCTTACCCCCATATGAATTTGAAACAACTGTGTGAAGTTTTACCATAGGTAGGTGCTTGTCCAACCGGCTGATAAACGAAAGAAAATTATAGAAAATGGTATTATTAAGTACAGATACTATATGCAAATATTGTTTATAGTTGTTATTTGCGGCATCCCCCAGTTTAAAAATGGATACCAAAGCAAGTTGCTTCACGAATTATTAAGAAAAATGAATGTTCCTTACTATGAGTATGTTATTGATGTACATCAGGAGTTACCGGTGGAGAATGGGAAACGGAACAGCAAATAATTGCGAGGGCTAAGCGGGAACACTGATGCCGACTTTGGAGAGGAGTGATGGAGACTGTGAATATCCATTTACTAGCTTGTGATAAAAAACAATGCTAGCTACCACTCGGCAGTATTCAAATTTATCGAGTCCATAATCAGCCACCGGTGTCCAGGATTCAACCCGTTCTGCTAGTATGCTCAATTTAAGTGCAAAGGTCCTCAAGAATTTCCGCCGGACACGTTCCGAAGGATGCTTGTTAACTTAATATATGGTCCTCACATACTCCATTATTCAACATACGTTTCTTTATTATTACAATTCAAATTACGTATAATAAGACTTTACAAAAAAGGCCTTTCTGTCCTTTCTTTTTTTTTAGTCTCCAATGTTTCCAATTTAAGGACAAATTTGAGCACAGAAATGCCTTTTTTTGTAAAGTCTTTATATAGCATACTCCATACGAATCAGTGATTTGTTTGGGGCACTACAGCCACAGCCGAAGTAAAATCTCATGTGCATCTCTTAGGGAATCCCAAAGCCTTGTGAGCTTTTGAAGAAACTACATGAACATGGTCGTTGAACATGAGGCGAGAGTCAGAAAGTACTCTCATGTCTCTTGTCACATCATGTCTGCTGAAGGGAGCTCCATCGACCTGACACAAGTACTCCAATTGTTCGCGTGATCTTGTGTGAGATAAAACAGAGCATTTAGCTGTACAATTCTCGGTGATTGGTAGAATACCATGCAACAAGCAACGCTACACTGCGCTGGAACAAATGGCAGTCTGCCACCTAAGAGATACGTCTATAAAGATACGTCCATCAAATTGTCAGCAAAATCGTGTTATCCACACTATTTATCAGAGGTATGAACAGAAGAGGCCCGATATGAGAACCCTATGGAATACCTAAAGTATCAGGGTAAGGTAAAGATATAGCGCTCTTTAATTTTACTCTCTGATGTCTACCAGCTAGGTAACTATTAACCAAAGCAAGGAGATAACCTAGAGGCACATGAGAGCCGTTTCGAGATATCCACTTCAGCTGGATTTAATGGCATTTCGTCCTGACGCTGGAATAAAGCTTCATTGAGGGTGAAGCTGCTCATCCTGAACCTGTTGCTGTTGTCTGGAAAACCCTCGAAAGCATTGACCCATTCCCATACAATTTTCATCCAAAAAAACTCGGCGCTTTGCGCCTCGGCGGGGGGCTCCGCCCCCCTGCACCCCCCGGTTTATTTCTTTTTCCACACTCTGTATGAAATCATAGGAACACAGAATGTGTTCCTATTTCCTTACCAACGGCTTGGTTGCACGTGGCATAACACGTGGCATAACACGTGGCATAACACGTGGCATAACACGTGGCGTAACGGTTTTTTCTGTCGGTTTTTTGTGACGATTTTTTTTCGGTAGGTCATCGCAAAAACACATTCTGTGTTAAAAAAAAGGTCATACATGCAAGGCTTCTTGTGTGTGTGAGACCTGACCAACCTGTAACAGGTGACTTTCCTGGCATGAGAACAGAAGAGGTGTCAACTCGTACCCACTCTAGTGGCTGATTAAGGAACCTTGTCCACCTGTTTCTGAACTGCTCCTGAAGAGTGATATCTCAAAGCCAGTCGGTGTTTGTAGGTAGGTAGTTAGGTAGGTGTTTACTGGCTTATTTAAGAAATGGAAACTACACCTTGTCGTTCTGGACATCGCTATGGCCTTTGACACAGTGAGCCATTTCGCCCTGACTAATTGTCTTTGTGATCTAAGGGCCTGCTCATTTATTTGAGTATGTTGCCTGTCTGTACCACTAAGGCGTGAGGTGGGAAGTCAGGGAATGTCATCATTGGGCGTGGGGGTAACCAGGGTGATCCTCAGTCGCCACTCCTCTTTAACCTGGTCGTGAATATGGCTTTGGGTAAGCTGCCAGCTGAAATAGGTATTGATCTCACCCCCAGGGTGTGAATAGGTGCATTGGCTTTTGCCAATGATTTCATCCTACTCGAGGAAACCCATGAGGGCTTGCAGATCACCTTCAATGTGTTTGCTGGGCAGCTAGCTAGATGTGGTTTGCTGGTTAACCCAGAAAAGTGCGGGACAGTCTCCTTGGTCTCATCGGGTTGCCAGCATCAGTTGAAGATGGTGGATGGGGAGTGTTTAGTCATACGACTGTAACCCATCCGTGCCCGCTCAGTGCTGGAGGTTTGGCAGTACCTAGGAGTTGACTTGATGGATGCAGCCACCATTGCTGCAAGCCCTGTGTATTGAAGCCACAGTTGAAGCTGCGCCTCCTTCTCGTGTACTTACTAACAAAGCCTGTGCGGCTGCTGTGGGCCTACTGCAGGGAGGCTGATTGAGGTAGATTGTGAATTTGGCTCTGCTGTGGGCTCTTGGCTAGACTTCCGACCTGTTGTCCCAATGACCTGGACTTAATCAGGGAGCAGTTGTGGTGTGGCCAAACAACACCAACTGCTCCATAACCCAGCTCATCTGCTGAGTTTGCAGCTGCCCTGCATGAATCAGTAGATGGTAAAGAACTCCAACAGTGCTCTGAATCCCCCATTTCTTCCCAGTGGGTGGAATGGGTTTCAGAGGGCACCTGTGTGTGTGCGTGTGTGTGTGTGTGTGTGTGTGTTGTTGCCGATGATGTAATCCTACTCGCCGAAACCCATGAGGGCTTGCAGATCGCCCTCAATGCCTATGCTGAGCAGCTAGCCAGGTGTGGTTTGTTGGTTAACCCAGATAAGTGTGGGTCAGTCTCCTTGGTCCCGTCGGGTCGCCAGCATCAGGTGAAGGTGGTGGATGAGGAGTGTTTTGTCATAGGACAGTCACCCATCCCCACCCGATCCGTGCTGGAGGTATGGTGGTACCTTGGAGTTGACATCATGGGTGTGGCCACCATTGCTACAAGCCGTGCGGACCTTGGTGGAGCACTAGCTCGTATTACCAAGGCTCCATTGAAGCCACAGCACAACCTGCGCCTCCTTCGCACGTAATTACTGCCAAAGCTAACCTATGGGCTAGTCCTTGGTAGGCTTACTGCGGAAAGGCTGCTAGAGTTAGATCGTGAGGTTTTCTCTGCTGTGCGCTCTTGGCTAGGCTTTCCACCTGGTGTCCCAAGTGCCTATATCGACGCACCGGTCAAGGCCGGTGGGCTCGGTATTATCTCTCTCTCAGCCAGCATCCCATATTTACGCCGCCAGCGCCTGCTTGCCCTTAGGGGCTCGAGCTGAGAGGTCGTCCACACTGCTGCTGACCTGGACTTTGTCAGGCAGCAGCTGTTGTGGTGTGACTGAGCAACACCAACTGCTCCAGAACCCAGCACATCTGCTGAGTTCGCTGCTGCACTTACATCAGTCAGTAGATGGTAAAGAACTCCGACAGTGTCCTGAATCCCCCATTTCTTCCCAGCGGGTGGAATGGGCTTCAGAGGGCATTGAGGCTCGCGACTACTGCCGTTTTCATGCCGTCCGGGTGGCTACACTAGCCACCTCGGTGAGGTGTTCACGGAGTAGTCGTGGGACAGTGGACACCTTTTGCTGTGCCGACAAGCAATGAGAATCTCTAGCGGTGGCCGCATTCTCCGTCACGATGCGGTCGGTCGCAGCTTTGTCATCCAGCGGTGTGGTTGTTGAGGGAGAGAGACTAAATCAAATGCCGAGTGACTGGGGCAAGAAGCCAGATATAATTGCCGTCATGCCAGATGGGTCTGCCATAATCCTGGATGTCCAGGTTTTCAATGGCAGCGTGGATATGGAGCAACCTGGCTGGCTAAGAATAGTTAATATTATAGAAATGATTTGCGACAGGTAATATCTGAGCTATAAGGAGTGACACCCAATAACATCAAGGTCATGGCTGCAACCGTGTCATGGTGCTGGGTGTGGTGCGGGAAAAGCGCCACGGAGTTACTCGAGTTGGGTATCTCAGCAGGAGTGCTCCATGGTATCACCACTAGCGTCCTGAGGCGTTCTTACTCAAACTGGTGGTTATTTTATTGGGGCACTTCCTTTCATCCCCTTCTTCCTCCTCATCCTGCAACTTCCCTTATCCCTAGGGCTTTGGGTAAACCTGGGCGTCCTCCCAACTTTTTTATTTTATTTGTTTATTTTCAATTTAATGGTGTGCCCCCTCCGCCTTTGGAGGGAGATCTGTAAAAAAAAAAAAAAAAAAAAAAAAAAAAAAAAAAAAAAAAAAAAAAAAAAAAAAAAAAAAAAAAAGTGTGTTTGTGTGTGTGAGTGTTTTACAGGCCAAACCCGATTTTAGGCCACTCTAGTTTGTCCTAGGCCAAAGTGGTCCATCCTAAAAAGACCAGGCCAATCCAGTTTGGACTAGGAGACAAACTAGTGTGGCCCGTCAGTGCTAGGATATTCCGGTTTGGACTAGGCCAAACAAGATTGGCAGGACCCCTTTTAGGTCGAACGTTCATTCATCCAGGTTTATTGGGAAGGAAAAAGAGTTCAATTTAGGCTCAATAATAAATGACAAAACAAGTTGCTAAATGAGATGTATCTACTTTACTCATACACACAGCCAGCGTGTTTTCTGTGTCTTGGTTTGCTCGTTCAGCGGAGTCTTGACTCTGACTGTGCGTTGGCTTTCCATGAACTAGCTTCAATTCTCTCCACAGGCTGGCCAAGTCTTTGATGTCAGAGTTTACGAACTCTCGGCCGTTATCGGAGTGCAAAATACAGGGGACACCAACAAGTAGGAATATGTCATTCAAATGATATGCCACTTCTTCAGCTGTCCTTCAGTGCTCGAGAGAGAACGAATTTGGTGAGGTGGACTTGGTATACCATCATAAAACGAAACTGGCCGTCTGGCTGAGACTGATAGTCTATAAGATCTACTTGGCAACGGCTATTCAACTTAGAATGTACCATGGCTATGACTCCAGACCCCACTTTCTCTTCTTCCTTTTCTCATGTCAAGTCTGGCACATCGACAGAAAAATGTTGATCATGTTTTTCGTTATGTTAGCGTATGGTTTTGGAATCTCAGACAACATACTATCGCAACCACCATGACTTAATGCAGTGTGTGCCGCGCTCCGTATGCCAAACATTTCGCTCACCTCCGCAAAATACTTTGTGCAAAATACTTAGTTTGACCTAGGCCAAACTAGATTGGCCTGAAAATCGGGTTTGGCCTGTAATATATATGTATGAAAAAATGTTTAGCTCTAGGATTTGTTTCAGAATGTCTCAAAATGAATTTTAATAAAGATAATTTTTGAAAATTTTTATTTTAAAATTTTTGGAGCCGTTGCTGTAGTTTCATTTCCTTCGAAAATTTGCTAAAACCAGGTTTTTCAACTCTAAAGCATGATACCCACCCCTATTTAGCAACGTGTGAGTGAAAATGACAATACCATTCCTGAGATATGATTTTTTAAAGTTTTCTTATGTATTTATTTATTTGTTTATTTTTCAGGAACACAGTGTTATTTCCTCTTAAACCTAAATTTATCCGCATTAATTGATTTATTTCTATCTTTGAACCACATTTTTTGAATCAGCGTTAAATTTTCTGGACTATTACATCTAGAGACCATAACAGCAGCTCAAACGTAGACAGATTGAAAATAGTAAATTTTCTGAAAATCTTTAAAACGTTACAGCTTGTCCAAAACGATGCGTTAAACTCTAGAATTTGTTTCAGATTCCATCAAAACAGACATCGATGAAAGAAAAAGTTTAACCATTTTTATCTCAAAAATGTACAGCCCATTGCAACATCTTCATTTTCTACAAAAATTGGCTAATTAAATCAAAGAGACTTGGTAAACAGGAGCTGTCGACATTTGGTTAAAAATTACACATACCGATAATATATCACTCAAACGCTGCAGCTTGCGTATTATTGTGAATAATTAACAAACTTATAAATAACATCGTAGTTACTCTGTGTGGTCAACAGTTCGTTAGTTCATGCCCGAAAATGCACTGCTCTGAAAAAAAAAAGCAAATGGGCCCCCGCTGAGAATCATTCCTTTGAAATAAAGACCGTTTTACAATTTATTCATTGAGATTTTCTAGCATGCCGTCTTTTGTTAGGAATAAATTATAAAGCCCACCCGGCTCTTTGAAGATTTCAAGTAATTTTTAATTGAGCGTCAAACTTCTACCGCTATCAAAGAATAGGGGAGAGCGGACTAACGACGTGTTTCGCCGATTTTAAACCGGATTCTTAAATTAGGGCACTGCATAAAGAATAGATGATCAATAAAAAAGTCCCAAACTTTCGTACGGAATTAAATGTGCTGAGTTATGTTCAACATACAACTTGGTAAGTACAAAAAAGTACAAAATTGTTCATTTCTAACAAGATCTATTCCTACCTAATTCTATCATAATTTTTAAAGGATTTTATTGCCCATTTTATACTGACAAGAACATCGAGAAACGAGTACATTTTTTTCTGCCAAAATTGAATTAAGTGGGTTGTATTTGAAGACGCTAGTAGAAGAAATATTGTTGTTCGATGTGCCATTGATTTTATAAAGATAAATTAAATTCAATAATCTCAGAAGAGTTGGTGCAGACTTCGTGTGATAATCCTCCATAATTTAGGTAATTGTAATTAAAAACCTTTAGATTATCACATATTTATTAATAATACAAAGCTTTTCGGCTAAATTCTAGCCTTTTTCAGGCATACACAACAAACTAAAACACGGGAGAAAAGCTACTAACTGGAAACCTCCATACAAACACAACCTTGCATCGCCAGTAGTACCAACCTTGAACAAATACATTTCCCTACGAATGTTGATGTCTGAAATTAATGAATATAAGTTACCTACTGGTTAATTACAAAATTGCTGTAGTGTTACATAAATACCTATGCAAGAAAACAAATTACAGAATAGTGAGGATAAAAATAAACGATTGGAAAAAAAAAATTAATAATAATAAATAAATTTTAAAAAAAATATATATATATATGTATATATATTTTTTTTAATTTATTTATTTATTTTTTTTTTTTTTCCAATCGTGTATTTTTATCCTCACAATTCTGTAATTTGTTTTCTTGCATAGGTATTTATGTAACACTACAGCAATTTTGTAATTAACCAGTAGGTAACTTATATTCATTAATTTCAGACATCAACATTCGCAGGGAAACGTATTTGTTCAAGGTTGGTACTACTGGCGATGCAAGGTTGTGTTTGTATGGAGGTTTCCAGTTAGTAGCTTTTCTCCCGTGTTTTAGTTTGTTGTGTATGCCTGAAGATGGCTAGAATTTAGCCGAAAAGCTTTGTATTATTAATAAATATGTGATAATCTAAAGGTTTTTCATTACAATTACCTAAAAAAAAAAAAAAAATAATAATAATAATTAAATTTGTATCACTGAGTTACCACCAAAACGCCATTTTAAACTGCCTCCGCCTAGTATACCCCCTTCACCCCTTGCAATCCCTTACTGTTTTGTGAACTATCGTTGCTTTAAATTCACTAAATGAAAATATATACAAATATAGGGAGAGGGATATTATTGTTCATTACACTGGAATGTTATTGAACCCCTCGAAGTTATTGGACACCTATTAATGTTGCAATTCATTAAGACCCGAAAAAACTGCAAAGACTGGTAAACAAATGACTGCAGGCTTTCACATAAAGGAAACTAATATTGATCTGAATTACCAGATCCCTCAGAAAAATCATACAAATAAGGAACATTTTTTCACCATTTGCAGAAGAAACAGCCGTTGCAGCTCCCTCAGTTGCATTGACACTGAGATTTGACACGCAGATGTCACTCATGCTCATTTTGCCACTGGTTATCGGTGTGTTTATAGCGAATTTTCGTAGAAGCTATTACAATGCCGTTCAAAAATTTTGAAATTAAAAGAAATAAAATTTCCAGGAAATCCGTTTTGATACTTATATGTATACATGATAAATTAGGTACCTACTTTTTTAGTTCATAATTTAAGTTTACGTATAACGTCTTATAATTATTCGCCTTCGTTTCAAAGAGGAATTTCTTTGAAGAATGTGAAATTATTATATTGAAGAGAGTCAACTTAAAATTGCTTATATCCCCCCCCCCCCCCTCATAGGCAGAATTGAGTTTGTCATCGTTCAAGAAGGAAAAATTAGGATGAAGAAACGAAAATGAGGAGAAAGCGAAGCCAAAGGTAATAAAGTTACCCCCATGAAAGAACCACGACGGAAAGAACGAACGGAAGTCGTGGAAAAAAAGAGAATGGAAATAAATCAAAATGTCGCCGTGCTCGTGTGTAGGTTTTAAATCGGACAAGTATCCAATCCTGGGAAGGCCACCATCCCTTTGTTCTTTTTGAAAGGAGAAATAACTGGGGTAGAGGGTGGAGGAAGATGGTGCGACAGAAGTGACGAGTTATAGGACGGGAAACTATGGGTGGCATGGAGTCGGTGGGAAGGGCGTGGAGTGGGGTCACGTAGCCCTCTTCCAAAGTTCCAGCGGCGTCAAACCTTGGTTCTAAGTTATTCAATCGATCAAGGATTTCCTTCACGTTAAAACGGGTGTATCCACCCTTCTGACAAGAAACATCTTCCCGAAGGGCTATCATTACTGACAGATTTTCGCGTGCCAGCTCCACCCTCTGCTGCATAAGACATCGTGGCGTGTGAAGGAAAATTTGTATGATGGTGTAGCTTTTATGGGTATGTTGTTGAGACACATTGTTGGGAGTTGATGGTGAAGAAAATATGAACAATTTGGGAGAATGACTGTCGAAATGGATGAAAATCCGTGGTTTTTGGATTTTCCTTTCGGATGACTCCCAACATTTTAAGAAATTCACGTGACTCACTCTCCAAAAGTCATTATCATCTAAAATAAAAGCAGCGATACTTTTTTTTAGGATAAAGTCGACTAAAGCAATTTGCTCAAATTCAAAATATTAATCATACTGAGAAAATTATCAAGATCTATGCCTCCTTTCCTTCCAGTAACTTTCTGGCGGCTCAGAAAGGCCCCTGGGTCCACGCCCGTCGTTCGGGAAAGGTCACCTGGACAAGGTTCTGGATGAGGGCGACAAATCTGCACTCATCCAGCACTCTCAAACAACCACCAAACATCCAAATCAACCAAACATCCTCACTAAAGTGAATTCTTGGCAAATATCACGAGATGACAATTACAACACGTAGTATATATATATATATATATATATATGTCTCAAAGTAACGTTGAATATATTATCGATATGGGAAGTGTCATTGTTTAGTAAGAAGCAGTATGGAAATGAGGATGACGATATTTCTTCTATTGATTTTTGAGAATTACAAGAGTTAACCCAAAAATCATCAACGGTAATAGCTCGTACCACACGAAATTATGCTCACTCAACCTGAAATAAGAATGAGCAGACATCTGGCCACGAGGGGAAGGGGGGGGGGTGTTTGCCTCACGAATTAACCTTGATATTGAGATAATTTGCAGTATTTTTTAGTACATTTTTTCTGCATTTCATTGTTGCAGCGATAGAACTGACAGTTCAAACTTTATAGAGGGTTAAAGAATTATATACTACACAAAAGCACGATTAGTTACCTTAGCTACCTTACTTTAATTTTATTGATACAATTTTTCGATGTTATGACTAATTTCATATTGCATACTAATTTGACTCAAACATCGAGTGAAACAGCTCCAGCTATTTGTGTGTGTGTGTGTGTGTGTGTGTGTGTGTGTGTGTGTGTGTGTGTGTATACATATGAAAAAGCGTCAAACTCTAGGATTCATTTTAGAATGCCTCAAAACAAATTTAAATGAAGCGATATTTCAAAAATTTTGATTTCAAAAATTATCTTCGTTTTCTACAAAAATTTACTGAAATAGTAGATTGATTGCCCAGCAACATGAGTATCAATTGGCAGCTTAGCTTCAGGAACTTAGTAGGTACTTAATCTTAGTAACTCTCAGTGACGGATTAATAGAAATTCGTGGGTGGGGGCGGCCCTCTACCAGCAGTACCCCCCCCCCCCTCCTGTAAAATTTTTTTGAAAAAGACCTTGAAAAACTGGCAGTTTTTTGATGTTATAGACTTACACTTTACATCAGGTACGGGTATGTAAAAATTAACATGAAAAACATAACTTTTATTTGCACACATTTTTGCTTGGTTACCAAACGCCCATGTACACACCAAAAATGAATAAATAAATAAAAAATAAAATGACTATAGGTAAGTACTTTTTTGGGCAAAATTACATCGAAAAAGGCAGGGAATGAAACACAAAACGCTGGATAACTTCAGTCCTCGTGATCTTATATTATTTATAAATTATTCATTTATATTGTAAACACAGGATTAAATAATAATACACACTTCATTTTTTTACGTAGTGTAGTCACGAATTTGTGTAGTCAGGAAGACTATCCAAAGTCAAGTTCTCATGTTCAGGGTCATGGGTGAAACTTGGTTCGTAATAATTACCCACAAAACATGAGGTTCCTTTGATAATTCCTACATCACACCAAACTGGTTCTTTCTTGGGAGCCTCTTCAAGTTTGATTCCATTGGTTTCCTGGTCCAATGCTGCTGCTGCAGCAAGTGTGGATAGATCATCAGTTTCTGCACTAGGCTCAGTTTTAGGTTTGATGACTATAGGTTCTTGAATGCATGGTTTTTCATCCTCACTCATCATTAAAGCTGCAGTGTCAGCCTCTACTTGATCATGTGGGAGGTGGAGACTATTTGTAGCTTCCTTCAGTACAGCAGCGAGTTCAGCATCGTTGTCATCCATCATGGTGTCATCAGTTGTAGGGTGGCCAGGAACCATCTTAACAATTTTAGAACTATGTCCATCCAGAGAAGGGAAAGCACCTTCCTGAATATCATCAGTTTCCATGGGTGTTTCATCAAGAGATTGAGCAGATTGTTCAGTTAATGGAGCCAAAGCTTGTTGAATATCAGATATCAATATTGGCTGTTGAATGGCTGCTGTAACATTGTCAACTATTGTAGAAACTGGGTCGCTGATATTGGTAGCATCAGCTTCAAGATTAGGCAGTCCATGGTCCACTGGATTTGAAAGCGATTCTTCCACAGGGTCCTGAGATATTGTTGCTTCAGGATCAGTAAATGTTGCTTTGGGTTGAGGAATTGCTGTTTCAGGCTGAGCTGTAGGTGTTTCAAGCTGAGGGATTGTGGTTTCAGGCTGAATAACCGTTGATTCAGGCTGAGAGACTGATGTATCAACACAAGGAATCACTGAATCAATCTGACAGACAGTTCCTTCAGGTTGAGGATTTTCCAGTAGTTCTGACTGAGGAATTGTTGTTTCAGACTGTGGAATTGTTGCATCAGGCTGAGATACTGTTTCATCAAGCTGGGGGATCACTAAATCGTGTGAGGAGATTCCCTCTTTGGATGGAGAGAGAGTTGTTATGGAAGGAGACATTATAGTTTCAGATTGACAAATTGTTGATTCAGGTTGAGAAACTATTGATTTTGGTTGGAGAATAGATACTTCTGGTTGTGACTCAGTATCGTCAGGCTGCCCAATACCTGGGTTAGGATCAATTAGTTGCTCTGCCTCATTTTCCAATAGTGATGGGAGAGTCTCCTCAGCTGGGGCTGCTTCACGAGGAATTTGATCAGGCACAACAACTCGTTCGTCTATGTTCGCACCTGTTTCTCCGTCACCAGTTTCCATTTCTTCCTGAGGTTCATTCATTTACTTTAGAAGTGAACAACCATTTAACAAAGACTCACGATGAAATTAAATGAACAAAGTACATTTTTGAGTAAAGATGAAAATACAAATAAAATATTACCTTGTTAAAATTTTTTTGGCTATTTCTGGTAAATGTGAAACAGTGAATAATTCAATTCAATCGGAAAACACTGGTTGCAATCAGTTAAGAAAAAACGATTCGTTTCTTTCTTCGTCGAAACAGTAGGTAGGTTGATTATGTATTATTGCTATTGATTATGTATTGTTACCGCAAAAGCGGTAAACGAGAGACAAATACATTAGGTTCCTACCGTAACTTGCTAAATAAACTGATGAACACAAACTTATCCCTATTAACTAAAATTGTATCCCTTTCCTGCTGCCTCATGTTTTTTAAAGAAGAAAGATGTTATCTTCCATGCTCGTTTCTTGACGGAGCTAAACTCAAACACTAAAAAAAAAAAAACTTTAGTTCGCATATAACATGAAGTTTGGTTTTTACTGATCTTCTACTCACAAAAGGGTGACGATGGACGACAGCAAGACGCGGACACAACACCATCGTTGCCAACCTGCTTTGACGATTTTTCCCTCAATTACTTCTGAAAATCTCAGAGTTTACCGACGAAAATTCTGACACTACCCACGTAAATCTCCGATTGATAACCCGTGGCACCTACGCAGTTTGTGGGCCAACTAAAATTCAAACGAACAAATTAGAAAATTGGCCGTTACAGATTAGTAAAACCGGTACCTATCATACCATTTTCCCCACAGTATAAAGTTCCTTCATCTATAGATACTCGTATTTTTGTCAACCTACAAGCACGACGGCGTGATTCTATTCCGACGTTCTCTCGCAAGAATTTTTTCTTCAGCCTCTCGGGGGGGGGGGGGGGGGGGGGGACCGCCCCCCCCCCCCTTTAATCCGTCCCTGGTAACTCTAGCCTAATTTATTTGATTTTCTAGGTTCGTTCTTCATTCGGCCCTACCTACAATTTATAACAATGATTCCTCCAAAATTAACTTTGTGAGCCTTAATATAAGTAGATTGAACCTAACGGGTAAGGGATGTATCACTAACATCGAATATCAAGATACTGCGTGGTCACAACTGTTTGCTACAGACATTTTATTCAATTTTTTCGCCATGTTGAAATATTTTTCAATTAGATTCATCCTAACTCGTGTAACATCTCTATCCAGAATCTGGCTTTTTTTTAAATAGTTCCGTGAATGTATTAACTTGTGGAAGAACTTAGCAGTAAATAATGAATAAGGAAGGAACAAATATAAATAATCGCGTGAATTCGTGGCTTACTTGAAGATTTTGAAGAAGAAGGAGATGAGATGGAGGGAGGGACAGAGAGGGAGGATGGGAGAAGAGAGAAGAGTGAGAGAGAGGAGAGATGGAGAGGTGAGCGAAAGGTGAGAGGGAGAAAGAGAGAGAGAGAGAGAGAGAGAGAGAGAGAGAGAGAGAGAGAGAGAGAGAGAGAGAGAGAGAGAGCATAAAATATCCCCTGGAGAGGTATAAACCTTTTTACTTACTATTTTACTGTGCACTACCGTACATCCTACTAACTTGCAATTAGATGTCAAGATACATTTTAATCACCATTATCCACCTCTCTTGTTGTTTCATCATCTAATTTCGAATATTGATACTCGAAAATTCACATTAAGTCAGAGAATAGCAGAGAATTCTGTCATTTGTGAACTGGCCAGTTCATTCCGCTTATATTTGATCGAGTCAACCGGTTGAACGAATCAATTAAAATAAACAATTGAAGTTTGATGGATTTATAGAAGTTTTACAAATTTAAATATGATCCTCCAACCAAATATATTTGTTGTATTGATTGATTTCAATCATGGCTTATATTCGCTACTTTGGAATAGTTTTTATTTCCCAGGGTATGCTTCTAAAATTTACTCTATGCTAAAATTTCTCTTCAGAAGAACGGTGAGGTGGGAGGGGGAGGGATATATGGATGTATATATATATATATATATATATATATATATATATATATATATATATATATATATATATATATATATATATATATATAGAAACCAAAGATGAATTCTAAGAACCATTCTTTAACATTACCTATTGAAAAAATCAAAAAATCAACTCATTTTTTGAGTAGGTGACCTCGGGAACGGCTTGCAGTAAACGACCATTGCTCGCCTAACAACAGGCGTGAAAAACTAATGTGAAATCAATACCTACAGCCAGTGAATATGTAATCACAGCAGTAGTGATGACGCTAACTGAGAAATCCACCGAGCCATAAAAATTAAGATCAGCGGCGAAAAAAAATGAAGATGAAGATAAAAAGTTGGGAACATCCATTTGGCAAGACAGCGGGAATTTTTTTAGTTTCTCAGCTGTGAAATTCACAGTAATAGGATATGGACAGATAAAAATGAAAATTTCCTTCCTTCAACGATTTTACCTACTTATCTAAAGTTCGAGTTCAAATCAGGCCACAGTTTCCCGTTATCGTCGCTTATTTTTCCAATCACTTTGTACTGCATGCAGAGTGATAGAGTCTCAATAGTTACGATGTGCATTATTGGAACTGCGTGCACAAATGGACACCTCCCTCTTAGTAAGGAGGAACAATTCCATTTCCATCACCTACTCACATCGTTTCTTAAAGAAATATATTTACATATATAGCGGGTAAAGTCCTAAAGAAAATAATGAGTTTAAGAAGTCCTCAGTGAGTTTGCAAACAATAATAAAACGTTATGAAACTCAATTATATTAAAGAATGTTGTCCATTAAATTAAATGTCTACCAATAATTATGAACGTAAGATTCGTTTTTAACAAAATTTGGTTAAACTTGCTGAAGAACAATCAATTTTTGAAGTGTTATTTATTGATCTTTTTGCATTCGTGTATATACTTTTCTAGTTAAATTGAGACGTTTTCAAAAGAAATAGCATTTATACATACACCATGTTTAGTAAGTGTGTGTTTCTAGTATTATTTTCTGTACCTCAAATGCGTATGCCCTCCCTAACAATATATCAAGTACCTACAACCTATATAGTGCATAAGCATCTTTTCAAATTGCACCACTACATGGCGTTAAAAAAGTAAAATAAGTACCTATAACAATAATAAAAAACGTAATGAAAGTTGAAACAATTCTCAATTCTCATAAGGATATAGGTACTCTATATGGCTTAAAAGATTGTCAATTCGGTTTTAAAAATGACAATTCGACAGAAAATGGTATACTTGCCTCGAATGTGTAACATTACTTACGATGGATCTGATCAATATTGTAAAATGGCTTTTTTCCTACTATAAAAAATCAATTAGGTGCCATGTTTGTTGTACGAGGCACGTATGTTTTGTTGTAATAGAAATATATTGCATTATGTGAATAGGAAAAATAGGCTTTTGTCTTTCTTTTGAATAATCCGACCAACAACGCACGGTGTTCACTCGAACAGGCTTGATAAACATTTCCCAAGACAGAACTCTACTGCACCTAAGGGAGATATGCTTCTCAACATAAAAGGGATGTTACGGAGAGTGCACGGGGGCTTCCCACGACTATGGAGCAATAAGCTCTCAAGATCCCCAAGGTGGGATTTGTGAAAGCTGTTAGGCAGTTTGCAAGATCACTGTGGGCATCTAGTAGAAACTTGACATGACCTCCGTTTGTTGATAGCCCTATCATCGCTATACTCCCTGGTAACAAGAGTTCAGAGAGAAACATGAATGAAAGAACTTGAAAGAAGTTTTTATCGGAATACTTAGCAGCAAGGTTGTAGTTATGTAACTATGCAATTAATGAAACATCCCTTTACTGCAAACATTAATTTTATAATTCGGACTTCATCATTCCGATCCTTGGGAAGCTTATTGCGGTCATGAAACAGTTTGTGTTACAATATTTCTCGGTGCTAATAAAGGATTGAATGGTTAGAGGTGTGATTAGATTCTGAGAAATAGTGAAATCAGACGATACATCCTTTATAGGTTTCCGTAGATGCTAAATTTTCCTCAACAAACATATACATCTTTAGAAGAAAAATATCGTAAAGTAGAATAGAAGATTGAAATGGGAATTTGAATGTATCAGTTGTTTTATGTGCCGGTGGCAGAATTGCCAGTATTGTCGTGAACTTACCTTACCAAACCACGTTATATTAAAACCACCTTCAGAAGACCGATCGAATGGTGGTAGGGAAGTTTATCAAGATGCTGGATGCTGGGGGCTAATTTAATTCTAATTTTGGTTCAATATTGATACGAGAGTTAGGGAGGTCCTACCTGTAACTAATCAATATCTATCAAACTTCCGGACTTGGGTTCTGCACTAATTGGTGCTGCTACTTTATGTATTTGCCTCTTAGGGCTAGAAAGTTAGGTAACAGGCTTAATGATCAAAAGAAAGAGTTGTAAAAGGTTTGGGTCAACTTTATCTGTATATTGGGTGAACATTGAAACTTGAAGGTTATTTTCTTTTTGTAATGTTGATTAATTTAGACAATTTAGACAGTGATATAGGAATTCTTCTTTGATGAAGCTCTACCTCCAATTTCTCCAGCTGGCATATCAAAACAACATTGACGTTCCAGTCATGCAGCATTTCGTAGATTATCGTATTATATTATGTTACTGTGTTATAAAATTTGAGCACTTTGATTCCAAAAAAATGTTGTTAACCACAAATTTTATGGCACATAAACTCGTTCTAAACCATGTTCTACGATTCAAAACAGATTTTGGATGTTTACTAATTTTTCAGGTTTTTGATCGATTTTCGGCAACTATTGATGAAATTTAACCCTTTCAGACCTAGTGGGTTGCTTACAACCCGCAAGTTCAAACTGCTTTTTACCTAAACTAAATTAGTGATGACTACTTCCAGGATGTTTCTAAGTCAAGTAACTGAAGGGGAACAAGAAAAGAGGAAGAATTGATTAAAAAAGAGCGGGTTAATCAAGTTTGTAGCTGCAACATTACTGACAACAGCCAAGTAGACGATACCATATGGATGATCAAAAATGTTTATAATTTACATGAAATTTATGGAAATAATCATTGATCCAATTTCCAATTTCCAATTGATCCAAGTATATTTGAGCTTTCTCTACCATTTTTGATGATTTGGAAGCAAAAGTTTAGAAATCACCGCCATTCATAGTTACGGGTAATTGTTGTATCTGGTGGACGATCTGAGCGCACCTGATCTAACATAACTACTTTTCGTGCACAAAATAACTTTGAGTAAGATTAGGCAAAATATTTTATTTCGATCGAGTCCCAATTACAAAGTAAATTTATTCGTCTTGGTTTCAAAATTGAAAATCATAAAACAAATTAAAATCGACCAGGTGTTAATAATGATTTCAAGTATACGTAACATCCTCCCAAACAGGAAAAGCTTTGATCGATGGTGAACGTTGAGGGGTCCTGACGATCCGTCCACTTCTTGTACATTCGACTTCCTTTTCTGCGACTTCTGGCTGATCTGCTGATTGAGTTTTACCATCAACAAGGCTAACCCTTCGTAGGTAAGCGCCGCTTGTCCCAGATTCCTTCCCAGCATTTCTTTAATCGTCCTGACCACTCCCTCCCACCATCCTCCCCACCATGATGTCGTGGGAGGGTTGAATTCCATCTGCTGGGCATCTTTTCGCCGTTTTTCAAATAAAGTGGTACCGCCAAATCCGTTCCGGTTAATTGGAAAGCTGCTCCTAGCGTTTGCCCCACCGGATTCGATGACTTTCCCTTGTGCTTTCTGGAAGTGACACACTTCTCCGTGTCTCCTCGGACAACCCTCCTTCCTTTCAAAATTCAATAACTTCCCTCTACAACGATAGAAGTGCACTAACTCCTGGATGACCAAATACTAAATGTTTCTCTTGTATTAGACGTCTGACTACGTAGATTATCTGGTAAAACGATTGGATTTTAGAAATTGTCCGCGAGTTCGCCATAAATTAATTTTGCTGTAACCCTAAGCAGCTCGTCAATTTCCCTCCTGAGTTCCACCCTCTTCCACTTTTCACCCTCTTCAAATGCCTCGTTCTGAACTATCCTTAAGATGCGTTTCTCTGCTGCTTTGGTCTCCTCACTTGATAACTAGCTGTCCGATTTCTTTTTTCCGGTTTTGACAAATTCTTTCCCTGGTAATATTTTCAAAACTCCCTCGAGATTCTTAAAAACAACTAGACGCTCTATTCCAACCTCTTGACACTCCCTGTTTTTAGCTTGACTCCTCCAGAACCGTAATATCCATTAAACAATTCTTACTCTTCGTAGATATTTTGAAAAATACCGCAACCGCACTGAAAAGAGTTCCTTGCTGTGCTGCAATATTTATTCTTTCTTGATCTGCAGCAACTTCTACAATGAGAAGGGAAGAAGGCCATTCATTTTTAGCCAATTTCGACCACCCTTCCACCAACTAGTTTCCAACAACATTTTTCCGCCTCATCCTCGAAGTGGTAGATCTGCGGGATCGGTCGTGCCGCCATTGACTAATTTGGGATATCTTTCGAATATCCTTCACTCTATTCCCTACGAACGTGTTCCACGGATTTGGATCTTGTAACCATGTTAAAACTACTGTAGTATCCGTCCAGCAGTAAATGTTCTCAACCTCGTGCTGTATTGCTTTGAGAACAGTTTTGGACAGTCTGGCCCCAATGATTACAGCCAATAATTCGGGTCGGAGAATCGTTATTCTATTCATAGGCGTGACTCGCGATTTAGCTAGCATCAACTGTACCGTTACTTCCCCGTCACATTCTGAGCGAAAATATACTGCAGAAGCGTAACCGGACTTACTTTCATCACAAAATACGTGAACTTCCAAGTCCCTCGTCACCTTCCTGTAGACTCATCTTGTCAACCAGCATTGGCAATTCACTCCTCCATTTGAGGAAATGTATGGCTATCTTATCTGGTAATTTCGTATCCCAAGAAATGTTATGTTTTCACGCCTCTTGAAGCAAGATTTTCGGTAGCAGTGTCACCGGGGCTGTGAAACCTTTGGGATCGAATACTTGCTGAACAACTGAGAGAAACTTGCGTTATGTTATTTCGTTTTCAACAAACTTTCCTAGTTGATTTGAGATTACAGCTCAAAGTATTCTGTATATCATTCCGGAGAAGACCTACGAAATTATGCACCAAAATACTTCCATCCTCTTAAATCCATTTGACCTATCATCATAACCTCCTGAGCCAACTTAAATTTACTCAATCTGATGAGCCTCTTTAGTAATGAATAATTTTTGCTTCGCTAGACCTATATTGCAACCAAATTTTGGCCTACCTATCAGCCATGGTAATTGAACCTTGTATCTCCCGTCCTTCCCCCTACGTTACAGTGCGCTCCAAATTCACAAGGGTGTCGTTAGCATCGGGTTCTATTTCACTACCCTGAACACTTAGTGTCTCAAGCTCCTATAATTATGTAATGTTGAGATTTGATAGAGAAAGCGAATCCAAATATCTCTGTGGATACTCTTCCATTGCAGTCCACCCCAATAACGTCTCAACGAAAACTATACTTGAATTTAGCTAGTGTCTCAATTCGTTCTGTGAGCAGTTTGCCTATAATTGCCGCCCCTAGTAATAGGGTAATGTCTATTACTTGAGGCCCTACGTCAGTTAATATTATATGTTTTGCCTATAATTCTGATTCCCTATCGAATTTTAAAATTCTAGACTCTGAATCTCAAATTACTCCATAGTCAAGTACTTGAACTGTGATGCTTGCGTCTCCTTTCAAACTAACTAGTTCCGCTTCGTACAGAGTATGTTGGTTATTCTTATATGTGACTCCTCCAAACAGACAATGACTTATTGCTTCCTTCCCAATAAATTTTAATGCTAATTCATTTGCAATGGAAGTAGCAATGTCCATTGTTGGACTCTCGTTCACAATGTACGACCTCAGTGAACCAGAATCCAATAAAACCCTCAAAATGTTACTTTTATTGCTGCCTTTGGCGTTAACAAACACGATTTGCAACACTACTCCATTATGTTTAATGGTATTGCTCTGTTTCACCGAGAATAAGTGATCTTTGGTGTCATCTTGTTTCCTACTTATAGTTATTTTTCAGAGGCAACAAAAGCAGGCCTTTTTCTCGGCCACTACATATCTACGTGCCTGTAGCGGTAAACTTAGCGCCTAATGACAATCCTTACTGTTTTGTGGGTCTTTTCCGCAGAAAATACAAACTATAAACTTTGCCTTAGCGCCATTCTCAACTGTTAGTATAGTGGCAGCTGTAGGAATTGGTTTCAATTTCTTAAGATTGTTAGCCTTAATTTCTGATGTGGGAAACCCATCTGTTGCCAGCCTGATCCTTTCGTCGCTTTCCACCTCTGCCTTAAGAAAATCCAGTAAGTTGGCTAGTAACGTGTCAGGAGTCTTAGAAGGGTCTTACTTTTTTCACCATAATTTAGTGATTAAATTTTTTAATTCTAGTTCATCATTGATGAACATTTTTTGACTAAGTTCTGCTAAAAATATAAATTTATCGATTTTTAGACGTTTTTAGTTATTTTTGTTAGTACATTTTTTGACATTTGACCTATTTATTGCGCTCAAAAAGTGTTGGCCATCGAATTCATCCTTTCGTTTGTAAAGGAAACAAGGCAGCCCAAGAACGGAATTTTTATCTCTGACGCAGACGTCTGCAGGACCTCCAGTGGTTGTGGCCACGCAGACTCTCTCTCTCACTCTCTCTCTCTCTCTCTCTCTCTCTCTCTCTCTCTCTCTCTCTCTCTCTCTCTCTCTCTCTCTCTCTCTCTCTCTCTCTCTCTCTCTCTCTCTCTCTCTCTCTCTCTCTCTCTCTCTCTCACACACACACAAACACTTTTGTTTTCTTTTTTTTAACAAAACTCCCCTCAAAGGCGGAGGGGGCACACCGTTGGATTGAAAAATAAAAATAAAAAATAAAAAAGGGGGGAGGACGCCCAGGTTTACCCGACGCCGGCTCTAGGGATAAGGGCAGTTGGCAGGACGAGGAGGAAGAATGGGATGAAAGGAAGTACCCCTATGAAATGACCACCAGTTCAAGTAAGAACCCCTCAGGGCGCGGGTGGTGGTACCACAGAGAACTCCTGCCGAGATTCCCGACTCGAGAAACTCCATGGCGCTTTTCCCACGCCACACCCCACGCCATGACAGGGTCGCAGCCATGACCTTAACGTTACTGGTGGCCACTTCTTTTAGCTCGGAAATCGCTTGCCGCTGGTCATTTCTGTCATACTTATTTATTTTAGCCCGCCAGGTCTGCTCCATGTCCAGGCCGCAACTGACAATCTAGACATCCAGGATTATGGCAGATCCATCGTGCTTGATGGCAACGATATCAGGCTTCTTGCCCCGGCATGTGATATAGTCTCTCTCTCTCTCTCTCTCTCTCTCTCTCTCTCTCTCTCAACAGCCCAACCGCTAGATGACAAAGCGCCTGCTATCTCCCGCTGGAGATGCGGGAGAGGCCCCACAGCTATTTGCTAGGATTGCGTCTCGGACAAGCTGCTTATAGTGGGGCTTCAGGCGAAGAGATTGGATTGCAGATAGCATGCGCATGGGAAAACGTTCTTGCAAGAAAACATTAATATGTCGTACCCCGTTGCGCACAGCCTCTGCCTCCTCTGCTGACATTCACTGCAAATCCTCAGAAGCATACCTTGGCCGCTCTCGCTCTATATCAATTGCAGCGATGGCCTGTACTGGACGCCTCTTCCAGACGTGAGCACTGAGGCCACGCTTGAAATGAAGACTCTCTCACAGTGGACACACTGGTGGGCATTCGCTGGGGTAGTGGAAGAGGAGGAGGAATAGGATGATGAGGAAGAAGAAAAGGGAGAGGATGGCCGACGCCTCTGCCTGGAGCGCCCCCGGGCGCCTCCCCTAAAACCACGCGTGCCAATGGGAGACCAGTTGACACGAGCCTCTCCCCTCATCACCAGCGGGTCATTTCACCATCCTCTGTTCACCCAGAGGGTGCCCGGGTTGCACAACGGGGACGAATGACCTTGGCTTGGGTAGGGATATGAAGGAGTCCGAAGAGATAAAAACACCAAGAGTTACCCTACCCCCAGCAACATCCACGCACGCAAACACACGCACAAACTCGCACACACACACACGCAAGACAGGGAAAAGAAGAAAGAAAAAACTTAATATATATCTAACAACGCAGGTTGTTAAACCGGAAGAAGAAAGAAAAATCAACAAAAGAAACAAATCTAAAAAAAAAAAAAAAAAAAATAATAATAATATAATAATATACTTGGGGAGGGGGGGGGGTGTAGTGTGACCAACCCCCCTACCCCCACACCAGTATTGGAAACACTGGGGTGGGGAGAAGGGGCTTATCACTCCTATCCTGGATAAATAAAAAGAGGCCACCAAATATATCATTCTCATACCTGCTTTTGTCTGATCACTTCGCCTTCCCCATCACTGACATATTTACATTCAAATATAAAACCGCAAACTTCAGAAATCGTTTCATAATTTCAGAATACCTCAAAACGGATTTCAATAAAGAAATTTACTAAACATTTTGATTTTAAAATTTTTTGAGTCATTTTAATAGCTTCAGTTTCGCTAAAAGCAATATTAGTGCAAAATATACGTCTAGTTACGGCTTGATAACGGGTAGAAAAGTTAAGGAGCTTCGCGAAAAGGCAGTCCTGAAATTGCTCCACATTATTAATGCTGTTTTCAGGTTGAAACACGCACTATCCCAATATAAAGTCGCAGAGGTTATAGGTATTTTCAATCCAGGGAAGTCACCTAATGAGAAATCAGGGTATCGACCACTATCCGTTCTTCCTTTAATGTCAAAACAATTCGAAAAATAAATTCTTAAACGGCTTAAAACAAATAGAAATTAAATTCTAGATAATCAATTTAGTTTCAAACAACAACACTCCAAGATATATCAAGTCCACCGAGTCTCTAACTTAGTGGAATAGGTCTTAAAAAGGTATACGAGTGTGTGGAACCATTTTTTTAAATGCAGCTCGGGGCTTTGACATGGTTTGGTATGAGGTTTTAGAGTATAAACTGCACAGAGATCTTCCAAGAAAGTACTACACTATTTTAATTTCCTACCTTGAGAGCAGACATTTCACGGTGAAACAAGATTATCAATACTCAAGCTTGAAGCCCATCAAAGAAGGGATACCGCACAGGAGTGTTCTAGGGCCTGTACTCTACTTCCTGTTTACAAGGGACTTAACCCAACGCGAAAACACAACTTCTCGTACTTTCGCAAATGACACGGCTATTCTCTCTGTTGGAGATGACATATAAACTGTAGCACGAATTCTTCAGACGTCTGGCGATAAGTAAAAACGGAAGTTGGTGGAAAACGTTGTCTGTTTCCTCGAAAAATAGTGAGTTACAATGTTGAATCCATTTCTACGGTTGGGTCATCATCAGTAACGAAAATTGGCAGACACAGAAACAGTTATTGTTTGTTACTGATGATGAACTAACCGTCGAAATAGATTAAACATAATACCTAACTCTTTATTTGTCGTGGGTTTTGTAACTCTTCATATGAAGTTTTCCACTAACTTCCATTTTGAAATGGATTTCCTCAACTTTTTCGCGAGAGATTTAGCTCGTTTCCGCTGATAGATAATTAAACTAAACGAATCTAATCCGAATCACATAAGCTTCACAAATCGAAAAATTACACCCTAGAACGTTGAGATCAACTCGAATGTTATACCACACGAAGATGAAGTTAAATACTTGGGTTTGACGCTTGACTCCAAACTCAACTGGAATATTCACATCGAGAAAAAGAAAGAGGAGCAAGGAGCAAAACGAGAAGAAAGAGGAAACTCAAGTTCAGAAGATGTATTGGTTGTTAGGAAGAAATTTCCAGCTCTCACATGACAACCAATAACTCATATATAAACAGATTCTTCGCCCTATCTAGACTTAGCGATATAGGTAGGTCTGGGAATTTGCTAGGAAATCAAATATTTAAAAAATCCAATGTAGTTAGATTAAAATAGTGAGAATTATCGTTGGTACCCCATGGTACATGAGAAACGATGATATTCATCGAGATTTAGGGATGGATGCAGTGAAGCAAACCATTCGAAAATACGTACGGAAGGACAAACAACGCCTATACAAACATGTAAGCCTGGAGAGGCTGAACGTCCAGGATAACCAAGGTGAACTCCGGCGACTCAAGCGAATAAAATCTCTGGACTTTGTTGTGGTATATCAGTTATGCAACGAAACTCAGTGTTATTATTTCTGCTACAGCATAAGTATAATTTTCAATTGCAATGAATGAATACTGAATATATACAGACTGTACACATTAAGGTCGCACCACCGGCCACAGCTTGATTCAGAAGACTAAATAACCTAGGCGCATGAAGATTAATTTCTCAATGACTTTGAATGAACAGTTTCTTAAGTAAACAGTTCCTCGATCGGTGAACTACTTTTTGAACTATTGCTTGATATTTTGAAATTGGTTCAGACGGCAGATTTGAACATTTATTATCTTCTAGAAATTTCCCAGTTTTAGACACATATTCTTGCTTTATCAGAATAACTGACCAGTCATCATTAGTAATCTCAAAAGTGCTTAATTATAGTCTATTCAGATGCTGTAGGTATCTACCGATGTTTCCACTTTTTCCCCCGTTTCGTGATGAAAATCTATAGGTACCAATCAAAATATGATGAAAATATTAAATTTTCATATACTTAATCTAAATAAAAGAATATATATCAGCATATATTTGAGCACTGAGCTATTTATTGTCTAAAATAAGCTAGTGTTTAACATTATAGATATTTAGATATCTAAAAATAATTTTAAAGAAATTTGTTTGAGATTTTCTGAAGTGCCAATAATTCGGCTCCTTCCCTGTCAATAACTCGAGCGTTATGTCAATAATTGGTTTTTCATCGTTTCAATAACTGGTGCATGAGTATCAATAATAGGGGACAAAAATGTCTTTCGAATTTTAGTTTCAAAAATATGATGAATCTGTATTTTGATAAAAGCGACAAGCGGGATCAGTAAAATAGACCCTGGGCTATGTGAACAACTTTGAAGCGTGACGATTAGTCGGAAAATAAGGAAGTAAGGAAGAGAAAAAACAAATGCTAAAATTGCCTTAAAGTGTCAATAATTGGTGCTTTTACCCTAGGTCTTCGACTAGGATTAAGACACATTGGATGGAAGAAGTGCGAATCGTGAATCTGATGATATTTTATTCTACGAAATGATTGGGAGGCCGTGTTTCAATACGATAGCTCTTCCTTGTTGTACATCACCTTTTTTGGGTCTTGCGGTTTTTATTGACTAGGTATTAAAACTTAAAAGCAGCATATACCACTGGTATTGTCGACTAATTGGGGGCTGACCTATCTGTTTTCATCGAGTTGGCTACTGTCAAAAATGTTTGCCTCAAGTAATCATTTGACGGCTGCACGCACAGTTTACCAAAACTTCCAGTGCTGCTACTGGACCCAACAAAAGATTCGTACTAAAATAATAGCTTGTATCACTAAAATATTACGGTCGCCTGCCTTAATGAATTGGCTTGGAAAGAGTTACGCTATCCTTAGGCAAATAATAATTATTTTTCTTCTGTAGAGGGGAGGACGGTGGGACGGATATTCATATCTCGCTCCCGCTTCAAAAAATACAAAACTTGTTCCGTAACTAACCTCAAACAAACGCCAAGTTGGCCCGAGACAGGGAAGTTGGCGGGATGACAGGGAGAGGATAAAGAGCGAAGTGGAGGGGGTAAGTGGAGAACTTTATCCCCTCCTCTCCCCTCTCCTTTTACACTCCTCTTCTTTTACAGTCTTCCTCCTCATCACCTAAAGCCAGTTTCACTTCCTTCCCATCCCAGAACCGTGAAGAGAGACAGGAAACGGGAGGGAGGCATGAAAGTGAGAGAGAACTTCGATGGAAAAACCAACGAGATGTGGATGGAACCTCCGGCTCCGTTGCTCAAGAGACCCCCCTCCCCCCACCCAACAACATTCTCCACACCGAGTTTGAGTGTGCCAGTAGGTTTTGGAAGACGTTTCAAATCAGGGTGTCGCAGTATATCGAGTTCAACACCGTGCTGGTCTTCGTATCTGATAGTGTAAACTATAATGAAATGTGCCAATAGTCTTAGTCACATCTGGCTAGTAAATGTTGCCTAACTTATAACTAGCGACGAATTTAGGAATCATTCCTTTTAATCTTACAGACACGTTCTAATGCAAAGTTTACACGAATACAGAAAGTCAACATACTATAGGCTTCAGTTATATTATTGTAGATATGACAACTTCAGCTTTGATGGAATCAGCGCTCTGGTTTTCACTTACGTACGTTTTTGTGTCTAAAAGTACAATATCACAGTCAAATATTACCATGATAGGCTGTTAGACCATTAAAACTAGAATGTCAGTTATCATCCAAATATCGTCTTGTGCCTATCACGTCCGCAACCAACCTCTGAAACAGCCTACTTCTTTGAGTTAAATCGCTTGATATTCCGCTCATACTTTGCACCAATGAACCTAGCCAGCTGGCCTGGTCAGCTTGTGTTGATTCAGTATACCTTTCACCCAATTATATTATCCTTTTCCGCTAATTTTAGTGCTGAGCTGATGATTTGACCTTTAGGTCGGCACTTACGCTTGTCCATTACATTGCCGCTGCTGCTCTCTGTGAGCTTGCCCACTGACCTGACCTTGAACTCTCATTTATTTTTAACCAGCCGCTCCGGCTCGCTTAGCTCGCCTGCACGTCTAGCCGATGGGTGGGTGGGGGGGGGGGGGGCAAGCTTCCCCGGACCCCCTGTTTAAGGTGTACTACAATTATTGAAAGTGACTGCATAGATGCGGTGGTCTTTGTCGAGAGGGACTTGTAGAATGAACCATTTGAGACTCAACCCCGCCAAATGCTGCTCGATCTCATTCACCCTATCTCGAATTTCACTCTAATATGTCTATTCCATGCAGGGTTATGATCTCAGGAGAGAGGACACAGTTCGTGACTTGGGGATCATATTGGACTAGCTGTTGCACTTCGGTCGACATATAGACTATATAACATCCAGATCAATGAGGGCTCTTGGCTTTTTGAAGCAAAATGCAAGAGAGATGAAGAGTATTCCTGCTCTTGTAACTCTCTACGTATCCCTGGTCAGGCCTCTGCTGAAGTATAGATCGGTTATTTGTAGCCCATACTATGCGGTTCATCAGGAGCAGATCGAAAGAGTACAACATGCCTTCCTTAGATACATTGGTTTTGAAATGGGTCTGTCTTCTGATCAGATTGTTTATCAAGAAATGGAAAGCCATACCAGTCTCGCCACTCTTTCCAAGTAATCCTTATAGCTCTCGGTAGTTTTATATCTCACATGGACATTTATATCTTTGTTAGCGTTAGGCATATTAGATCAGTACTGAACCATCTAGGGAATGAGGAACGGACCTTCCAAGTTTTAGGGACGAATCGTGAGATGGCCTCCCGTACAATCTCACAGCACCCTCAGTTGTTGCAGGCCAATCAATCGCAGAAAGTATGAAACCATTGCTTGGTAATCACCACGTTTAAAATTAAATTTGAATTTGTTAGGTAGGTAGAATGAATATACATCAGTCGGGGGGACAGTAAGACACTCGAAGGGCGGATGAGCAACATCGATAGGAAGAATTGAGTCAGTTTTGGAATCACATCAATCGGAATATTCGGGAAGCAAATAACGTTGTTAGCCACATTTGAGATGTATTAAACTGCTTCAAATTTAGGAGTTTCGTAAATTTGAATGAGGTTCTTCCACGGGAGCTTAGGTTGACAGTGACTTCCTCGTCATTCCAAATCTTCCAATATACGACAGGAATAATAAAGTCCCCTGTTGCCGGAAGGCCAAAATCAGGGTGAGACGATGACACGGCGTCTAGCTCGAGAAAGTGCGATTAGCATATGGAGGGGGGCGATCGAAATGACAGACAATCAAGTCCCATCAGGAGGAAACCAAGATCTAGAATCAAAGACAAGCAACTATGATGACGCGAACGTTGTTCGATTGATCTTCCTCCATTCTGGTTGGGAAAGCCCGAAATCTGGATGCTTCAAATAGAGGAACGATTTCGGAATAAGGAAACCAGATCGGAGGCTAGTAAGTTTAATAAACTTCAGACACTAAAAATTTTGAGAACACAGGAAAGACGTTCGATTATCGTCCGATTCCCAAAACTAACAATGATTCTTACATGTATTACAGTAATACATGATTGTACTTTGGAACCGGATTATTCGGAATAGAGACTCCCCTCTGATCGTGAAAATGGATGAACCTTGTCGATGTACACTTCTGCCTCTCATTTACAGTATTCATTCTGGAGCTCTGGGCAAGAGATTAATGTTTGCACTCTGTAACATGGAAGTAATGGCTCTTCAGGAACTCAGAACTCTGCAGAGGAACATGTATACTTGTTTAATACATACTTATTTGGATAAATCAAAAGGAACGATAGAACTTAGTTTTTAATGATTTTCCCCCCTACGATTCTCCCAAAAAATTCCATCAGTTTTTAAAAAATCTTACATAATGAGGCACTACAGTAAGTAAAAATAACCCCTTCACAACGCCATCAAACTTTGAGAGTATTAAAATATCGTTATAAACGGCAATTTTTTTCTTTTTTTATACGCGGAAAACACTTGAAAATCAACCATGAGTCGAATAGATGTTACAGAACCGTGTGCAGCCACGCACTTCACGTTTTAACCTACTAATGGCGTTGTTACTAAGGCATCTCTCCTCCTTCCGTGTAACTCTCAAAATCGTTGAAAAACGTCTACTGAGTTTTACAGAATCTCCTTTCTTTTTCATTAGTTCAATGAAGAAAACCAAAATATTCGTTATTGATAACCGATTATTGACTTCATTAATTTCTTAGATGAATTCGTAAACTATCCTAACTCCAAATATTTCGTTACAAAGGTCACACAATTTCACAAGTATTGAAAATGTTGAAAATTGCCACTCCATAATGTTATTTAACAATCTCAACTAAATATGTTAGTTGCTTTGCGTCAACAACTTTACTATAAAAATATATTGTTATGTTTTTTTGCCTAAACAAAGGAAAATTTTATTTTACATTCAAGTGAATATAAAAGATTATGGGCCCAGATTTTGCTGAACACTTTGGTCAAAATTCTAGTATATCGTTAGGATTTTGGCATTAGGAGTGTGGTGCTGAGAATTGCATTTTGTATTTACGTGAATGTAAAATAAACTTTTACTTTGTTTTAAGAAAAAAAACACAATAATATGTTTTTATAATAAAGTTGTTGACGCAAGGCAACTAACTTATTTAGTTGTGATTGTTAAATAAGATTATGGAGTGGTAATTTTCCACACGCCCCCTCAATCTCAACTTCTATAAGTCCAGCCTTTCTTCGGCATGCTTTGTGCTTCTGTTACGGCAGTGACTTCGTCAGGAAATTAGCTGGCATTTTTTGAATACTCATGTACGGAATTTTAGTGATTCCATCATCAGCTATGTGTTATTGAATTGCTGCCAGATATCAATATGTACGGTTCGCTGGTGATACACCGAGTTTCCCACTATCTGTTGAGCTCCTTGATTGTCATTGAAATTTTCGATTGGAAGAGTAAATGCAACTCCGAATCCAATCATGAGGTTCATCAAATTAATATAAATCTTCTTTTGCTGCTTCCGACAATCCAAGATATTCTGCTTCAGTGCTAGATAGAGCTACAGTTCGTTGCTCCTTCACCGACCAAGTTACGGAAGTTCCGCCCAGGTTGAATATATATCCAATAAATGAGTAACGATCTTCTGGACAATTTCTCTAATCAGTACTATTGTTTTTCTCAAAAGTAAGGCAAATTTTTTGAGTTCCTTTCAAGTACCGAAGTACTCTCTTTGCCGCCTGCCATGTCTCCTCGTTATTTTTCGTGTTGTATTGCCTTGGAAAATTGAATCTGAAAATGCGATATCAGGTCTTGTTCTTATTGCCAAATAAATCAAAAAGCCAATTAGCGAACGAAATGGGTATTTCTTATTTTCTTCTGTTCCATTAGTAATTTTGGTATTAACTTCGAGTGGAGTCGAAACTGGATTACAGTTTTCCATTCTGAATTTCTTCAAAATTTCGGATTAGTTCTTTCCTGGTTCATATTCAAAATTCCATTGTTTCTATCATATTCAAAAGCTATTCCCATATTTTTGTTTAATTTTTCCAATTTGTGTATATTCTTAGATTTTAAAACTAAATCATCAACATACGCAGATAGGAATGTTGGATCATTACCTTTGTCCCAAATGTAAATGCAAGGGTCAGCAGATACCATCTCCAAACCGAGTTATCTCCACTTCTCGTCGAACTTCAGGTACCAATGACGACCGGACTGCTTGAGTCCATAAAGCGATTTGTTCAGTTTGCATAAATTTTTCCCTTGCTTGTAGTCATCTAGCATTGCTCGTGCTCTTGCCTTCACTTCTCCATTTTCTTTTTGAACAATGTCCCTCGACATATCTTCTAAACATTCTGGAGCTTCCATATAGATTATTTCATCGAGGTCACCATTCAGATAGGCTGTTTCCACGTCCATTTGAATGACCTCCATATTGTACTGAACTGCAAGGGCCATATGAATCCGAAGAGAGCCTAATCTCACTACAGGCAAATATGTCTCATGATAATCTATGCCATATTGCTGAGTATATCCTTTTGCCACCAATCTGGCTTTTCGCCGTTGCGATTCTCTATCCGCCTTGAATTTTTTGCACAAAATTAGTCTGCAACCAATCACGTTTTGACATCGTGTGTTTTTCTCCAAAGTCCAAGTGTTGTTCATGAGCAGTGGGGTAAATTTTCTTCTGATGGCTGTTTTTCTCTCCTCCTACTGTGGGCTGTCCAGTGCATCTCTTATTTTAATTTCAAATATAAATCTTCTTTTGCTGCTTCCGACAATCCAAGATATCCCGCTTCAGTGCTAGATAGAGCTACCGTTCGTTGCTACTTCACCGACCAAGTTACCGAAGTTCCGTCCAAATTGAATATATATATCCACTGAATGATCTACGATCTTCTGGACAATTTCTCCAATCAGAGTCGATATATCCCACCAGTAGACTGTGGTTTTTCTCACAAAAGTTAGGCAAATGTTCTGAATTCCTTTCAAGTACCGAAGTACTCTCTTTGCCACTTGCCTTGTCTCTTCGTTATTTCCCGTGTTAAATTGACTTTGAAAATTGACCGGAAATGTGATATCAGGTCTTGGAAGCTCCAAATACATGCCATTTTCATCGAGAACGATCATTGGAATTATGTGAATGGAAAGAAGGTGAAACCCAAGGATTCCGCTCAAGCCGAGGAATGGGAAAATGTTGATCTGAAGGCAAGATCTGATTTGATTTAAGACATTAGTCCATCCCAACTGAAACTAATTAAATCGTGTGAGACGTCCCATGAAGTTTGGATTAAGCACAGAAACCCCATATTTATGCACAGAAACCCTGAACAAAGCAGTTTAATCAGATTCACGTTGACATATCTATCAAATTGATATTGATAAAATTGTTGATATGGATTCATCAAAATGAAAATTCAAATCGGTATGTATGAAATGAAATGAAAGAAATTAGTGAAATTATTTGAGTTACTACATTGAAATTTCAGAAATAAGAATTCCAGGTTCCGTAGCAACATAATCGAGGTTTAGGTGATTGTGAGTGAAGAAACAGTTCCAGGTATCGCGTTGCAAATGGACGTCCGGACCGGAGAAGAACGATCGATGAGAGAAGGTGAAGGCAGTTGAATTAGAAAAGAGATGCGTTGATAGAGGGCCACGCTTTGGAAGGAAGCGGTTTTGAGAACAGCCACCAGGTTGGAAGAGACAAATGGTCGTATTTACAATGGCTGAACAGTACGAATGTTCACGGCTGAGTAAATCTGAGGCGAGATCTTGATCTGATTTGCCTCTTGTTCTTTTCAGGTAATGACCCAGTTCTTTTGGGACGCCCCTTTGAAGCGGGGCGTAATTGTCGTTGATGCCTGTTAGTAGGGTTGAGCGATTCTGTAAAATTTTAACGAATTAAGGATTAGTAAATGCTCAATGCTAGGTGCAATTAAATGATCTTGTACTAATAATTTCCTTATAAAAAATAGTTTCTGAACGATATTTGAAAAACAATCTTGTGACATGCTCCTCTCTAATTCATATTCAGAATGTACTACTATTGTTAGTTCCTGACAAATACCTTAATATCAATCGACCACCTCCTATTTTATTTAATTCCATCAGCTGAAAGATCCCAAAATGAGTTTCCCATAAAAGTGCAACGTGAAAGATATCAGAATTGGATGTAGACGAAACAACGTTGTAAAAGAATCTGAATGACGTCATAGAGGAACGACCTGACCCCACGTCCGCCTGATTGACAGGAGGGGGGGGGGGGGGGGGGGCTCAACGCCCTCAACCTAAGACGTCATTTATTTCTTATAAGTTTCTTCCAACCACTTGGACTATCTAGTGGAAATTTCGCAGTGAGCGATTTTCAAAGGCGCGGAATCTGATTCTTAGATCAAAAATGATAAATTCGAAGTCACGGAAGATTCTCATTAGTAACGGCATTTCTCATTAAGCATTTCATTTTCTATTCTACAATTATGTGCTTTTTTTTGCCCATTATGTACATTAGGACTCATGAATACGTGATCTTATTATTGATAATTGGTCTTATCTGCTTTCAGACACTGTTCAGCGGGAGGCAGAAAGGATGTATATTGGTACGTAGTTTAAATTTTGTACATACTTGACAATGAGTGTGCAAATCATAGAATGGAAAACCGTATACTGACTGAATGTGAAATATATAAACCCTTGTATTATTGATTTTTCATCTTAGGTTAAGCTAATACGATGACCCCTAAAATGTTCGTGGTTTATTATTGGTTTATTATTTTAAATATTTACCCTCTGAAATCGAACAAGAAAACAAAATAAAGCCCCTTCAAAATTTGTACGTTTTTCTGAATGTGTATAATTTTATTAGAAAATAAGCCCGCCGGCCATCTTGAGCTTTTTCCCCAAACTACTGGACCTAAATTGGGATAAAGAAATCGCATAGACACATATGTGAGCTAGTAGAGCTTGTATCCTCAGTTTCACTTTCGATAATCCCTAAGTTGTAAAATTGGCAGGTTATAATTACAGCACTTTCAGCTTGTTCCTGGATTTTCCATTCGGATATCAAATTTTTTTCCATCAGTAGTATTTGATCAGGGGAAATTCCTGTCCGTCGTTCGTGTTAAAAGAGTTTGGATCTTGAAAACATTCGAATCAAAAATACTTACTCATTGCTTTTTTAATATGTAATTGAGGTATAATTTCTAAGAATCGAAATCGATCACCCGAACTGCCTAATGTTTAACCGCTCTTCCCCAATATAGTGAAATTCCTTTATAAACTAAGACGATCGAACAAGCTGATATTATTACAATGAAATTCTCTTCTCAACAAATTGAGTTTACTACAACTTTTGTTACATATTGACATACTAGTAATAGGGAAGTATTTTGTTTTATTTCATTCAATGTCTTTCGGTGGGTGCCTTTACTTGAAGATATTTGTAGATTTACCACACGCTGCAATGAGTAGTGATCATCTATAGAAAAGTGATCTGCACAGAAGGGATCAAGAAATGATATTAACCTTTGTGCAATAATTAGTTCTTCATTAGTTATTTCATTTTCTTTTCTTTTTTTTTTTTTTTTAACCATATAAATCAGTTTTGAGACACCTTGAATTGAATTTTCTGATGACACAAAACGCTCTGACGAGTTGTGAGATTCTTTATTTCATCTTTTATCCTTCCATTTAATATGATACCTGTCGAGTTAGCTGATAAATCGAAAATCACATTATGGAAGTATGAATTCTGAGGATGGCATTTCACGTGTTCATTTTTTTTTTTTTTTTTTTCAATTAAAAAAATAACGATTTGATAATCAGTGTAAACACAAAAAGCCGTTCAATTAACTTTATCACATAACAGAACATTCTTCGGAAAGTATGAGTATTTCGAAATTGCTGATCACAACTATCGGCTGACATTTCGGAAAACATTTTGCAAAACATCTTGCCTAAAACCATTACTTTTTTAAAGATATTTGATAAACAATAGTTAGCCGCGTTGGATTTGGGACCTACCTAGTTCCCGCTTTTCCATAAAATTATTAAAATTTAATAGGGAACATTGACAAACAAATTGTTATGTCAGAGCCTAACTTTAAGGAACTATTATAACTTACTAACTAACTTTATTGTCTATTAATGATGTACAATCAGAGTGTTAAGTACATGATATGAGCATGCACTTAAACTATCATGTAGATCCGGAATTTAAAAATGGGTTCAAAACATAAAATGAAATGAAATGATGAATGGGTTCATGGGGTTGTTCATCATCAATGATATGGATCTAAAACTAGGGTTGAACTCATTGTAGTATGAAACCATTAGGTCTCTAAATCCTTGGCCATCTTCATACTGGTTTCTACTTTACGTGATTCTGGACTTTACGTGACTTTTGGAATATATGGCAACTGTTCACCTATTAAAAATACCACCGAAATTGATGATAAAAACAGAAGTGCGTGGAATTAAAAAATAAACGCAGAGACTACTTATAATCTGGGTACGATGAAATCCATAGGGGTCGATATCCAACTGTATACACACAATCCTTGAAAATTTAATCGAATTCGGATGGAAATTTTGTTCGTAGGTGGAAGCTATTGACCCGACAGTGGAGAAATTCGAAGTAAGGTGTAGGGTCCAATAACCGCAGGTCGTGACATTTTCAATGACATCAGCTCCACTGGTTACAAGATTAGTAGCACAATCATTTACGATCCCAAAATTGTTCAGGATGGCATAACACGTGAATTGCGAGTGACTAGTACGATTTTGGCGGGATTCTTTCCTCGCAAAAATGAAGACAATCTTCACCTTCGCGAAATTGGGCCTGGGCGATCTTGAAAATCCAATCAGTGTTTCAATAAAAAAAAAAAAAATAAATAAATAAAAAATAACGTTAATAATCAAACAAGGAAATTATCATTTAGAATATAATAAAGTTAACAATGTTAAATATAATAAAGAGAAGTTTTTGTTAACAATGTTGTGCCTGAAAGAAAAGAGCTAAATATGTACACAAATAGCAAAAATTTATCATATTTACGGCCTTGGTCTCTTGGGTAATATTATGAACGCTCCATTTCTCCGTCACCAACTGACAGAAATTAATATGTTATCGTTGAAATCAGCTAAATCGAAATTACAATTTGAATCACCATATCGTTAATTTTCCTAACATGAGGTTTGACGCCTATGAAATTTTCCAATTTTACCAAGCCTTTTCTGAGTAGTCTTTGTTTCAAAATTAAATACCTGAATGGAACTGAACGCACATTTAAAACATATATCATTATTATCATTATTAAAATTCCCCACTTTGATTGGCTCGGAAATTGGATTATGAAAGATATTCTAAGTACGATAGGCTTCGCCAATTCATTTTATTGGTGAATAGCATGTTCGATTTAAATAGCCCTCATGATGATTCAACACGATTCCGAAGTTTCTGCTATCCGGGATTTCTTTAGCAGCTGTTTCAAAACTCTTGTGTTCTGCAGTACAGTCGATGGGCATCGTTACGTTCAAAATGATAGATTCTATCACGACCATTCGGTAGGAACTATCGATAAAACGATCAAGAAAATTGCTACTGCCCACAAACGAGGACAGGAGGTCATGTCAACACCGAAGCTGGCCAATCTGTTGATGTTAACGACTGTTCGAAAAAAATTGAAGTGTTCGAACTAGCACAGTACATATCAGTTGCAATGTTATCGAGCCCGTGAATAACAAGTTGTGTGCCCTTTGTGTTGATTTGAATAGATTGGGTAATAAACGAATGGCTAATAAGGTTCCAGTCACGCAACAGGACCATATGAACGAATTTCGTAAGGTATTGTATTATTTCGAAATTTGAGCACTTTAAACGTATAGAAATAGTTACCTGACTATTAACTTTATGACAAAAAGTCTTGTTCAAAATAAAAATTTGCAATTCAAAGATTTAGGATTTGGAGAATTTCTTGCAGTTTTACTCGTAATCGGTTTTGTTTAGCACTTATTGATGACATTTAAGTTCATTTTCAGCACAACGTTGTACACTAAATTTTCTACTTTAAGGTTGATTAGATTATGTCGCGAATTATTCTGCTAAAAAATATAATTTAATTATTTTAGTCGGTTATTGTAATTTTTAGTGATTATTTTTACTTAGTACTTTTAAAAATATTTTATTTAATCAATTTATTGTGCTCAAAAAATGTTCATCCTTTCCTGCAGAATGATTGGTGTTTGTGTGATAGAATGATGAATGTGTGATAGAAACGAGTTTTTGACTCAATACCAAGGAAATTTTCCGTTTGGCTCATAGCTTGTATACAGGGTGTAACAAACCTAATGGTCAAAAATCCAGGGATCGATTTTACAACTAATTTGCAACAAAAAGTTCTTCCAAGCGATTTTTTTTTTTTTTTTACGCTTAGTTTTCGAGTAATTCAATAAGAGTATTTGAGATTTTATTCGTGTTTTCAACCTTATTTCACAAAAATAACCATAACACCCTCGAATGACAGTGAAAATTAAAACATTAGTACATCTTTGGAAAGAGCATTAAATTTTTCACCACCCTTATACCACTTTCAATTTTTGTAAGCAGGTTTAATGGGAGAGAAATCCAGCTGAAAGTTTAAATTCGACAAATCTTGAGAAATCTGTCAAAATTGGGAGCGCTATAGCTCGAAAGTCTTTTATTGGGTTTTACCCGAGAATAGAAAAACTGCTCCGAGATTGAATTTTTCTAACGGTGTAGTTAATTTAACTTTTACCATGCAATTAGGGAAGAAAACTGTGTTTCAATGTTGAAAAACATGAATCTATGAAAATAGGAGTTTGGGGTCTATTTCTACGTATTTTTTACACTTGCATATCTCCCAAACCCCGTTATTACAGAATTTTATAATTTGATATGTTTTTACGGGTAAAACTGGTTGTTTAAAGTGTAAAACTCTGTTATCACGGAGTGGGGGAATTCTGCAAGTGTTGCCATTCGATTCAACGTGAAAAAAATACTTAGAAACCGGTCTCAAACTCGAATTTTTTTAGAGGCTAATTTTCCACGAAAACCCTTGGTTTCGTGGAAAACCCCATGTTTTTCATCATACAATTATACTTTTCTACTTTAATTCGTGAAGTAAAATAAAAATTGATTATACCGTTGGAAAGGTGAGATTTGGGCCAAGTTTTTTCCGTAACGTGCGTGGGAATTTAGGGGATTTTGTATGCCGTCCTGCGATTTAAAAAATACAATATTTTCAAGTTTTGACAATTTTTTCACTCTCGTGTGAATTCGTGACTACTAAATCCGCATATTTTCATACGTTGGGTAGCCTTTCCAAAAGTAAATTTAATGTTCTTCCCAACGGTATCCTCAAATTTGAATTTACTCAATATGAAAGGGAGTTATAGCCGAATTTGCCTGAAACCTTGTTAGGTAAAGTCTGAAACTCAGTAATAACGGAGTCAGAGATTTCTGCAAGTGTTACCATTCGATTCATGAAAAAAATTCCATTGATACTGTCCCCAAATTTATCATCCGTCATGGAGTCATTTCAAAAAGAATATATATATATATATATATATGAGGTGCGGCTTGAATCACCAAATACAAAACTAGGACAGTAAGTGTAAAATTGACTATACCGTTGGAAAGCTGGGTTATTGGGGCAACTTTTAAGGTTGCATTATGTAAAAATCTAATAGTATCATTCGAACTTGCACGCGTTTGAATTTTCTACTTGACATTTTCTAATTTCTCCAAACTCAGCTTTTAAAATGATTTTTCACCTTTGAATATAGTTCGAATTGAATAAATTTGCGTGAGAGCAATAGAAAATTTAACTTCATTTCGAACAGTATTCTTCAATTTGCGAATGATTTATAAATTAACCGAGATCGAAAACGAGAAAAAAATCATAACATTGCTACACTTCCCTTAATACTCAATGTTCATATACTATAATCTACTTTATACTATAAATCCCTTTATACTTAAGAAGAGTTTTCAAGAAAATGTCAACTTTTCGTTGGGATTTTCGTTGGGAACTGGGGGAACTGTTTGTTGGGAGTTAGTTACCGAATCGAACATTAGCCGGTGGTGTACCCAAAAGTGAGCCACTTAGCATAAGAAAGAAGACTGATAGGAAGGACCGAAGAGATCAACTTCATGTTGAGCTATTGAAACGAGCTTGGTTGGGTAGGTATGTAAAATGTACTTTAGAATAAAGGACTGAATTTGGTAGATATGTAAAAAAAAAATAAGTGCTTTGTTGCTCTTTGTTTTTCTTCTTTTTCTATTCAATAGACAAAGGTATTGGGTGGTGTAATTATTATAATTTTTTTAAATTGAGAATTCTCATTTATTCTCCTTCGTTTCAGATACAGATTCTACGAGCAATCGCTTGAAAAAATAACCCATAACTAATTCGCGTCTGTGTGTCTAATATCGTTTTATTTTTTTTTAATCTTGAGAAAATCTTCAAGTATTAATCCGTAAGAACACACTAAGTATGAGAAATATTAGAACACCCGAGGAGCTTGACTCCATTGCCATTCAAATGCAAGCCGCAATCAACAAAGCATATGAAGCAAGTTGCGGGCTTATCGCCAAAAACAGCAATAGTAATGCTCCTTGGTGGAGTCATGAGCTTGAGAGATTACGTACTCTTGCGAGGAGGCTCTTTGATACAGCCAAAAGAAACGGTGAATGGGACTTATACCGAAGATACCACACCAAGGCACTGAGAAGGACCAAAAGGCCATCCTGGAGGAAATTTTGTGAGGAATTGGAGGATGTCTCTGCAGTAGCAAAACTCCAAAAGGTCCTCTCAAAGGATATAGACATCACCAATCTGGTTTACTCGAGGAGGCAAATGGAAGTTATACTAATGATATCAAAGAAACCCTGGAATTACTCATGGGAGTTCACTTTCCAGGGTCCACTAACGTAATAGGGGATCAGTTGCCCCAATTTAAGGATCAGGTTGACCGTCTTCCCAGTCAAAGTATCCTAAAAGTGCCAAAAAGATGTTCATTCCAACAAGGTTAAATGGGCAATTGAATCATTTCAACCTTATAAGTCACCTGGGGGCGATAGTATTCTCTCTGCTCTGCTTCAACAGGGCATAGAGCTGCTTTGCCCTATAATTTTACAGACATAAAGCAAGCTATTCTCTAGCATACATTCCGAAGGGTGGAGGAAGGGAGGATAGTGTTTATACCAAAGACGGGAAAAATCTCTTCGACCCAGCCTAAATCTCAAAGACCCATTAGCCTCACTTCTTCCCTCCTAAAGGCAATGGAGAAAATCATTGGCCAAATGATCAGACATGATCATCTTTCTGTCAACCCAATTGTAAAGGCCCAGCACGCCTACCAAAAGGGTAAATCAACTGAGACAGCTTTATCCGAAACTGTCTCTTTGATTGAAAAGGCAATAGAGGGCAAAGAGATGTCCCTGTGCAATTTCTTTGACATATGTGGAGTCTTTGATAACACCAACTATCTCACTCTGGAAAGAGCCGCAAGGACGAAAGGGATCAGTGCTATGTTGGTTATCAAAGTTATTACAACAACTCAGGGGGATGAGAGCGTCACTGCCCTGGCAAACAGAGGACGCCCGCTGGGTGGAGTACTGTCCCCTCTACTCTGGTTGTTGGTAGCAGATGAGCTACTTGTGATATTAACTCAAGCAGGATACGACGTTGTGGTCTATGCGGATGATCTAAATATCATTGTTAGGGGCAAGTTTGACTGTGTCATTTCCAACCAGATGCAGGGGCCCTCAATATCATACAAAAGTGGTGCTCTGCTGAGGGCTTACACGTGAACCTGGAGAAAACCACTCTGGTCCCCTTTACTTATAGAAGGAAATTATCCTTAAAATCTCCCAAACTTTAGGGTTAGAGAATCTAGTTCTCCACCCGAACCACCCCCACTGCAGCTCTAGAGATTCTATTAGACCTCACCCCTCTGCACAATTTTGTCCAGAGGACAGCCTTCCTGGGGGCAAATAGGATACTGCAGGCAGGAAAACTCAAGCTCCCTCCACGTGAAGGTAGTCATTTGGAGATATTGTTTAAAGTACAGACTGATCCATTGACTAGGTTAGTTCCCAACACAATGTTGGAAAAAATGAACTTCGACTTACCCTTTAGGGTGATCAGTAGTGATCGTGAATTCTGGAAAAGAGACATGCCTCAATTTGAGCCAAGTTCACTCCTGTGATACACAGATGGATCCGTGATGAATCCATCTGGCAGGGCAGGCCTGGGAATTAAAAGGCCCAAATTTCAGCCTATCCAAACCACTGGGCACTGCTACCACCATCTATCAGGCTTAGATCCATGCCATAGAAATATGTGCAGAAGAGATTACCAGGAAACGACTCAAAGGTGCGAAAATTCATATTTTATCTGATAGCCGTTGCTCTAAACGGTATATCTGCCATTTCAATTACATCTCAGCTGACCTGGGAGCTATCTAAGCTCTCTCAACTCTCAAGACCGCCACCCATGGCAACACTCTCACTTTGCTCTGGGTACTTGGTCATGAGGGGATAATTGGGAACGAGGAAGCCGACTGCCTGGTTAAACGGGGGTAGGAGTCTTACCCTGCTGGCCCGGAACCCCTTTTGGGGATAACCAAGAGCTTTATTACTCTACAGGTAAACAGATGGGAAGACAGCAAAAGTGCTGAATATTGGCAAAACACTCCTAAGCAGAGGCAAGCCAAGTGGCTAATAACCATCTCAGCTCTTCTGTCACTCAGGCGTAAAGACCTTCGCATTATTGCTGGTCTCCACACTTGCCATTGTCCACTGAGATACGATCTCCACAAGATGGGCAATGCCAGGACCACAGATTGTCGCCTCTGCTGCAAAGAGGTCGAAACAGTGGAGCATATCCTCTGTGATTGCCCAGGTGTTGCGTCTACAAGATTCCGACACTTCGGGAAGGGTACCCTCTCCCCTACCGACATTGCTCAGGAAATGACAAAAAAAACTCCTCCACTTTGTGAGAGAAGATGCAATAAAACGGGTTCTTAAATAATAACAGGGACTTTTTGTCACGATAGACCTCGTACCCCCCCCCCCCCCCCCCCCCCCAATCACTTTTCGGGGGAAAGCAATAACCACATGCGATTCATGATTTTGAGACGTTTTAGTGAATTTTCTTAGGAAATGAAGCCATTTTCACTCTGAATCACGATCTGAATCGCATTTTTCGACATGCGCAACACCAACTTCAAAAAAGCCCCTCCTCCGCCTTTCCTCTAGCAATACTTCATTTAATAATAATTCATTACTCATCTGGGAGGGAGCTTTACAGCTAAACTTAACCCTTATGGTGTAGCAGAAATATTAACAGTGCTTTTCATTGCACTACTGATATAGCTCAACAAGGTCTAGAGGTTTGATTCGCTTGAGTCGCCATCTAAGCAATATTGGTTAGGCGTTGCAATGAACCGTTTCTCATGCGATTAGCGAAGTTAAGCAGGTTAAGCGGGTTAAACTTGGATGGGTGACCGCCCAGATAAGGATCACATATCCAAGTAATTTTCACGCTTCAGCACGGCAAACCCCTCACCCCTCAAGGGGGCGAGGCAATGAGTAGCTTTAAGCAAAATCATCAGAACGATTTCTGATCCTCCATTTGGAGGACAGCTGATGGCGTCCGCTACGCCCGAGGCAGTCAGACGAAAAGCCCCAACCTGCAATGTTCGTATACTTCACTTACTTTTTAGGACGTCCCTCAGAAGCTAGTTCATACAGACAAGGCTTCTTATTTAAGGGGGACGGTCTATTGGAATTGATCCAGGGTGGTAGGGGACAACCCAAGCATGAGAAAAAAAAATAAAAAATAACCACATACAAATCCGTTTCAGACCTATTACTACTTACTGCCGATTTTTGGACCTGGCTCCAGGACTATTTGAATATTTTTCACGAGAGGACGCACCAATTTTGACTCATCGAGCCCATGCACAAGAATGAGGGCCGGTTTCTCCGAAAATCCCTAACTATGGTTGAATTAGATCATTGTTTTACCGAACAAGAGTTTTGAACGTTGATTTACAACGAACGGGTTTCACGAATGTATTCAACGATTTCAATGTTATCAGCAATAATTGATTTTCAGGGCTTTCATGAAACGTAGATTTGAAGTTTAAACGTTGATTTACACGATATCAAGGGCGCAATTGCCCGCAAAATGAACTTGCGTCTACGGTCTGCGTCTACGGTGGAGAGATTTCCAAAGCGATCTAGTGGGTTTTTTTTTCTATCACTCCTGTTTTTAAATTATCCGCCCCCTGGTGGCTCTTTCCTCAACCCAACTCGACTTTCCACGGAGTTTTGAAAGATCAGTAGCGGTTCTGTTGCACCTTGAACCTTGATCTCACATTTCTTCATATGCATTGCATCATTTTCTAATTAGCTACCCACTAAAATGATTATGAATATCAAATGAAAAAACTTGAATTCACAAATGCATGGCAACGAAATCGCATTCGATTCAGAAAGTGGAATACCCATGGATCTGAAAATCGCACGTTTACTATTTTTAAATAAAAGTGGGTTTCATTGTAAGGAGTGACCGCAATTGCATTTTCTTACGAATAGTACCTTTTTTTTATGATTTTTCAAAGTTAAAAATCATAAATAACTCGTGTCTTATATTTTTATCCATCATAGGAAGCCGAGACCATTCCAAAAATTTCAATGATGCAGCATGAACGTATGAGCGAGTTTCATCAATTCAATAAATTACCATATAATAGTATGTTACATTCTTTTGAAATTTGAACACTTTGAGTGAAATGAAGTTGTTACCTACCAATTTTGTGTCTGTTCTGAATAATATTCTTCGATTCTTCTAAGCGATGTTTAGGCGTTTTTAAGTCATTTTTAATGATATTGTTTAACACATTTATCGAAATTTCTGCTCAAAAAAGTGCTGACCAACGAACTCATCCTTTCATTTGGAAAGCTCGATTTTTTGCGCAAGTACAGATTTTTATGTCAATCCTAAGGAGAGTCTGGAATGACACACACACACACACATGCCCGAGCGAACGTACGCACGCACGTGCGTTAGCCTGCCAGGTCTGTTCCATGACCACGCTGCCACTAACGACCTGGACATTTAGGATTATGGCAGATCCATCAGGCTTGATGGCAACGATATCCAGTTTTTTGCCCCACCCACTCGGCATGTGATATCGTCTCTCCCTTTTCACACCATCACAACCTCAGAGTGACAAAGCGCCTTTTGTCTGCTTGGATACGGTATCGTGTTGCGGCCACCGTGAGTAAGAGGACACAGCTGCGCCACATGATACAGATTTTTATTTTCACCTCGACAGGCTTGGCAAAGGGTGTCCTCTGTCCCGCGACTACTCCTTTAACATCGCACCGAGATGGCTAAAGTTGCCACCCGGACGTCCTGCAAATGGAGATGGTCGAGAGTTCCAATGCCTTCTGAAGCCCAATCCACCCATTGGGAAGTAATGGGGGATTCTGAGCACTGTCGGAGTTCTTTACCATCTACTGACTCATGCAGTGTGAACTTAGCAGATGAGCTAGGTTTTGGAGCAGTCGGTGTAGTTCGGTCGCACCACATCAGCTGCTGCCTGACGAAATCCAGGTCAGCAGTAGTAAGAGCGACCTCCCAGCTCGAGCTCCCATGGACGAGCATGCATTGGCAGCGTAAAGATGGGATGCTGGCTGAGAGAGAGATAATACCGAGTCCACCGGCCTTGACCGGTGTGTGAATATAGGCACTTGGGACACAAGAGCGAACTTCATGATCGAACCCAAGCAGCCTCTCCACAATAAGCTTACCAAAGACAGAGCTTTGGCAGTAATTACGTGTGAAGGAGCCTCTACTGTGCCTTCAATGGAGCCTTGGTGCTCCATTCGCAGCAATGCTGGCCACACTCATGAATTCAACTCCAAGGTACCTTCGAACCTCCAGCACGGATTGGGTGGGGAAGGGTGACCGTCTCATGACAAAATACTCCTCATCCACCACCTTCAACTGATGCTGGCGACCCGACGGGACCATGGACACTGATCCACACTTATCTGAGTTAATCACCAAACCACACCTGGCTAGCTGCTCAGCAAAGGCATTGAGGGTCGATCAAACCCTATTTCAACTGAGACCTTATCAAAGGCTGTACCCTCGACCAGGTTAAAGAGGAGTGGCGTCAGAGGATCCCCCTGGTATATCTCGCCGCCGAAGACAACATCCCCTGACATCTCGCCTTGTGCCTCGAAGGTCTTCTCACCTTCGTGGTACAGGTAGGAAACATACTCCATTGAACGAGCAGGTGTCCCGACACCACGAAGGGTAAAATCAGCTTGAGAAACCCATCTTATCCGCTTAAGATGTAGCTTATTTTATTCCCATTCAGCTTATGACGCTGAACTTTTGAATGAGATCTCTCTGGGTGTATTAGGGTATAACTACACAGACCCTGGTTCCAGTTAGGTTATAACTACAAAGACCCTTGTTGGAGATAAGGTATAATTATAAAAGACTTGAGAAACCATTCATTGTAATCAGCAGAGTGAGCTCTGTATATATATATATATATATATATATATATATATATATATATATATTTTTTTTTTTTCCTATTTTTTCCAGTTCAACTTGAGATACTGAAATTCGGCAAGGGCCTTCTTTGGGTGAGTTAGAGTACAACATTAATGTTTAGATACCGCTCTAATCAGCTGTGTGGGCTCTGTAGCTAATTGTGTTTCTATTCCACTAAAAATGTTGAAATTGGGAAATGAGCTTCTTTGGGAGTGACAGTATATAATTACAATCTGGGGAACCATTGTAATTAGCTAAGGAAGCTCTTAAGCTAATTTTGTTCCTATTCAACTTAAGATGCTGAAATTCGGAATGGGGCTTCCCTGAGTGTGTCAGATTATAACAATACAGCTTGAGAAACCCCTCTAGTAAGTTGATTGGGCTCTGCAGCTAATTTAGTTCCTATACCACTCAAAATTCTGAACATTGAACGTCATAATGTATAATTACGATTCGGTGAACCATTGCATTTAGCTGAGTGAGCTCTTAGGTTGATTAGTTCCTATTCAACTTCAGATGCTCCGTGTATTCATGGCACTACTGATACAAATGATTAGCAAATCATGTGATGGTACACTGTGACCTACATTAATTTAAAACTTGAACAGACGAGCGAAGCGAGGAGGCTCAGCTAGTTTTCTATCTATGAATAAATACTAAAATAATATTTTCTCTCCAGATTAACTATTCGTCGCACGGTTTCAAAGGCAGGTAGTGCAAAACAAATATTGTTAAACTACATATACATCAAGGTTCCTTTTTACATCTTCATCAAAACAAACTTTTTAAATTTAAAATTAGATCTCCTTCTGTAGGGAGCGTATTAACGTAAAATGTATGAGTTGATCTGGAGTGTAGGACGGTTGGTAGAAGAAACCGCCTGAACTATGAGTCTGCCCAAGCATATAACAGGATAGAGAGGTTTAATCGTTTAATCAATTGGGGGAATACACAAAGCCTTTCTTATCGTATTCAACGGATTTTACCGGAAAAAGCTCGGTGCCCTCGCTAAGCTCGCAACAACTGGTCACTCATAAGCCGTGTTTCAGAATAATTAAATCAGTGACCGAAAGATAACGATCATTGCAGTCCGACTGGAATAACAAGAGGCTTATCATTCCACCTTATTATTTCGGAATGAGATCAATTTCGCGCCCGGGTGTTGTTCATTGCGAACAATACCGTCCTTTGCCAGCCATCAACTGTCAGCTTTTTTCAACAATATCAAAACCTTATAGATTCTTATTTAAAAGGTTATTCATGTTTTTAAGGCTAATGGGGACGGGTGTTTAGTGTGATTCTCAGATAACGGATGGCGCTAGCGTCGGATAAAACTTTATCGGGCAAATCTCCACTTGAGTTCACATTTTTTTAAATCTGGCTTCAGAATCATTATCAGGACGAGTAAACCTATCGAGCGATCATATAACATTGTTTAAAAAAAAATTTTGTTGTTGAAATTCTGACTTGAAATTTTAATTGCTAATTTAATTTTTTTTTTTTTTTTTAATTAAAAAAATCGCTAATATCCCGTGTTTGGAAACAATTCAAGTGTATGTTGGCACAGGCATGAAATTTTGATTCTGAAAATTAGTGACCGCATGTGAGAATTGGGAGCGAAAAACGTGGTTCCAGGAAAATTAGAGTGTATTTGAGGGGCGCGTGCCTTGGCGACGCCCAGCAACTGATCTCATCCGCGCGCGTACGAACCCGCTTACCGAGACGTCTCTCGATTTTGTACTAACTGCTTCTTCCACTTTTATCAAAATATACTTTATCAAAGTGTTAGGTGGGGTTTTATTTTCATTTTTTATAGGAACGTCCATGATAATAATTTGTTTGTATAGTTGTGTGAAAACAACTGGAGGAGTTTGACGCACTGAACGTATTATTCATTAGATAGGTATCTACCAACCTCGTACCTACCTACCTACAATAAGAGACGAGCAAACACATATCCGAAAATACAAATATGTATTTATCCTTTAGTTTTTATTATTTATAGTTGAATTTCTTTGTAGGTACCTATATGAATAAATTGTTATTCATATTTTGGCAACGAATATTCAAAATGCATACTCGAAACTATGAATATAGGAATTTTATTCAAAGAATATGAATATTTCAGTACTTATAGAAGTACATATTATTATTCAATTATTTTTGAATATGAAATAATAATATTCACGTATCCAATAAATATCTCGATAGGTCCCTATTCAAATTTATATTCATCATTCAATTTCACAAAACCTAATTTTTGTCTACTTGCTGCACGAATACAAAGATGGGTGAGGGAGCAAAATTGAATTCTAGTTATTTTTGGTGTTTACCGCGTAAGTGAAGGGACTAGATCTCAAAATTCAACGTAGAATACCGAGAATTTGAGTAATATATGATAATTTCAGAGTAGGATAATGGACTAAATTTAAAAATCTGTCACGAATCAGCCGAATCCAGCCGTGAAACCCGTTTTTTTTTTTTTTTTTTTTTTTTTTTTTTTCAAAATAAGATGATGAAATTCACCCTAAAGATCCTTGAATTTGAGTGATTATTTGTTTTACAAGATAGGTAAATGGACTATATTTCAAAATACATCGAAATTCTGCTTTCAGGTAAAGTATTGCACAATAACAGGTTAATATTATGAATATCATTTACAAATTCAACAATAAATAATTCACATAATTCAAACAATAAATCATAACAAAATTCATTATTGACTATCATCAATTACTCATTCATCATCATAAATAGAATGGAAAGAAAAACGAACCAAAAACACAAACGAATCTGGGCGCCGGTACCTAACCGCGGTAGGCAAGAAGCGAGCGTTGGTCTGCGGGTGAAAAATGTAAACAAGAAATCAAGAAGCTAAATAAAACCGAATGCGAAACCCCCCACTCCACGCCTTTCTGCAGTCGTAGCGAACCCCCCTCGTAACCGACGCGTCCGGCAAACGCATATCAACGTCTAGCATCAAGCATTATTACAGTTTCTAGAAGACATTATCACCATCAATTTTGCACTGCTTTTTTACACCTTCATTCTTACTCTAGGTCTGATTCCCTCTACAATTATTTATGAGGATAATTCTAGTACTTAGGTAGTTGAGATATGTAAAAATATGGGATGTTAGCGTTTTCCAGGAAAAAATTGTTCAAAATAATATTTTTGAACAAAATACAAAAAAATTGAAAAACTAAATTTTTGTTAGCGCCCAGATTCTTGTGTGTTTTTGGTTCGTTTTTCTTTCCATTCTATTTATAATGCCTAATAGGCGATATTCCAATAAAGGCAAGTTTACTCGAATTCTCGGTATTCTACGTTGAATTTTGAGATCTACTCCCTTCACTTATGTGGTAAACACCATAAATAACTAGAACGCAATTTCGCTCCCTCACTCATCTTTGTAATAATGCAGCAAGTAGACAAAAATTAGGTTTTGTGAAATTGAATGATGAATATAAATTTGAATAGGGACCTATCGAGATATTTATTGGATACGTGAATATTATTATTTCATATTCAAAAATAATTGAATAATAATATGTACTTCTATAAGTACTGAAATATTCATATTCTTTGAATAAAATTCCTATATTCATAGTTTCGAGTATGCATTTTGAATATTCGTTGCCAAAATATGAATAACAATTTATTCATATAGGTACCTACAAAGAAATTCAACTATAAATAATAAAAACTAAAGGATAAATACATATTTGTATTTTCGGATATGTGTTTGCTCGTCTCTTATTGTAGGTAGGTAGGTACGAGGTTGGTAGATACCTATCTAATGAATAATACGTTCAGTGCGTCAAACTCCTCCAGTTGTTTTCACACGAATACAAAGGTTCCAACTATACAAACTAATTATTATCATGGACATTCCTATAACAAATGAAAATAAAACCCCACCTAACACATTGATAAAGTATATTTTGATAAAAGTGGAAGAAGCAGTTAGTACAAAATCGAGAGACGTCTCGGTAAGCGGGTTCGTACGCGAGCGGATGAGATCAGTTGCTGGGCGTCGCCAAGGCACGCGCCCCTCAAATACACTCTAATTTTCCTGGAACCACGTTTTTCGCTCCCAATTCTCACATGCGGTCACTAATTTTCAGAATCAAAATTTCATGCCTGTGCCAACATACACTTGAATTGTTTCCAAACATGGGATATTAGCGATTTTTTTATTAAAACAAAATTAAATTAGCAATTAAAATTATAAGTCAAAATTTCAACAACAAAAATTTTTTTTGGAAACTTTGTTATATTCGCTCGATAGCCTAGGATGAGACAAACTCAAATATATATTTAGATTAGAAAATTGATTGACTGGTGTGGAGATAATCAAGATTAACTATTTGTATCTTCCCTCTCTCTCAAACAACTGTCGTCCCCTTTAGCCTTAACTTAATGTTCCAACCGATGATGTTGTCAGGTAAAATACGTTATCAGATTCACTACGCAGATGTCATTACAATGATACTTATGTAAATATATATATATATATATATATATATATATATATATATATATATATATATATATATATATATATATAAATTTGTTTTCTTGACCACTCAGTATATAAATTCTTGTATTGATTTTTGAGGGTTGGTCAAACCACAACCCAGATTTGACCAACAACAACATTTGACCAACCCTCAAAAATCAATACAAGAATTTATATATATATATATATATATATATATATATATATATATATATATATATATATATATATATATATATACGTGTGTGTGTGTGTGCCACAGCAATAATATTACCATTCACCGCGTCAGACTGATTTATCTGATAAATTGAGTAACTGACAGCTTTTAACCCGATCATGGATTCTCATCCATCCTCAACGGGTTGCTATCGGAAAATACATTCAACGGAGCATTCGAGGACCGGGTAAGGATTTATTCGGCCGATAATGCTAATCTGTTTCCGAACGACGACGCTTTGCTTCGGTTTTCAATCTCGACTCAGATTCATTGTTTTTTTTGTTTTTTTTTCCTGTTATATCATTGTGTGATAGTTTTTTGTGTATGTGGGTACACCTTGGAACAACCAGCATTCTGGGTTTAGTCTTTAGCATTTCTGAGGAGCACCTTTGGTAAGTTAAAGTTATGAGACAAACTCTACATCCGAGAGGAGCGACTATGAAGATGTATGCAACTGTAACGGACTCCAAACTTGGACAACCATGATTTTTTAATGAGTTTCTATTAGTTATCCAATCGTCGTTCTTTCACGCTTTGATATATATAGAGAATCGAGTTTCCTTCCTGTCGAGTTCCTTGAACTGTAACGGGATTATATGACCTCACTGAACTAGTATGAAATGTTGATAGCACTTGAATTATGATTTAAATCATATATCAGGGTGCCTATAAAAAAAATCCTTACTTCTAGGGTGAAGTCTACAAAAAATTTGGAATAAGCAGTTTCTCCCTAAGATTTTTCGAAAACCTCTTCATTTCTGAGTAATTCAACTTTTAAATTTTTTTCATGGCTCACAATTTCATTTCTTTTTTAATATACCAACCGTAACATGACATAGAAAATAGATAGGTAAAAGATTAATAGAATCTCAGCAAAAGCGTTAATTTTTCAAGAAGGTGATCCAGGTGTTCCGGTTTGCAATAAGAGGAACTACAGGGTGATTTTTGAGCCCAATATTTTCACTTCTAATAATTGTGAAATTGAGAGAAATTCCGTTGTGTTTAGTATTAACATTCCCAACCCTCGAAAATTTTCATTTTCTTAGTTTTCCAGTACCTATATGCAAGTCTACTGCTTCTAAGATAATTTTGGGAGGAATTGCCGTCTCATTGTTAAAAAAGTAATTTTTTTTTCTTTTCCAATGGAATCTAGGTTTTTTATATTCAATGAGTTTGGAGTCAATTAGTTAATTTTTTGCACTGAATCGAATTGTAACATCCCAACTTCGTTATAAGCGAGTTAATGCTACTGGGATCGCACGCACACACTTTCTTAACTGATAAATTTTTTGTTGATTTTTTAAGATCGATTTCATTTGCTTTAGAGGTAAAACTCTGTTGTAACGGATTTCGGGAGATCTGCAAGTATTATCATTCGATTCAGCGTAAAAAAGTACAGGGAGAGCGAACCGAACCTCATTGGTTCATTTTTCAAGATAATTCTAGATTTTTTTTTTATTGTTTTTTTTTTTTTTAGATAAAAAAAGCGTATTTTAACATTGAAACGTCATGTATTGAATTTCATTGGTTTGAAAATTATTCGTTTTTATCAACGGTTCTAATACAGTTTTCATTTTGGAATTTCAGAGAAAATGGTTGATTTTCTAAAAATAGCCGTGATCCACGAAATAAACGTATGAGTAGAATTACACAGAAATAACGACGTTTTTTCTGGTTCTAGGATATTCTTTTTGTTCCACATTATTCGCAGTTTTTTTATTCAGAGACATCCTGTATGAAAGCGTTATTCACCCTCCAGTTTTAGAGCAATAGTAACGTCTGTGAGAGGGGTCCAACCAAGATTATGATCTATAGAGTCACATAAAATACTACTAGTACTGAAATGTTCTTAAAACAAAACTTTTCAAGATACCATATAAGGTACCGCGTTTGATAGTCATTTCTAACAGAAAAAACGTCTGCCAAGTAGGGAGGGCTGTATAAATCCCACGCATATTGTAACGTGGACATATAGAATTAGTAGAAGAACAAAGTAGGAGTCGAAATGATTGATAAGTCGACGTTATTGCCCATGCCCAAAGACTGCTATGAATCCAACGGTAATATTAGATATTAAAAAGATACTACCTTTTGAAATCTTCTATTCCCACCCAAACCATGGGCTGGTGGGCGGGAGGGGGGTGGGAGCCCCTTTTAATGGGCGGTTTTTTCCCCCAAACGCCTGATCTTATATCCGCTGCCACATTAAAATTTGATTGAGAGCACTTCGTATTTCAGCGACGAAGTTACATGTCAGGACCCGTGGAACACGATGGTGCCGTCAAAAACGCTGAAAGATACTGTCTTCCCGGAGAAATCAGCAAAATAATGCGGAAAATGGCGAAAAAAACAAAAATGCGTTTCCCACTATGGTTTTTTCCGCCTTAGACCGAGTAAATTTCGACGGCTTTTGCTCAGTTTGGTCTTAAAATGTTCGTTGAAGTTCCAGTTTGATCCCATGCGAGTTTCGAGACATGAAATTCTTTTTTCCGATTGTAGTGAGCGGAAATGTAGACGAAAACGTCGGTGTTCGAGCTTATTCCGACAAAGCGTAGTTATTCGGATCTTTGCCTTCGAACCTCTTGATCTCGGGGAATTTCCCCGTTTGCCCTTCTACGTAAATAAAATAATGGCCTACCTTAAAAAAAAAAAAATAGAACTGGAAAACATATGCGTAAAAACATTCAACATCTCACTGTTCTGTTATTACTGAAATGTTCTTAAAACAATACTTTTCTTGGTTTCACATAAGGTGCCGCGTTTGATAGTCATTTCCAACAGAAAAAATGTCTGCCAAGTTGAGTGAGCAGTATGACTTCCTCACATCGTAACATCCCACACCAAGCGAGCGAAGTGAACATTTTTTGTTTGGCTGGGCGAGGAGGTGAATGAAGACAGCCGGAGCGGCTAATAATTTATAATTCAGCATCAGGCGATGATGTTTTTCACAACAGGAAAGTTAGGAAACAAATTATTGTCCCATGGAGAGTTGGACTGCTTCGGTTCTCACAAGATTAAGACCGAAGTACTCGAAGTAATTACTGAAGTTATTAAAGCTTTCATATATTCGGTTTTCATAAATATCACATAATTGGGGATCTTTTTGGTTTCTTGAGACTTCGTTGATAGAATACCTGCGAACCAACGAAATTCGAATCTTTAGATTTTTGGGTCAAGAATAACATGGCTCGTTCCAGCAACTGTCTTTAGTCACTACAGTTAAATTGTTGAGACCAGTACGATTTTTAACTATTTTCCAAGGAAACTGATTTACTTGATATAAATCAATTCAGTTCAGTATACCCAATTGATAGATTTATGTAATACTGAATTCGAAGTGCGTACCTCTAGTTTAGTTTCATTTTCCCTCCATTATAATCAACCTGATATTAATCGTAACAATCATAAGTTACTCTATTAGTGGTCTATTAGTTTTTTTCTTGATGTATGAGAAAATAAAACTCCTTTGCTCATCATGAAGTCGGTAAAAAATCACATGATAATTGCACCGATTGTATAGACTCACGGCATGATGGTCGTCTCACGGAAACAATAGCGTAGTTGCCAGGGTCGTTACTCTTTCAAGAGAGTGGCTTGCTGAGAGCATTGGGTAGGTAGTCCCTTGTAGCTGAGAGCAAGTGGGAAATAAGGGCTCCAACTGGTCCTTTTATAGTGTCCTACCATCGCTCTGGCCTCGCTTCTACCTCCTCATTAATTCATATACACAAGTGAGCTTAGAAACCATAGTGTGAACCTAAGTCTTGCTTTTGCAGTAATATTTACCATAGGTGAGGTATGCAATTTTCTTTCACGTTTTGTCACTACTTAAGATTAAATGTTCAACTGTTGATATGCTTAATATTTCACGAAGTATGACGTTTAAATAGGGTTCGTTCAATTGCGAAGAAGATATTGCACCCGAACTTCACGAGTTTGCAGAAAGTTCACACTGTCGGAAAGAAATGTTTTATCAACTTAATAAAACAAGAGCTTTACAGTTATAGACTACTATTCATTATTCGCTTTTATTGAATATAGATCTACAAGTAGGTACCCAATTTTTTTGTATCAATTCTCAGTTTCATGGATGTTCTCTATGGGAATTTCTGGTTGGTGTAATTTTATAATACTTTCGAAGGGCATTGTTGACACGAAAAAATATAGCATTTTTCAGTCAAGTGAAACCTTTTTTCTATCAAATGCAACTTCGTAACTACCAAATTAAACCTTGTTCCAATCAAATGAAACCTCGTACCCACCAAAAGAAACCATGCACCAAACAAATGAAAGCAGTTTTCAACCAAATGAAACTTTTTTCCAAACAAATGGAACTTCTTCGAATCACCCAGAGAAAAATGACATTTTATTTTAGATTTTTGCTAAACAAGTTAATACAGAGGCACTACAAATTAATTTACTGAAGCGGGTGTCCAGATGCTGCGGCAGCAGTTTCATCATCATGTTATCACGAAGTTGGAGCAGTCTGTCGCGGTGATCAGCAATATTGTGGACCGAAAAGTTTAATCACAAAAAGTTTAGTCCAAAGTTTAGTCATTTGGTTGGTACATGGTTTGATTTGGTAGGTACGAGGTTTAAATCGATTGGAACAAGGTTTCATTTGGTCGGTAAGACGTTTCATTTGATAGAAGAAAGGTTTCTGTTGACTGAACAATGCTGTAAAAATTATATATATACCGTCAAACCCCAAGAACATCAAGTGATCGAGTTTCACTTGTCACCACATTCTTTTTCGGCGCACAAAACTCAATGGCATTCTTCGGGACCTTCAAACCATCTTAACATCGAGCCCTCAGACACGTGATGTTTTCAATGAAACACCTCGATTGGCCTACCGACAAGGAAGGAATCTCGGGGACATACTATCCCATCGACATCCTCGATCACATCCCCCACAGACACAACAAGCCGGTTTACACTCATGTGGACGTGCAAGGTGTAAGTTGTGCAATTAGGCGATAGAGGACCCTAACTTTACCTCTGCAAACACCACCCACACATACGGAACTGCAGAGTGCCAAAAGATCAAAAATCGAAATATCAGATTCTTTCTTTCCTCTATATATTTGTGAAATTCTTTCTATATTTGAAACAATATATATATATATATATATATATATATATATATATATATATATATATATATATATATATATATATATAATCGACATCAGCCCTTCTATTTATTGTGTTCTGAGGAAATCATGATAAAGAAATATCAGGTTTATTGTCCACAATGCGCGCGTTATTGCACTTTTAGAGCGGAAATGCGCACATTTGGAGCGAAACTGCGGTTGTTTGCACTAACCAAAAATATCGAGTGGTGGGTTTTTTTTTTCATTTATTTTATGTAAAATTCAAATCTGAAATTAAAAATTGGGTTCTCATTTAAAATAACGAAGTTGATGTCAATTGCGCATGTATGGGCACAAGCGCAATGCGCCATTTTATCATTTTTTAAATCCTTCCAAAAAACATTGATTGAAAAAAATATATTTTTTTGAACCATGTTAACGATTTTAGCGGGGGGGGGGGGGGGGTTTGGGGACACCCTGTATATATATTGTTAGGAGCATAGCTCCATTGTGTTATTATGAAACGAGCAATGTTGACTGCATCTATTTAGGTTTCTGTTGACAAGAAGGAAAAGTGTTCGTTAGAGAGTTTTGTGTTGACGTAATTTGATTGATTGAGCTAATAAAGCATCCTGTTTCTCACAAATCGTGTACGCTTCACAAGTGGTGTCAGAAGTGGGATTCCTAAAAAAGTACGCTGAAGAAGAGATCAGGAGGAAACCACGTCACCAAGAAGAGAAGATGAAGCTGTATTGGAACAAACAAATGAAGGACCTGTGGTAAATCGTCAAGAAAATGAGACAGAGAATGCACAAGATCAGAAGCTTGGGTCACGCATTGATGACATGCAGCAGATGCTGACTACCATTCGTGCAGACGACTGAACAGTCTACTAATAGCTAAGGAGATGTTTCTACCGACAACCTTCAGACGTGCAGTTGTCTACTTACCTAGTAGGTATATGAAAATTATCCGCCGTCAATGAACTTTTTATTTCTACCCCAAGTAATAGAGAATCCAGGTCGGACATGTACAGTTCGTGTACACGTAGTTCCATTGGCAAACGTCTACTGATGAGGTAAGCCAAGGCAAAAGTTCCATCCCATCAGTAGACGACCAGCCCATCATGTGCGAGGCGTGCTCTTCTGACGTACATGATGGTTAAGCAAGTTTCTTATGGTTCCTAATTTTTAAAGAAGATGATTTGCTGTCCGACTCTCTCTTTTCTCCTCAGTCTACTGGGGTCTCTATTGATATCCATTCAACTTCTAGACTATGGGAATGCAGTACCACCAGAAAGACTCTTCTCACAAGGTCGTGCGTGGCTATCACTTTACTGCGTGGACGCCCTCTACCTCAAGTATAATATACTAACCTGGCTATTCTTTAATGGGTGGAATGGTTTTATACGAACGCTGACCATGCAAATAGATATATAGGTAAACCAAAAATAACCCCAAGACATATTGTCATTTAAACCTGTCATAGAAAACATTTGGAAAAAGAAAGATATATATATATATATATATATATATATATATATATATATATATATATATATATATATACTGGTCCTGTTGAAATATGAATGAGACAAAACACATCATGGATATACGTTGTTGACAAAGACACGAGCTTGCATTCATTTGCCAAACTATTTCTTCGGTCGGAATAATACGACAGACGTAATTTTTTTGGGGAAATGGAAATACCGAAGAAATTCCCAGCTCGGGGCTCGTCACCGCGTGAAAGGCAGGAAAATTCCCCAGGCGTTATTCTTTGCTACGATTCAGTCTTTCATACCGCGGGCCGCCAAACCGTTCGACAATGATGGATGAAAAGAACACCACCCCAACAGATAGGAAAATGAGCGGAATGTTGGCAGAGAGGAGAGTGAAGGTGGAAGCGCCTCAAAGGCCATTATTGAAGGAGACGCAGTCATTTTCCACCAACAATTATGAGGATCAAAAGCATTTTAGTTCGATCGACCGACGCCGACACCCCGGCCGGAGAGATATGATCCTCGGTTTTCTTTACAGACTCGGTGCGGCCTCACAAAATGCGACTGCTGTTGGCGATTTTTTGTGCTCCCTATTGTTTGGCAGGCGCAGTTTTCATTAGGCGAAACGAGTCGGTTCCAGTGTTTTTTTTTTTTTTTTTTACGGATGCATTGGAGAAGAGTGGGTGTGGGAAGAGAAAGAATGTAAAAAAGGCAGTGAAACTCAAACAAAACTTGAATGGATTTTTTTTTTTTTTTTTTTTTTTTTTTTTCCCAGTATCCTGCGGCATATGACCATTCATGTTTGTCAGCTCCACGAGTCGTTCTTGTATGTGTTTAGCTTCTCATAAGTGCAGTTTTTTATTCAACACACCAACATTTACGTAACTCATGAATTTCACTGAGTTCAAAAGTAGAAGAAAACTCACTTCTACCAAACACGGCCAAACAGAGATAGACCTAGGTCCTTTACAGCCCTTCAGGCCAACGGATCTACAGTAAATTTTAACTACAATGCATTAATTAGATTACCTACTAACTTTTCGATCGACGGTTAGTTGTTGAAACATACTCCAAGGTGCAATGGGGAAGGTAGTATGCAAAGAATCGCTTCAAGTCTCAAGATCTTCTACCCGTTAAAAAAAAAAAAAAAAAGTCCCAAAGTATCTCTGAAAGTACTTTAACAAAAAAATGACGATTGTTGTTTCTGTGAAGAAAAGATATGTTCTTTTAGTTTAAAAAGGACTTTCTGCTTTTGACTAGAAATGCATTTTAGTGGAAATAGTGAATTTTGATGATGAATAATTTCATATTTTTGCAGCCAAGTGTCTAACACTTTGTCCAATGGCTATTCTCGACCTTATGAAAATATAGGTCATAAGGGTCACCAAATCAGTATCTATATCAAGTCTTCTTGATATTCATCTGCCCTGTCCTATAACTAACCTACACACTCAAACCTTAAATTACTTCCACGCCTTAAATTACATTCTCACCTTACTACCTAATACTACAGATCTTATCACAGAGTTTTTCCCTTGGTCTAAACTAACCTAAGTATACCCCTGACTATACCCCTCCTAGCTAGACCCCTGACTAGACCCCTCCTAGCTAGACCCCTAATTAGACCCCTCCTAGCTAACCCGAACGGCCGGGCCCACGGACAACCCCTCCTTCTTATTCATAGGTGTCCATGCATACTCCTTCCACACCTCGTAACCCTCTTCTACCCTAACTATTCCTATGTCCCACTCCAGCTTCAGATGTCTCAACCCGGTCATAGCCACCATGCGCTCCCGTGCAAATCTCTTCACATTTACACAGCTCATTCTCTCTAGGCTAAACCCATGCAACTTGTCCTCGAAGTCACCGTGCCCAGAGATCATCTAGGCCGTGTGAAAATCGAAGACCATCCATTCAGCTTTTTCCCTCTCACGCACACTGGGCAACCATTCATACATACATCTACCTTTCATGCTTTCATCCCATCTCCTTTGCCATTCATCCGTCACCATTTTCTCTAGCATTCATTTTCTTTTCATACCAACCACCACTCTTCCCCGCCACTCAACAAGCCCATTCACTCTTAGCCAGTATCCAGCTGCCAAGCTCAATATCAGCACCGGCCACTACACACACCGCATTCGTTGAAATGGTCTGATAGAGGCCCTAACCATTGATATCAGCATACATCTAAGCCCGCTAACTAAAATACGCCTGGTGTGGCCCGTCAAAAGGTCCGCCCCATACTCCGGCACCGTAGACCACGATTGGTACACACATTTTTAGAATTTATTTATTGGCATAAATTTTACAAAAATATGTAAACAATTATTCTGAGATTCAAATGAAGTTATTCTTAAAATTCACCTACATTCCCCTATAGATGGTCATCACCTCCCTTCTTTTGATTCCCCAGTCCCTAGCTGCCATCCTAACTAAACCCTCCATTGCCTTCCTACCTTTTGCTACCACCTGGTCTACGTGCTGGTTGATCTTTCATCCTTCTTCCCATATCAAGACAAACAGTAGTGAAATATGTACAGAATCAAGGAAGTGTGCAACGGTTTGGGGCGGTATTGATTTACTGTAAACTTAATTTTTCAACTAACAGAACGCGAGATCAACAACATAATCGCGAAAATCTGAAGTACCTAACCCCACAAATTGGGGTGTCTCGTATCCCTCTCGTAACACCGATGTATCTAAAGAAAAGTCGATCATTGCTTCTTGTGGTACGGCGATTTCCCCGAAACTCGGGAGTCACCAGAAATATAAATCAATTAAATAAATCCCCTTTTCTCCCAAAGTAATGGACCAAAGTTTATAAAACGTGTGTAATCAATCACATATGTATTAAGTTAGTCCTGAATCGCCGACATCGATACCTAAAGGGTTAGATTGAAGGGCTGAATAAAAACAGAAATTTTAAAAGTTCCGATATAAGGCTTTTTTTTTGTTATTGATAAATATCATTCCAATGAATCGAATGAAACCACCCGAAACGCTGCACCACTGCAGCTTATGCCCACACTAAGGGCGTGTACATAGTAAAATTTGCCTTATGAACTACAACCATCTTATCGAATGATATATTCGAGCTTATCATAACTTTTGTTATATACAGAGTGTCTACAGTAATTATGGGGCAAACTCAGAGAATCGATTCTAGAGCTAATTTCTAGTCAAAAGTTCCTCCTAGAAGTTTTTTTTTTAGTTATCAAATTTTTAAGATTTTTGTCGTGTTTTGTACCTTACGACATTAAAGCGATGAATACTCCCCTTGAGAACACTGTAAAATAAAAACTTGGAACGGAGTTTTACACGTCAACTCGCAGATTTTCAATTCATTTGTTACGCTCAATTTTATGTGTTTTTAAGGGTAACATTAGTTAGTTAAAGAGTAAAACTCTGTTATAACGGAGTTGGAGAGATCTGCAAGTGTTACCATTCGATTCAGCATGAAAAAATACGTAGAAACTGGCCCGAAACTCGAATTATCTTTGACGGTCATTGTTTACAAAACCCTCGATTCAATAGACATGTTTAAACATTTAATAACTCAAAAACAAAGTGTTTTAAAAAAATCTAAGGGGCACTTGAATGAAATGAAAAAGGAATGAGCTTTAGAATCGATTCCTTGAGTTTCTCCTATAATTACTGTAGACACCCTGTATATTATATTGTCGGACTGGTGAGGCGTTGGTAGGTGTTTTATTTTATGTTAATAATTTTCGGTTGGTGGGTGCCTACGCCCTAGGTCTGTGTTCATATACATATAGATAGTGATGTACAATTACATTTTGATTGGTTGTCTTGTTAGGTAAGGAGGGACTAGTAAGTAGTAGGTAGGTGCTTTTGGTAGGTGCATACATCTAAGTGGTTGTATATAGATAATGTAATGTATACCATGTTTGATAATTGTAGCCCATTGATCTACGAAGAAGCGCTATCTAATACAGACATATTAAATTGGTGTAGTAATGATAACGTATAGTATGATAATAAACGCAAACCCTTAAACGAAAGTTCCGTCACTAGCAACTCCAAAAATTTGACATTTTTGGGACTTGGGCGTTCAAAGTCACCTGATACATACGCAGCGTCAGATATTCTCGGGATCACTACAGACCACAACCATAATTTTCCTTCAAACGGGCGAACTCTGAAGCTCGAAAGTACCTCAGCACAACTTGAAATTCTTCCTATTGTGTTTCACTTCTTTGATTGTGAAAATGGCACCATTCAAAATGCAAAGTGGTCATACCTGATTATATATAACGTGAACCATCATTACAATTCATCACAGCCGAAGAAACTACGGTATCAGATGAAAACTGGGATTTCATGATGCGATTGGAGTGATGGGGATGTAAAAACCTTTGTAATTTGTTAAAGGACTAAATTTTAGAGGAGTCCCCTCCACCAGTTTTGAGATGAGGTTTTCACCACCAGATGGTATGACGAAGCGGGTACAGATGAAAGCCAGTATTCTCCCAGCTTCCGGGAGGATATGAAGGATAAGTTTACTGTGAGTATGTTAACAATGTCACGACGGAAAGAGAAGCCGTTGTCAAGTCGTATTTATCTTTGCTCAGAGCCTTGCAGGCTCTTGTTTGTAAACGCCCCCAACCGCTCCCCCCCCCCCCCTTCCATATTACCACTACTACTCACGAGCCACTCACCTTTCGTTGGAATTCCAGCACAATCGGAGTGTAAAACATGTATGAAACGTGTATTGGGGCGTCGTCGTACGTAATTGTGTTTGTGTACTCGTGTGACTACGTAGAGAGTTGCGGAGGTGGTGAATGATTGTGGGTGAGAAGGTGATACGAGGCTGTGGAGCGTGAAGGACGAAGGAGTAATGAACGCTCACACCCCACTGGTCTTAATTCTCGCGGAATCAATACGAGTAAATTCGCTTATTTATCGTCATCTTGTTAGTCAATTTATACCTTCCTATCAGCCGAGCCTGAAATTAACTGGTGTGCCCGAGTCAAGCTTCCAACGAGTACCGACATAAGCCAATTAAGGGTAGGTTTATCAATAACCAACTTTATCTGGAGAATACCCACCCACATCATGCTGACACCTAGATAACTCAAGGAATGAACTGAGCACCAATACTATATTGTCATTATAGAGATGAAAGTGTGGAAGAGGGGACGCAAATGAATTAAAAAGTGGCAAAATAATCACTTTTGTAGATCAATTATGAAAACCCCAATTATCACAACGTTTACGCCTTTAGCACAGATTTAAGCCGGAGCCTCTACAGTTAAACGACAAGAAGCAAATAAACTTCATTCCATACTCTATCGATGTTTTATTTTCTAACGTGGTCGGAATATTGGCAAAATTTAACGTTCAAAATTATTAATAATCATTTTGATAAATTGTAAGATTGTTTGAATGTCGGTACGTCCATCTCAATCAGAGAACAATGACGGAAACTGAAAGATTCCAGGGTCTGCACCCCTTTAAAGTAGGTATAAATGAATGGCCTCTATTGATGAATGTCATTTTTGGGGTAATTGGTTAGAGGGTTTGAAGAAGCATACTCTAGGATGAGCATACGTCCACAACGCTAAGTTCTCCATAAAATGACCGAAGAGAAAATATATGGGTGCTATATCTCTTGTTTTATTTATTGATTTAAGCCATACCTCAATCGGGAGGGTGATTATTGACATTGAATCAGGTGTCAAAAGGACACTGCAAGGAGCGCGATTCTAAGGGGAGCCATGTTGACCCTTCGTCATTAAATGGATTGCTGTCATGTTGAAGTAGAACACTGGCAGGTTGAAGTAGAAAAACATTAACTACTTCTCCGCAGAGAAAGGCATTGCCGCTCTCTGCCACAAGGAATAGAGCGATGACCACTGATGAACCCATACAGTGTCGGTATCGTCTGTTATTCTTCTTTTTCACATTTATGCTTATCTTTCTACTATGTATTTACTTACTATTAACAATCAACTAATCGCTTTCAAGTTTTGAATAACAATGAATCCTTATTCATACGATTAAATGAAACATCAAAATACAGAAAAGTGATTAATCGCAACTTGATTTTGAAGGCTATAAAAAATAGAAAGATATCTCTGCCAAGGATATTCATGTGTAATTTCGAAAGGATATGAAGATGTTTGCGAACGAAAAGTTTACTGCAGCTAACTCGAGGTTGTTGGCGAAATCTGTCGCTAAGAACTGCGACTATGAATTTGTCTGGACAGTCAATGGGAAATCGTTTATAAAGAAGAATGAGCAAGCGAAAGCAGTTCAAATTTTTGACGCATATATACTGAGGAAAATTGGTCGTGAAAAGAAATTGAAGGAATTGGAATATGAAATTTTCAGCTGGGATTCTAGTATATGTTTTTTGTTTGTGATACATTTGTTAATTAATGATGATCTTTCATCAAAACGGATTAGATGGGTTCTTGGATATTGAAAATAAAATAGAATGTAGCGATGTTCATGAATTGAATATTTCTTTAGGTAATGATTGTGACAGTCTATTGATTCCTAACACAGATATTAGGAGTATTCAAAAGAATTTTGATGAATTGATTATAAATTTAAATTTAATGAATAAAAAACCTGATCTAATATGTTTAACTGGAACCTGAAGCTGTTCTTATAGAATAACCCAAGGGTTACCTGGGTATAGATATGTATCAAGTACTAGTTTTGTTGATCAAAATTCGTGAGTTATATTTTTTTTCAGTGATCGTTGCCGTAACATGGTGAGAACGTAAGTTAAAATGAAGGGCACCAACTGTCAAGGTTTGAATGTCAAAATCATAATTTTCACTCAATTTCACTTTATCTCTCACCCTGTAGTGGTAAAATACGTACATTTGTACATGCATTGGTTGATATCTGTGGAAAAGAAGCTAATACTACTACCATAGTTGCAGATGACACTAACATGACACTGAAATCATATATATGATTCTGCTCATGACAGCATTGGTAAATGGTACTTTCTAAATAGTCTTGCGGAAGTTGGTTTAGTTCCATTCATCACCGAACCAACTAGAGTGGATAAATATAGTGAAACGTGCCCAAGTATGTAATTTGTCACTTTTTTTCAAATAGAGTATTGGTTCGGCACTTGCCTATAACTTATCACTTATACCTGAAATAGGTAGAATAATTATACGCGAAACCTCTGACTGCACTTCAGGTTGTGTATGCCTTGCTATAGAACAGGTTATGAAAACCCGGTATTTGGGTGTCATTAGTGACCAATGTTTGAAGTGGCAGGAGCACATACTTTATTTAAATTCAAGACGATGTAGATTACTGCCTGTTTGCCATGAAATCCGAAATTATTTGCCCATAGAGTCCATGAAAATGGTATATTACGGACTTGCTCGACCGCTTATGGTTTATTGTTCAGCGGTTGGGGGGGGGGGGGGGGGGGAAGGGTGCATTTCTGACTTCTTTAGAGACTTTGTATAAAACTAAAAAAACTATTATAAAATTTATAAAACTGGCATGTAAGTTCATTTGGTTCAAAACAAGCAGAATTTTTAAATAATCGTTCAATCTCACTACTTTGATATAGCGTTGCTATATCTGAAACAGGTTTTAGACGAAGTCTTTAATGTCATTCGGAAACCATAATCTTTGCCATTTTAGTCAATAATCAGATTTTTATAGAGAACTCATTAGTACTATTAATTTTCAGGCGTCATAATTGCGTGCACTTCGGAGTATCTATTCAACTAATTGTTGAATCTTTCCCGACTATTGTTTCCCCCTCACCCCTCTAAAACCCTCACGTATCTGTCGAGCCATGGTTTGAGAAACGAACAGACAGTCGATACGTATAATTTCCTGCTCTGCGATCGATCTATGGATTATGTTCCACATATCTACACCGAATCGGAGTACGCGACTCTCCTGATTGTGATATATGTGTTGCTGGTGACAAAACCCTGCAACACATAAATGATTGAAATGCTTGAATTATGCAATTACAACATTTCGGATGATGGATACATCCACCCAACATTTGGATAATCCAAATTACTTTGGATAATCAACTACTACCAAATAATTAATTCGAAATCGAATACATACCACACACATAATCGAATACATGACGCAATTTGTAACTTCATTAGCAAAATTGGTGTTGAAGTATAAATTGCGAAGAATTTATTTATTTTTTTATTTTTTTTTTCATTAATTATGTAAATGTGTAATATATTTATTATATGATTAAAAATCATTCACGGCTATTTGCCCCGGCTTATTTCAATTAAAGAAAAAAAATATGAGTAACGAAATTGATAGGGGACCATCTGTAAAACGATCTGCAGGTGGTCTGTGGTTTCTCAGGATCACTAAATTTGTGTAGTTTTACGAGATTGAAAATTATCTTTCCGTATTTTCTACAATTTCTTTTGATCGATTGACACAGGATTTAACACTCTATAAATTTTACGTTAAAAACGTGTTTTTTAAGGGTTTTTATAGTCGTTAAAAATACTTTTTTTCGTATCCCACTGTGCGGCGCCCAACAGGATAGATGGAAAATTGAATTAATTATATTGTCTTATTACGAAGAGTAAATCAGGCATCAAATAAATAATTTGAATCTAATTTTAGATTTATTAGCATAAATTAAGATGCACATGAAATCGCTAACATTTGAACGATTTCTGAAAACTAGATATCCAGAAGAATTTATCAATATCACTATCTTTGACCTCACTTAGACGTTACCATTTCATTCACTATGTGAATATGCATTCTTCTGGAAATATTCGCATGGAATAATTCAGCATGATAAATTAGTGATCCAATAAACTTAGTTTGCCCATTAAAAGAGTTACTTAGCAGCCCTGACGTCACTCATGTCGAAGCAGTTCCGTCGGTATCCCAATGGGGTTAGAGACGATGTAGCAAAAGCAGATATCTGGGAGTAACCGGTGACATTTCAATCAAGTCTTGATGCTTTTTGTATTACCAAACAACGAATATTGGGATCAAAAGGCTGACAAATGAGCCCAATAACTGATAAATAGAACGTACAACGAAAGAAACCGCAATTGTTGGCAAAGACTTTTGAACACTATCGGTCATTCGTCCAACGGTGTGGCGTCTGAACTCTCTCTCAGGGATAAAATCTCAACTCGGGCAGTTAGGAAAGCAAAGTATACGATCTGAGTGTATTTATCCAACTCAAACATTTCCAAACTTCATATTTATACCATATTTCTGGGCACTTTAATTGGTATCACAAACTAAAAGGAGTAGTTTCTTTCTAACTCCACAAACATCTAAACTCACGGTGCAGCTAATCTTAAATGTCGATGAAAACTTTCAATACTTCCTTTCATGACTTCCTTTTATATAACTTTTAGATCAACAGTGGTGATTAGGTACTCTAAACTTCAAAGGCTCACTGAACAAATATTAAAGTAGGGATCATTAAACAAGGAATTCATGAATGAACAGTTTGTTTGGCTTATGAGTACGATAGAAACTTTCTATCTCAAATCGCAAAAGTACACAAAAACACCACCTTCAACACATAATAACATCGGTGAGTGTCACAGCCAAACGTCAATGTACTTTCAGAAACCAAACTCATTAGATGAGGCTTGGAATTCAAAATAGCTTCGTCTTTGAAGTGAGTTTGTTTGTCAGCTTACGAATCCTAAACTCCCCACTCTGTATTATACGGGTTGTCTAAAAAGCGTCTGAGTAGGAAAGCTCATTATAGCTAGAGGCGTCATTGTGTTGACCTAGGAGGCGGTCGTTTCCAGTCTCCTTGTGTTCGCCTGATATAATAACCACCAGTACGCGCCCTACCCACTACATCACTTCCCCTCCCTTCTCTTACTCAACTCATCAGATTCGAAGACATTCAACCCTTAAGTCTTCCCCCCGTGGGGAACTTGTCAGAGACTACCCTATTATTCATCGGACGAATTCATTAGTCATTCATGATTTTGATCGCTTGCACTCTCACCTCCTATAACTCATCTCACCTCCTCTAATTCCCAATATTGTAAGGAGAAATTATGGTTGCCTTTCGATACTGCTCATAATAAAGTTTGACGGACAATACGTAAGATTAGTCTATTCAATGTAAACTCCTCTTGGAGTTCTTTTTAATATTGGACAACTATTTGATGGCCCGAATTGTAGTAAGTCGAAAAAATTGTCCGATTAATATCTGATTTGTATATATCTTTGAATTTTAAAGGGTTTATCGTTATATATCTTACTGTTATATTGTTGTATATATCCGTCTTATGTGTGTCTCTAATCTATATTAATAAACTCGTAACTTTGTCTGTCTGTACATTGATTAGAATCATGAAATTTTGCGTTTTTTTCCATTTTCTCAATTTTTCTCTGTATGTCTGTCTTCTATCTGTCTGTCCGTGTGTTTGTATGCTTTCCACGGTTACAGGGGTTATTGGACAACTGATATGAGTGGGGGGAAATGTCTGTATCAGTCCAACTTAAATTATATGCCATTTGAAGTTTTTAAAATCTGAGCCAGAGGAGGTGTTTTAGGGGATGGGAGGGGATGAAATGGGGTATCTTGGACACCATTGAACGAAATGAGAATCTGATTATCCGAATATGTTTGGTTTATTCTAACTTAAATCACGGGCTACTTGCAATTTTTCAAATCTGCCCCATAGGAGGTGTTGTAGGAAATGAGGCGGGGGGGATCTTTGTCATCACTGAACAAACCGGGAATCGGGATCTAAGTGGGGGAATATGTATTGATTACTCTAACTTGAACCACAAGCTACTTAACATTTTCCAAATCTGACCCGTAGGGGGTGTTCCTAGGAGGATGGTGAAATGGGGTATCATGGACATCAGTAAATAAACTGGAGACGTGATTGTTGAAATATGTTTGGGTTACTCCAACTTGAATCGCAGAATAGGTATTTGCAATTTTCAAACCCGACCATTAGGGGTTTTTCGCGGGGGGTGGGGGGGAGGGATGAAATGGGGTTATCTTGGACATCACTAAATAAACTGGAGCTGCTTAGTAAGATATCTTTGAAATGCTCTTGCTTGAATCGCTGACTACTTTAAGTTTTCCAATCTAACCCATAGGAGGTGTTTTGGGGGGTTTTAATACACATTAAACCGGAGATCTCAGTTGTTAAACAACGATCCTCGGTCTTACCATCTCCGGCTCAGATAAATCAATGATTAAACGCGATACATCGACGATTAAAACAAACCAGCCTGATTTGGGTGGTTAGCGTACCATCCAATCAACGATTGTTACCAGTTCTTTTTGCCTTCTTTGTTTACATTACCAAAATTCTGTTTTGCTACATTTTCCTATCTATGTTGCTACATTTCCTACCTATTTCCTACGTTCACGAAAACGAACCCCAGAGGGTTAATTAGAGGCACTGATGTTTGAGGTCGAATTTGATTAGGATGATGAATGCTTTACTATTCGCCGTCCACATTGGATTAGAGCGAGTACGGCGGATTACGATCTCAATTAATCGACTTTCAAGAACTACTGTTTTGTCGGTCTGCGAGTACAATGCTTAGTCAGTAAGCGCAACAATTGGTTCGTTTGTGATGTTTTGTTGTAGTTGTGATGAGGCGTAGTGCTGGTGTGATAGTCCAGGAGAAGACTTTTTGATATAATTTTGCGGACCAGACGAAACGTATGCCACATGTTCCTGTGACCTTGTAGAGCATGAAAAACCATTATGGCCATCTCAGAAAGGTAGCTTTTAAAAATGGCCGCCTATTCCTAATGGGCGGTCCTATTTCAAAAAAATTTTTTAAATATTAATTCAGGTACTTTTATGGCCAACATTTTTCGTCCTGATGACATAAGCCAAAATATTAATATTTCACTATGAAAATTTGAAAAAAAGTGAAATTTACATTTTTCAAGATTTCTGTTTTAGTAGATTGCAAGGAATTGGAGCAAGTATTATATTTATTTTTTAAATCGGAACAAAAACCAAATGTTTTTGGACATCCCAAGATTCAAGTTATCGATATTAATTTCATAATTCAACTAGAATGTGTTTTCCAGGAACAAAATAGATAGGTAATCGTAGTATTAATCACCCAAATACTTGTATGTCACAATTTCGTTGATGCGTTATAAATGAAAATGTTATTCTTCTTCGCTAGTATTAACATCATACACGAATTTAGGTACTACCTATGTAATAAACCGGTACCTTCCTATCAAGAACAATAAATGTTGAAAAATGTGGTAAAAATCAGATCAGAGTGGTAAAACCTAAAGTAAACATGAGATCAAACAACAAGCAAGATTAGTACAGAACTTATTAGGTTATTATTGTTATAAGTATATAGTTAAAGCATACATTTATAACTATATAGTTAATTACAGCATACAGTTCATTATTCTTCACTAAAGAATTATGACAGTTTTCAATTATTTCATAAAATTCTTCTCTATTGGGGATGATAATGGACTAATCTTTACAGCATTTTCTGCAGCAAAAGCTGGTGGGCTGTAAGTTGTCTTGAAACCAATAACATGTCCCAAACAAACATGCCCCTTCCTAACAGAAACATTTCATGAATGACAGAATGTCTTCGGAAGAAGGAAGAAATATTATGCTCTGCAGGTTGGCCAGAGTATAGCTGCACATCCATATCCTCCATTTATGGATGGCACGGGCTGGAATACTCATTTGGATAACGTGTTCCTAACCCCTGATTCAAACTCTAGCTTAGAAGTCGGTTCTCCTTCTGTGGAATATAGAATGCCTTTACTTATTTACACGGTGGCAATTGGTTTTCGACGTGAACCCAGTTCCCCTAAATAATTGGCAGCGTTCCTACGTAGTTCATTTATACAATTTGAGTTTGGTTCACGAGAATGAAGTCCACAATTCACTTATGGCCAAGGAAGGGACCAGTCCATTTGGAACACGTTATCAACATCAATGAAGAAGAATTTTATGAAATAATTTTAAATTGTGATAATCATTCTAGAGAAAAAGTCCTATTTTATGCTGCAAGCATAAGTATAGGTACCCAATTATAACTAAGTATAGATACCTATGCTTATAAAAGTAATCTGAACAAAATTCTGGACTGATATTCATTGTTTTTTGACCTACGTGTTTGGTCACATGTTTACTTCTATTTTTACTACTCTCATATAATTTTTACGGCATTAGTTGACATTTATTGTTCTTGATAAGTTCATGTCTATCGCACAGTACCTCAATTCGAGTATGCTACCTATTAGTTTTAGGGAACAAGAATAAAATTTCCATTTATAACGCATCAACAAAATTGTGACATATAAGTATTTGGGTGATTAATATTGCGATTTCCTCTCTATTATTGTTTCTAGAAAACACATTCTAGTTGAATTATAACTTGAAAGAAAACGGGGATATATTGTTTATGAACAGACACACGGTGTCCCAAACGTAACCCCCCCCCCCCCCCCCAACTAATTTTTTAGATATAGGAGTGTAACTTGGAGAGCGTTTTTGTGGTGCCTGATAGGTACTAAGTTTTGGTCAAAAAAGAAATACCTAACCTTATAAAAAATCCGCGCTTCATCAGCTCCACTCTGAGAACAAAAATTTTTTGGTCGTTTGCAAGATACGATAAATTACAAGTTAGTGGCTGGCGGCCATTTTGAATAGCCGCCATTTATAAAAGCTACCGTTCTGAGATGGCCATCATGGTTTATCAATCTCTACATGTTCACAGGTACATATGGCATGAATTTCGTTTGGTCTGCAAAATTATACCAATTTCATCTTTTTAGGGGTCTGGCGCACAGTATGAAGAAAATGATGCAGGATGGAGCGGATAGAGTATTGGTTGCGAGGGAGGAGCAGCTGCGGGAGGAGGAGTAACCCGTGGACGTGGGAGAGCCAGGGGCGCCACCTGAAATTGAAGACGGGGATTAGTTACGGAATTTTTGTGATTTGTAATTTTTCGTACCCCTTTGTGATTACAGGGTTTTTGACACAAAAATTTAGAATTTTTATAGCATGTGGTGGTCCTGAATAGGGCCAATGGAAAGTCGGCCTTTAAAAAGGCCGGTGAAGGGGGGTATGAACAGCATCTCAGGGACAGCCGGCCGTGGACCTGACGATGATGTCTCGGGGTCCTTTGGACGTCACCAAGACACCGTGCGTGTCCACCGGTTGTGAACAGGGGGAGCAGGAAGCTGTGGGGATGGTCTGCTCAGGGGGATCCGTCTGTGTCCTTTTGTTGGCAGTGGTGAAGCCAGTCGGCGTTTGCTGGGTGTATGCCAGGGGTTTGTTGGACCCATGAATACAGCAGATCTGGCACATGTCAGCAAAGGGAGGCAGGATGAACTGCAACACCGGTGGAGGATAAGTGGGGGAGGAGGCCATGGTTTACCCGACGCCTGCTCTAGGTATGAGGGAAGTTGCTGAAGGATGAGGAGGAAGAGTGGGATGAAAGGAAGCGCCCCTATAAAATGACCACCAGTTCAAGTAAAATCCCCTCAGGACGCGGATGGTGATACCACGGAGCACTCCCCCCGAGATGTCCAACTCGAGTAACTCCATAGCGCTTTTCCCGCACCACACCCCGCGCCATGACACGGTCGCAGCCATGACATTGCTGTTATTGGTCTCCACTCCTTTTAGCTCGGAAATTGCTTGTCGTGAAATATTTATGTTATACTTATTTATCTTAGCCCACCAGGTCGGCTCGTTGTCCACGCTTCCACTGACAACCTGGACATCGAGGATTATTGCAGACCCATCGGCTTGACGGCAACGATATCCGGCTTCTTGCCCTGGTCACTCAGTATGTGATATAGTCTCTCCCTTTCGACATCCCAACCGCTGGATGACAAAGCGCCTGCTATCTGCTTGGCAACCACATTGAGACGTAGTATGTGGCCACCATGAGTACAAGGACACTGTAGGTCCGCAATGTTATAGATTCTCATTTTTATCCCAACAGGCACGCCAAAGGGTTTCTACTGCCCCGCGACCACTCCTCGAACACCTCACCGAGGTGGTAGGAGTAATCACCCGGACGGCATGAAAATGGCGATAGCCGCGGGCCCCGATTCCCGCTGAAGCCTCAATCTCGGAGTTCTTTAACATCTACTGATAAGACAACACACACACATACACAACCACTCACGAACACACAAACACTCACGGAACCTAAGTTGTTCAGAATGGTCTAAAACGTAAAATGCGAGTGTAAATATTGATTTTTGCGGAAATAAAAATTTCTTCCCACAAAAGTGAAAACAATGTTCCCGTTAAATATAGTACTTGGAAGCAATACAATTGTAAAATCACAGTTTTTATGTGTTTTACCTATTGCAATGCATATCCTTGTGGATAATTCCATCGTTGTTGTGTTAATGAAGTTTGTTTGTGCAGGTTACAATAAAGTAATGTTACAATAACTGAATTATTACCTAGAACAAAGAGTAGGGTAAATCTAAATAAATAATTTAAACAAAGTAATTTCAGTTACTTCGTCATTAGAGCTAACATTCTGGTGTCAGGGGAGCACGCATATTTAAACCTATTACAGAAGAGGGAACACAAGACCTGAATTCTGAAAACCAAATAATAAGAATTTAGTACAGGATGTTGAGGCCGAGAGATAATTCAGTTCTTAAATAAAAAATTGAGCTTTCCAGCCAATTGTAAGCAGGAGCTCCGATATGATACCACTGGACTCAACGGCACTCTTTCGGGAGACAAGATAACCTTGGCGCATGAGTATTCATTTATAAAAAACTTGGAACGTACATATTCTTTAGCAAACTGTTTTTTTTTTTTTTTTTTTTTTTTTTCATTGGTGAACTAATTTTCAAACTAATATTTGATATTTTGAAGTTGGGTCAGACGAAAGTTTTAACAATTATTATCTTCAATATTTTTAGATGTAAAGGAAAACTTGATATTTTATTTAGAAACAAAATTAACTTTCGGCTTCAACATACTTTACTAAATTCTTATGATATGGTTTCAAAAATTAAGGACATTCAAATTCCTTCAAATGCGAAGCTTGCTTCTTTCGATGTGGTAAGTTTGTTCACCAATATCGATGTAGGTACCTGCAAAGATGTGGTTGGAAAGCTGATTCTCGTCTCAAAACTGTATATATTTGAAAATGATGAATTATATAATTTGATGTCTGTTCGTATAGATCAAAATCATTTTTTATTCGAGAAAAAATATTATACTCAGCCAGAAGTTGCAGTGGGTTCCCCGTTATCTCTTTTTCTTGCAGATATTTACATGGATTACCTTGAACAACAAATATTGAAACAAATTTAATTCAAAAGACTTCCTCTATTAGTATAGATCTGTGGATGATGTTATATGTCTGCGGATAGGAACAGAGAGACAACTAAATTAATTTCACGAAAACAGCAATAAATTTGATCCCACTATCAAATTCACCCTCGAATTCAGAGGGAATCAACTCAGTTTCCTTGATCTTTCCATATCCTTGGTAAACCAAATGCATAATTTTTCATTTTATAGGAAAGAGACATATAGCGACACCACTATCCACAGTACATCAAATCGGCCTTTAGTTCATAAGTAAGAGGCCTTCCATAGTATGATCAACCATGCCATATCTATTCAAAAGTCAATTATTAAAACATAGCAGCAAGTACCTAATGGATACGGGGGAGACCTCAATGGCTATATATGGGATAAGGTTTTGAGGAAGAAGAATAGAGACAATGTCTCCAATTTGGATGGGGAAGATGTAATTTCGGAAGAGAAACTGCATTAGTATACCTTATCATGGGAAACTTTCTGATAAAGTAGGTAAAATTCTATCTTCTAGGGGTTACAAAGTGGTTTTTACAAATAGAAATAGTTCGTTACTAATGATAGCTTTACTAGAGTCCGTTAAAGACGAAATCAGTCAATTATAAATTAAAATTTTCTTGCGGCCATGAGTACCCTGGTCCAACCGGCAGGAAATTCGGGGTAAGAGGGAATCCAATCATAGTTACAATTTTGATTTGGCAAATAGTTTGTAGAATTTCTTCATTTTTGTCCAAAGAGAGCTATGTTGAATGTACAGTAAAACTTCGAAATTATCAAAAGTGATAGGTCTGGTAATTGTTTAAATGAGGATTATCTCTCATTATATTTCACCATTGATTGATCCATTTTTAGAACATCCTTCATAAGCGAGGTCATACAAGCAAGGCTTCTTATTTAAGAGGGACGACCTATTGTAATTATTGATCCAGGGAGTTGGGGGACAACCGAAGCATGAGAAAAAATAATCACATACATATCCGCACGCACACGTGGGGGGGGTAACTGCTGGTGTTCATATCTCTTCGGAGCTCCTTCATATCCATACCCAAGTCAAGGTCATACGTCCCCGTCGTGTAAACAACGGTGGCAGTGACTGGAGGGTGGCAGAATGACCCAATGGTGATGAGGCAATTAGGAGGAGGCTTGTGTCAACGGGTCTCCCGTCCCTTTTAAATGTCTCCCTCGTTATGGACCTAAATACACAAGAGCCTCATAACCCCCGCTGGCCCATTGGCACGTGGGGTTCTAGGGGTGGCGCTCAGGGGCACCCCAGGCAGGAGCGTCGGTCTTCTTCTCCCTCTTCTTCGTCTTTTTCTTCATATCCTTCTTCCTCTTCTAATGCCCCTGGAGATGTCCACCAGTGTGCCCACTGTGAGAGAGCTTTCAGTTCCAAGCGTGGCCTCAGTGCTCACGTCTGGCAGAAGCATCCTGTACAGGACAACGCTGCAATTGATATAGAGCGAGAGCGGCCAAGGTATGCTTCTGAGAATTTGCGGCGAATGGCGGCAGAGGCTGTGCATAATGGGGTACGCAATATTAATGTATTCTTGCAAGCACGTTTTCCCATGCGCATGCTATCTGCCATCCAATCTCTTCGCCTGAGGCCCCACTATAAGCAGCTTGTTCGGGATGTAATCCTGGCAAATATCTGTGGGACCTCTCCCGCATCTACAGCGGGAGATAGCTGGCGCTTGTATCAACGAGATTCATTTCCGCTCACCTGTGACTATATAAACTGGGACCTTTCTAGCGTAGGTATGTTCATCTGACCTACGTTCAAAATGACATACAAACTTTGAAAAAGTAAGAAGAATAAAAAGAGATGTTGCAATCGTTTCAGAATGCCTCATAACGGATTTCAGTGAAAATAATTATTGTCAAAAATTGTGATTTTCAACATTTTTGAATCCATTTCAATTGCTTCATTTTCTACCAAAATTCTCTAGAAGATAGAATCACAAATGTAAATGACATTATCACAACTTTATCTATAAACCAGTGATCTGTGCAGAAAGGCAATCTAATACTGAAATAATAATATTTGAATATTGAAATGATTGGCTGCATTTTTATCATTATCACTGAAGCCATTTTTAAACAAAATTGTAACGAGGTTTTCAAAAAACGTTTAATTAATTTTTAATATAGGTTGACGCCGAAGGGGAGATATACTCGTATGTATTACTGAAACAAGTGTAGGATCGTGTATTATAAATTTGATAACGTAATGTTGCTGCCTCTGTACGAAGAGAATCTTCAAACCGGTCATATTACAAAATAAATTTGTGTTTGCCCCAACAGCAATTGTGGATCAAGTTTGAAGCTCTGGCGTAACAGAGGCAGTCGAGCGATAAGAAGCAGTTGGATTGGTGAAACTGATACCTTCCTATCACTTCTGTAATAGGTTTAAATATGCGTGCTCCCCTGACGCCAGACTTTTTAACGCATCCAAATCCTGACGAAGGTTCTGTTCACGGTATCAGTACAACATACGGATCTGGCATACACACAGAACACAAGTTTTAAGTTGAAGGAGTTACAGAGTACCAGGATTATGTTTCTTATCTATCACTAACAAAGCCGCATTCGAGGCCGCGGCTAGATGTTTTTCTTGACTTCAGTTGTTTAGTTCTCCCTTGGAAATCAACACCTCTTGTTTCATACATGTGTCTAACTCAGTACAGACATGAAACGATACAAATTATTATACAAAGGTTTATTTTTCAGTACCTATTGAAATAGCCATTTTCCTCAGATCTCTGGTCTATATAATAAAACCCTTCAGCTTATATAATTGAGTTTGCGCCCGATCAACTTCATTGGTATAGTTTAGTCCATTTGCTTTGAAGGACCGATTTCACTCGTAAAATCAACACAGCAAGAATTAATTTACTAAGTTAAAAAAAAGGTGGCTCCAATAGTTTGATGACAACAATTTTCCTGCATTGTCGCCATATAAATCCATATATATATATATATGGTGTACACAAAACAGGTTTACCAAACTGCAGGCGTCGATTTTAAAGCTCATTGTTTTCGACTTTTTTTCACTACTATAAGTATGGGATCCGGTCAGCTCGTCCGATCACAGTGTCAACTCGTCCGATGGGGAGTTTGTCAGCACGTCCGGTTTCTTTATTCCTACCCTCCGGACGAGCTGACATCACGCTTTGGATGGGTAATGTCAGCTCGTTCGCTGCCAAATATAACGAACATAGAAACATAAAACACTTAATATAAAATCCGAAGTGGTGTCCACTTCTTCATCGTAGGTTCTCCAGCATCAATCAGAATACCGGCTTATTAAGGGACGACACCTTCTTCACATATTCCGCCCGCGTAATTTGACCCGTAATATAATGCTGAATGTAGCTGTCGATATGATGCAATTTATCTTGGTATTTTTTACGTGGGCGTACCGGTTCACTAACACTGTTCATAGCTATCATACTGTCTATCTGAATATCAAGCAGACCTTCCACAAATGCAAATATGTTCGGGTGCTTGCTGCAGTTAAATTGTTTATTAAATTTAGAATGGAAGGATTCGCAGGCGTTCGTTGTCCTATAGGAGGTGGAGTTCCGGTGTGCTGATTTCCATAATGCAGAGAAGAACAGCATGTAACGATAGCCGAGTTATCACTGACTTGATACTGTACTGGTCTGACCTCTTGACGGACGAGTTGACACATGCCTCACACCTTTCACCCGAGGGCGGCTCATTAGGGAACCGAACTACAGCTTTCTATAATCCTCTTACTTCGGACGAGATGACCTGTACCCATAAGTATATTACAACTTATGTGTCTGTCTGATGACTTAGTCTGTCTGATGTCTGTCTCTCTGTCTATGGTAAGTCCTTGTCACGCCCAAAACTATAAGAAGTTTGAGTTCGATACCCATGAAATTTCCAGAGATTGTGCAGGATAGCTTCTTGACGGTTCCCTATAACTTTCATTACCGTCACATAAATATCAGCCTATGCGCATGCGTAAACGTTAATTTATTATAATGTCGATTTTTTATCATCTATTGGTCCGATGTCGTTCTAACTGGGGGAGTAGTAAGTACATGTTCCAGGAAAACTCCCTATTAATTACATCAAGATTGGTGTATTAATAATTATAGCGCATGCGCTAAACTAAAATTGATCGACTCAAATAAAACTCCGAGACTAATGGACCGATTTTCATGAATGCATGTTTTGGGTCATAGGATTGTTCAGTATTGTGTGAAAACGTAAAATGCGTTTCTGAATTTTGATTTTGGCGAAGAACGAATCTTTCGTCTCCCGATAGTGATAAAATTACTTCCGCCACCTATAGGTAGACTTGGAAGCAATCAAAATCTTATTTGTAAATCTAAATATTATTTGGAAAGTTATTTATTTATTTATTTTATCATTATTTTTTATTATTATTCTTTTAATTTATTTTTTCGCATAAAAATTGCTCACAGTTCAAAACAATTTAACATAAATGTGATACAACATTCGCTCATACGACCATGCTTTTTTCCTTAATTTATTCATGAAAACGTATTTTTATTTGTAAGCAATTCTGTATCAGGTACCTATATAAACCTAATATTGCTCTACATCAAAACGTACGACTGAGCGTGAATGGAGGGCAGAAACAACGCCTTTTACGTAGACCAGCCAAGGTGACTGACCTCCCCAGGACACACCCACCATGGCGGCTACCCGTACCCTCATATCCAAGAGTCCATAAAATAATAATAATAAAAACATTTATTTAAAAATTAATAAATAGGTAATAAATGTAAATAAAAAATAGTGATTATTAAACAAATTATTAAATTAAGTAAAAAAACGTATAAATAAATTCCATGAACAGAAGATTCATGATTTAAAACAATAAACAAACAAAGACAAGAAAACAAACAAACAAAAAAGAAAAGAGAAAACCATGGAAAACCCCACTCCCAGCTACTTGATCCCCCCCCCCCCCTCCCCTTAATTCAAATAGCCTAAATACATACAATATAAACAAACAAATAAAACAAAACGAAAATCAGCAATAAGTAGGAGAGCCTTGATTGGGCTGGCAATATACCAAAAGCGTCCTCACTCAATGTAACAAGAACATACAAAATCGATTGGTGGCGTAATCAGATGCAGTTATTGGAAAAAGATAATTTATATTTCACATTAATAGTTCAACATAATTGTATGTCTGTCTTTCAACAGTGTCTATGGTAATGAAAAAACGATGTGGAAGAAACTTTTAAGAATATACCTAGCTTTATAATATACCTAAAATATACCTTAAAGTGATATCAAAACTGTCTCGAAATTTCTCCTCCAATAAAAAATTTTACGCTCGTACATCGTCATACATACGTACCTAGCTGATAATAGGAAATTGCTCTTATTGGTCGGACAGTATTGAATTCCACAGATGGCTTTCGAGGGGCAAATCTGCACTTTTCTGGAAATTACAACAGAATCTAATGTAATTTAGTACAGTTCTGTTCGGAGCTAGAATTCATCTCGTACAGACAGACCGGTAACCTAACAGACTCGGAACCAAAGTTATTCAGAATAGTAAGTAATGGGGAAAGGAAGTAGCAATTTGCTTTTGGAGGACAACGAATTGGTCAGCCTCCTCACAAAGCTTTCCTACGTTCAGAAAAAAATAAAAAATAAAAATAAAAAATATTATTCATAGTTCTATTTATGGTTTCTAAAACTACAATTTTCTTCCCAAAAACTTTAATTTTAATAGCATAGTCAACTGAGATTTTTTAATATAGAAAATTTATCAGGAGAAAAATATATTACAAGTAATAAATAAATGATAAGTAGTTGATATAGAGATCTCAATGAAGCCACACGCGCTAATGTTCTCAGAAAAAAACTTAATGATGTCTATCCAAGTATAGAAGAGGAATTTTGTAAGAAGAAACGAGTTTATTAAATGTTATAAATGCATTGATCAAATTTTGAGTGATCTTATAAATTGAAATCAAACTTCTTCAGACAATAGAAAAAGGATCACCCATAAGAAATTTGAGGAAATAAACTAATCATTTTAATTCTTCCACCAAATTATTTAGAAGTTCCAATCAATGATTTCACTAGAAGCTACTGGCGATAATGAACTCTTCACGTTATTAGTTGTGATTAAAAAGCACTCGAGCGGCCACAATGCATAATTCATTCAACCAAGTTCTTGATGTATTATTTATAAGTAAATATATAAGGCTCAATAAAGCTTATATTGCGGGATGTCAAACGCCTTGGAGAGATGGCCTCTTTCAATTCAACTGGGACAGATAGGGTGCTAACTGACTGCCTCCCGAGAGGGAAAACTGGGAGCCTTGCTCCCTTACTCCATTAACATATTTCAAATGCCATTAAACCCAACCGAGGCTTCAACACTCTTTTTCAGGGGGAATCTTTCCCAATCTTATTTCTTGTTATCGGTGGTATTGGGAAACTTTTCGAGAAGGGGGAGCCCCTAATCACCCTAAACTCATCACTTATTCAATCAAACATCTTATACACTGATATGATTTGAAAAGTTTGAGTGCAGAGATTCCCACTTTAACTCACATTATTTCTCCGTCATAGATACCACGTACGCTGATAACTACGTAATCCAAGATATGGCTGTGGGGTTCATTATTTCTGTGAACTACACTAAATATTTACCGGCGAGTGGAACCTTGTCTCCCGATTGTTATAGCAAAACCTCGTAGATTCAGGCGCAAGTTTTTCCTTATTGGATGTCAAATGGCATTGATTCAAATACCATTTAGGTGGAATGAACGTGAAAGAATTAGTAAGTAAAACATGCTTAGAAGATTGTAGGAACACAGTAAAGAATACTTTCTAAGGAAAAAATGTTTTTGTACGTTTATTACCTATCTCGCCAAACAATTGGCTCTCGATGAATGCTAAGGCTAAACATTTAAATATCTAAAAAATACTGTGTCATAAGAAAAATACAATTAGTAAAAGAAGAGGAAAAAGCAAAATACTTTACTGTGAAAAAATGACAACAGCACATTGTAGTTAGGAACAAAATGCAAATAAACGTCACGACATGGTTTATCCGTCTTTTTTATATTTAACCGTCTGTCGGGAATACAGGACTTGGATAAAATGAAATTAAAGATTCTTCTTTGATTAGGGAATTTTTTACGGTGGAATTTAGTGCGAGGAAAGTTGGATCTTCTGGAGAAGCAGTTGAAATATAAAGAGGGTACCATGGTACTATCAGAAGTTAATCTCTTCGATCAGCGTTTGCCTAATTCTGCCTGGCTGTCCTCATGAACCGCACCAGCGCTACTCTACCGGATCCATTAAAAACAAAGATGACCTTATCCGTTGTTATTGAGTCTTGGCCGAATGCGAAAAACCTGAGTTCTGATAGGAAAGGAAATACATCCGAGAAATGGTACAGCACCACCCTCTCATAAAGTTACAGTGAGCTTTATTGGTCGGTGTCAGAGGGTTTCGCATTCAGGTTGACCAGTTCGCCAATTCCGGATTTCAATGCAAAGTTCAACGATTGACAAATCAAAATGGGTTCAGCTGTGTATACAAGTTAATCTGCTTGATTCCTGTGGGGAGTTTGATGAAAACTCCTATTCACTGCCAAGAATCCAATGCACCTGTTGGTGATGTCGCATACCAGAATCGAAGGGATCAGGATTGGTAAACATCTCCCAGGTTGGTAAGAGCCCCGTTCCTTGAACCATAAAATTATCCTATCAGATCCTTTGCCACTACTATGGGGGAGTTGATTACCAGCTATCCTCACAATCTTGAGGATGTATTGGAGTTGTAGCTCAAGCGTGAACGACGAGATCTACTCTAACTCCGTCTCTAAGTGAATCGGGTAGAAGGGCATGCATGACGGTAAGATGAATAGCTGCTTAATGAGCGAGTATAATATATGCTCAATAGCATCATACTTCCTGAAATCCCAGAATTTAGCACTGTAACACGGAATTGCTCTGACTTGTGCATTGTGAACATGAGATTTTATGAATATGGAGAGAGGACCTCCTCACTCGCGAACAATTTCCCCCACGTATCTTCATTGTATCTTCATAAACTCGGAAGTATAGGGGCGTTGGCGCTTTTTTCAAGGCTATCAAAAGAGTCAAGATAGTTGTTTGGACCTTGTCATTGTTGTGATACACAGTTAAGAGATTTCAATTGTCCCCCCTCCCCCCACAATCTCAACTCAGGTGCGCTCAGGCCGTTTCAGTTCCAGTTGCATCGTCGTGCTGTCTCCGCCACCACAAAACTACGTGCGTTTCGTCAAACATAACCACATGCCTCGAGCAATATCGTTATAAATTACTAATAGCGGGTAAAAACGGTTCCGCACATCAAATCTGATCGGTCATCATCACATTGCCGAAGAAAACTACCACAGGAAGGGCCCTTCCGCATCGAGTCCATAAACCGCACTCACCTAAGTTCCCTTTCCTTCATTTTACATATTGAAATCTCTTGTCAACTCGTTAATTTATTTTCACTGATTTGCTCTCCAAACATTTAGCTATCCGGTATAGCCTGCTCTTGGGTTCTATACGAAACAAGAATTGGTCCTTTTTCGCAACCGGTTTTCATAATTTGCACAATTTATACGGTCCACATTAAATCAGTAAAATAATTCCTTTGTCTGTCTCATCGATCAGCCATTGATTTGCGAGGAGGTATCGGCGGGTGGTGACCTTGTGCGCCTGCGCGATTTTTCCCCTTGTTAGGTGCTTCGAAGTTGTGCCACTTGGGTGCACTGGGTGTTCATTTGACGTGGGCTCCGCGTACATACACATCCCCTTTGTTTACATTTGCACCTCACCCTGTCTCCTGCCTTGTCGAATTTCGGGAAGTGGCCTGGCCGAGTTTCTCGCCGTTTCGCTCGTTCATCCCTGATTTTCTTTGGTGGGCTTTTGTGTTTTCTGACCATTTGGTCATAATGAGTGACGCAATAGAGGCAGAAAATAGGATCAAGCTATTGACAAAGAGAAGAGAGAGACTTTGGCTACAACTCCAGCAATGTTATGACCTTTTAAAGGAGCTTCCAGCACGAAAAGATCAACTTTTAGTTAGATATGCGCGTTTTCCAGAATTGTATGAGCAATACAAAACACTTTTAGGCGAAAGTGATGAATTAGTGATTTCCAATCCTACACTTAGTGACGATACGGTACAAAATAAAGCAGCCTTTGACAAGATGTTTTTTGAAGTCATGGAGCAATTTGAAAAATATAAGCAAGTAACTGTTACACCTGCATCAACATCATCGAGTAGCCCTTCTATCAGCACTCTTAATCCTCGTGTGAATTTACCTGAATTAAAATTACCAATTTTTAAGGGAGATCCTACTGCATTCCCAACATTTAATTCTATGTTTGAAGCTCTTGTACACAGCAAGACATATTATAGTTCTATAGAACACAGCTTAATATGGCTTCCATAAAAAAGTTGCGCACAACAGATTTAAGTGGTGTGGTATTTTTCTATTGGCTTTATCGCCTTTTGGATAGACCTACAAAAAAAGCGTTTGAGAAGGAATTTAAAGAAACAGATAAATACCTACCCCCTCATAGACAAACCCATCACTTTTTTGCAACATGAATGTATAGCCAATGAATTGGTTGATTCACATTTGGGTGATAAGTCCCAGTCTAAAACTAGTCTAGCTAAGGTTTACCCTGAAAAATCTTTTATAACTACTCAAACCACAACTACGACACCACATAAATCTAATCCTAATGCTGTAAGTGTTTCTGCAACTACAGTTTCACGTTCTGTGTGTAATAAAGGAGGTTACAAAGCTCACCTATGTTATGAACTATTAAATCGCACTATACCACAACGTTTAGAATATTTAAAATCACTAAAATTATGTATAATCTGTTTACGTTCTCATACTGGTGAACCATGCAAAACTCGAGGAAAATGTAAAAATTGTTCTTCGACAGATCACAATAGTATCAATTGCGATCAAGTCAAATATTCAACCTCTCGTACTAGTAACCCTACTTCTACGTCTAGTACTCAGAGTACCACTGATAACACTCCCAGTCAGCACTCCAACTTGAATTTAGCTTCCACTTCTCAGACGTTGACTTGTAAAACTGATTCAGCGATTCCTTCAGGCGCAGTTCTCCTAGGCACCGCTCAGGTCCGAGTGCAGCGTACCTCTGGCGTCCATCATGTTTGTAGACTTCTCTGTGATGGTGGTAGTGAAGTTTCATTTGTTACGGAGTCACTAGTTCAGATGCTGGGTCTTCCCCGAAAATCGTGTACCTACCAAGTAACTGGTGTAGGCGCAACAGGTCCCTTGGAAATTCGTGGCATCGTCTCGTTGGCGCATACGTCAATGTATCGACCACATGCCTCAATTTCTGTGGAAGCTCTTGCAACTCCTTGCATATCCATGGACGTACCTCAGTTAGAGTACCTCATCATGTCGCTGAGCGTTTGTATCATTTGCAATTAGCTGACCCACAGTTCCACGTTCCAGCCAAGATCGACATTCTTCTAGGGGTTCAGTCATCGTTGGATATCTTATCAAAGCCTGTAGAGATCGTGCATGGCAGTCCTACAGCAACAAGTACTATTTTCGGGTACGTTTTGAGTGGAAACGTTGATTCTCCAACTGACACTCCCAAACGTTCCTTCACTGCCCAGCGGAGGTATCCAACACTTGATTATCCACTCTTATCCAACACTTGATATCCACTCCGTAAATTTTGGGAACTTGAGGAAATAAATCATGAAGTACCACCTTCTTCAGAAGATTTATTCTGTGAAAATCATTTTCGTTCCACCATCGGGAGGGATGGAGAGGGTAGATATATTGCCGCTCTTCCCTTTAAAAATGGTATTTCCCCCAACCTTGAGTCCAACCGTTCCGTAGCACTTAGCTACGATGTACAAGCCATATACAGGGCTATCCAGTTGGCACCAAATGACAGAAAATACCAACATTTTCTTTTCCGATTCTCACCTAATGACCCTGTTCAAGAGTGGGAGCTCACAACTGTGACGTTCGGCATGACCTCGAGTCCTTTTATAGCTCAGCGTGTGTTGCACCAGCTAATTGAGGATGAGGGCGCTAAGTATCCTACTGCTGCTGCTGTCTTGAAGTACTCATGCTACGTCGATAACATTGTTTGTTCAACCCCTTCGGTTGAAACAGTTTTAAAGCTCTATGAGGAGCTAAACAGCTTACTAGGTACGGGTGGCTTTATTCTGAGAAAGTGGTCATCTTCTCGTTCTGAGGTGTGCGATAAAATCTACGCTGAACTTAGAGAAAACCTATACCCCTTGGTGATGTTGACACCATAAGATTGCTTGGGTTAGAGTGGGATCCCACCACTGACACCTTTTGCTATTCAGTCGATATTAAGCAAGTTGAGCCTACAAAACGAGGTATTCTTTCTCAAATTGCACGGCTTTACGATGTCAACGGTTATTTGGCTCCAGTTGTCTTCGCTCAGAAACGAATTTTGCAGGATATTTGGTTAGCTGGTTGTGATTGGGATGCGCCTCTGCCTCCCGAGATTAGCGAGCATTGGTCCGTACTCCTTGGTGACCTTCCTAACCTAAAAGCTCTTCGCATTCAACGTTTTATGGGAGACTCGACAACTCGGCGGTCCGCTCAATTAATTGGGTTTAGCGATTCCTCACAGCTTGGAATTGGAGCAGTTTTGTATTTGCGGGTGGTTTCTGATGAGGGTACAGCTTCATGTCATTTACTCAAGGCCAAAACCAAAGTCGCCCCCCTCAAAACGGTTACCATCCCGCGTCTTGAACTCTGTGCAGCGGTGTTGCTCTCAAAGTTACTTAAATCAGTTCAATTTTTAGTCGACACATTGTTGATACATACTTGTACACTGGCTCGAGCACTACTCTTTCCTGGATTCGCACTTCCCCACACAGATTGGCTACGTTTGTGGCCAATAGGGTTGTTGAAATTTGTGAAAATTCGGAGCCACACGTCTGGAGATATGTCCCAACAGAACTTAACCCTGCACCGCAGCAAGTCGTGGGTTAACTGCTACTGAATTGATTGCTTCTCATCTTTGGTGGCAAGGTCCTGCCTTTTTATTGAAAAATGAGAGTTGTTGGCCATCTCGAGATTTTGCTCTTCCTTTGACCATCCCCGCATTGCGGACTTGTCATGTTACCAGCAAACTATTCACTTCACCAATTTTACAAGTTCTTCATAACTCATCGTCACTTCTTAAAGCTCAACGATTCGTCATTTACGTTCAACGCTTTATAAAAAAGTGGGTTTTTCCAAAAGATCGTCGAATTCGAGGACCTACGACGTCAATAGAATTCCAACGTTTTATCGTGTATAGTATACGTGTCACGCAACTTCACTTCCTCCATGAGGACATCGTGGATATCTTGTGTTGTATACGTGTCACACAACTTCACTTCCTCCATGAGGGCATCGTGAATATCTTGTGTTGTATATTTGTCACACAACTTCACTTCCTCCATGAGTACATCGTGAAATTGAAAAAGGGGGAATCCTGCACACCAAAATATAGATCGTTGACTCCGTTTCTCTCACCGGAAGGTTTTGTGATGGTGGGGGGTCGTCTCCATGAGTCCCCTCTCTCCCATCAGGCTATACATCCCTACTTGGTGCCTAACGAGTCTCCTCTTGCAGCGTTACTTTGTAACCATCTCCACGAACTTTCATTACATGGATCGCTCCTCTTGACACGACCTGAAGAGAAGTTACCCGAGTCTTTACCACTTTCTTCCCGATGGCAACGCTTTGGACAATCTCTACAATCCTTTTGGAAACGCTGGAAAAATGAGTTTCTCCACACATTGCTGCAAAAGGGAAAATGGACATATTCATCCCCTAATAAAGAACAGGGTGATGTAGTATCCCTCTACAATCCAAATTGTTCTCTTTTATCCTGGCCAATGGGTAGGGTTCGCGAGGTTTGCCCGGGAATGGATGGGGTCGTGCGTGTGGCGAAAGTTCGTACTTCGGGCGATATACTTACCCGTCCTGTCACCAAACTTGTGGCATTGCCCAAATGTTAATTTTTTTAAATAGAGTTTAGCCACTGAAATGTACAGTTATTTTCTGTGCGTCATTTCGTTGTTGTGTCTAAGACAACATTTTTTTGTCGTTGTGTGTGTTATATATATATATATATATATATATATATATATATATATATATATATATATATATGTATATATATGTATGTATATATATATATATTATTCAATTCGGGAACCTTAGTCCCTTTAGTCAAACTAACCCGAGTTACCATAAATGTAATCTTTGTTCTGAGAGAATTTTTTCCCTCTCCTATTTTCATGTTTTTTCGTCTTATTTATTACCTTAAAATTGGTTGTACTGACAAGCTCTCTTGTTTTTTCGTGCTTGTTACCAGAATCTTATTTGAATCTCGCACAATTTTTTCTCGGTATATCGGTTCGCCGTTTTGGATCTCGCATCTTTGGCTGATCGATGTGCCGCTAACATATTTGTTTTCCTACATTATTAAAAATTGAAAATTGTACTTGATGTCAAAATCCTTCTCATTTTGAGGTGGGAGGTATGTTTGGACCTTTTCAATGTTGTGATACACAGTGAGGAGATTTCAATTGTCCCCCCTCCCCCCACAATCTCAACTCAGGTGCGCTCAGGCCGTTTCAGTTCCAGTTGCATCGTCGTGCTGTCTCCGCCACCACAAAACAACGTGCGTTTCGTCAAACATAACCACGTGCCTCGAGCAATATCGTTATAAATTACTAATAGCGGGTAAAAACGGTTCCGCACATCAAATCTGATCGGTCATCATCACATTGCCGAAGAAAACTACCACAGGAAGGGCCCTTCCGCATCGAGTCCATAAACCGCACTCACCTAAGTTCCCTTTCCTTCATTTTACATATTGAAATCTCTTGTCAACTCGTTAATTTATTTTCACTGATTTGCTCTCCAAACATTTAGCTATCCGGTATAGCCTACTCTTGGGTTCTATACGAAACAATAGCTTTGAAGTACCATCTACATGTAGTTGAAAACTCATACGAACCGCGGAAGAAGTTTTGCAGTTCTGTAATACAGTCTCGGAGATAAGCCTTGGATACCAGTACTATAGTGAGACGAGACAGATTCGAACACAATGATGCCTGTCATTTCTTTTACTTCAACAGTCTATTTGAAGGATGTTCGATCAGTTTCTAAATATAGCCTTTTCATTGGTATATGGGAATGTATACATGGTTTCTATGCATTTTAGTTCTTATGATTAATATATAAAAGTATATATATATATATATATATATATATATATATATATATATATATATATGTATGTATATATAAGATCCTGGAATTCGAGATGATAGGTGACGAGCTACTATGATAATAAGAACGACATCAACAATCCCTTGTAGTAACCTTCCACACACACACACACATACACACTATATATATATATATATATATATATATATATATATATATATTGTGTGTCCTGGTAGCAATAAATGGTGTAGTCAATGCATTCAATGCTGGCACATTCAGTATTCTTTTCGCCGATTATTTAAAGATTTTTCGTCATATCAGCGGTGCAGAAGGCCATGTACGAAGTTGAATCCTAGTGTTTCTGATTATAATTTTCCTAAATACAGCCGATTTTCACAAGTGTCTCCTTCACCTGCAATGCCCACCTCTTTTCTCTTAATCGTGCCATAAACAGTGTTCAAAACTATTGACATTTATAACAATACTCATTCAACCTATCACATTTTGTTTTGTATTCTATCATATATATTTTAAATTTCTTCTATAATACTTTTTTTTCATAATATCTAAATAAATAAATACATTTGTTTATTAGCCTTATTTATATACGAAAAATTACTCACGTTTCATCAAATTTCAATTGGATTACTCAGAACTTATCTAATTTAAAAGGGAGGCGTTCCTCACGCAGCATATGGAAAAACCACAAAAGATGGAGTGCTTGTATATCTGAAGAAACATTTCCACGATCAGTAATAGAAAAAAAAAAAAAAAATTCCATTTTCGAGCATCAAATATGGGAAACTAGCATACTTCACTACCTACCTCACAACCAAGTCCTTGAAGTTCCTTGAGCGAGCGCTAGTTAAGTGAGAAAGTTTTATGAGATTGCTTGGGGAGAAGCTCGGCAAAAAATACGGCTAGGAAACGATACGCACACTTAGGAGTAACGATGCGTCATTAAACCCACTTGCTTAGAGGGCTAACAAGGTCCCTTAGGACCTGGGTAGGTGGACACTTAGCTCATTCGAGTTATTTTTAATGAAGGGTTTCCTGGAGGAGGGGGGGGGGGGGGGTCCCCCTCCACATCTCTATCTCATTCACCATTTATTTCGGCTAGCAGAACGAGGGGCATCAACCTGCGTCTCCGATGCCTACACCGTAGCCATACGGCGCACAGTGGCCCAGATTGGACATCTGGCGCACACTTTTGATTTTATGAGCTATTTTTATAGGAACTTATACGCTGATTCCGAATACACCCCATTATTCCATACCTAAAATTTACGGTTTGGGTGTTTATTGAAAAAAAAAAAAAAAAAATTAAACTATTTCTTCATTTTCAGCCAAAAGCCAACTTACAACATTAAAAAAAAAACAGAAATGTAATATAAAATTAATTTTCGCGTCAATATATCACCAATAGGCCAAAATAATAGAAAAGAATGAAGTTTTGAAATATGACGTCAAAAAAATAATGTTATCTGAGGTTTAGGGTTTAAATTAATGATGCCAGAAGATTTGTTTCCATACAATAGTCGTAGAGGATTAAATTTATTGTTGAATGCGCTCCAAGACAGCAAGATACGTAAGCATTTAGGGATATTAAGACATTTTGAAGTTTTTATTTAATAGCTACATTTCACATTTTTTCAATGAACAACCTTGGAACCAAATTGAACCACCTAATCCAGCTATGCACTTATTTATTAGCTAGGTATTCTAGATAAAAGACGAATCGATGGCGTTCACAAAAATTTACCAAAGAGTGAGAAATAAGCTATAACTGAGGGGGTAAAACGAACGAAAATATACCGTGTTTTGACGTCTGGTCGAGCGATAAACGCCCAGATGCTCAACCCATCGAATTTGTAAATCAATGCACGGCTCATATATTCAAGTTCTGCTTCTGTTGAACAGGATAATTAACAAAACACTTCAAAAATTTAAATTCCGCGAGATACCAATGCTTGAACTTGTTGCTTTTTTTCGTTATTCCGCTGTAAAGATTCCTCAATAATGTTAAACTACGTACGTTAAAGGTCAATAAACAAAATTGTTTGCGAATAAACTGATACGTGCACAGGAATTCTACGACTGACCAGCGGCTGCAATAGCTCACCTAACTATCTTACCTTTAGCTAATATTCTTAGAAATAAAAGCTATTGCAGTGGCTCCAAAAATTTTAAAATCAACATTTTCGAAACTGTTGTTTGTTGAAATCCGTTTTGAGACAGTCTGAAACTGATCCTAGAGTTCAACGCTTTTCCATGTGCCTACGTATACATGATTACAATTATATGTATTTTTTAATGAATTTGTGATTATTCACTCACCAATTACTATCATACCTTTTTACAATATAATTCTCGGAATTCGACTTTGTATTGTGATAGACGTTATCTACTCGACCAAATATCTATTTGGACTTATTTACTGTGGTTTGACCTGATCTCACTCAGATGACAAAATACTGGAGCATGTAATCAAATTTATTTAAAATTTAAGAAAACATGTTTATATTGTGGATAAATATGCATAAATTCTGGCAATATTGTAAAATTGTCCCTTCTAGTGATTGTTCATACAATCAATCACTGATTCTTATGTCACTCAACTGCGTATATGTGTCTTCTTTCTAATAATCACAAATTCATTGAATAATTCAAATAATTGTAATAATTTATAACGGAATTGTAATTATTACCAAAAAACGCCTAAATCGTGAATTTTGGATGTTGGAACATGGGGTATATTTGAAATCAGCGTAAAATTTCCTATCAGAAAAGCTCATAAAATCAAAACTGTGCTCCAGACCTCCAATCTGGCCCACTGTGCGGCGATGATTTGAGTTTGATTTCTACTACATAAATTGGCGTAGATCTTTAAAAAAATTAAATAACAGTAATAAAATAAAATAAAACTGATTGAGCAACAATAAAAGTATCAAGCTGTATCATAAATTAGCTTTAAAGTTTGAAATAATGATATGCCCTAAGAATAATTATCTTCAATGCAATATCATTGGGGACTGGAGCTGATTTCAGAATTAAAAACTAATATACTAAATAAAACATTTATAATGCTTAATACACTAATATAAATAATATTGTTGGGAAATGAAAACCAACTCCAGTTTCCAGGATTGCATAGGTACTATTTTGTAGACTTGTTTATTGTTGGGTTTCTAAATAAAAAACCAGTTGTTGTGTTATTGATCTCAAGTACGAAAGTTGTTACTATTTTTCTAATTTAATATCTCGCCCTTAAAAGTTATAACATTGGTGACATGTTATATGTGATATGAACACGAGGTCAACAGTGCGTTCCCGTTCGGTCGACTGGGTGGGCAGTGAGTCCCCAGACCAGGTATTACGAGGGGAGCAGGTGGAAACAGTGCTGGAGAGCCTCAGCCAACACCTTTAGAGGTCTCTAGTAGAAAAAACCTTGGTTCACTGGATCAGCTAATGCAGTTTTGGGATGAGGAGAGGAGTGCCTGCATGGGTGAATTGCGCCAAGTGATCCAACAGCAAGGCAGTAGTGCAGAGACCACACTGCAAGACCAATTAAGTTCATTCACCTCAGCCATGCAAAGCATTCTCGAGAAGCAGACTGCTATGCTAAAGGAGATTGTGCAGGCAGTTAAGGGTGAAAGTAATTTAGGTATTCCAACTCCACTCTGCCCTACCATGCCACCTGTAACTAGGCAAACAATTAAACTTAAACCAATGCCCTTCAATGGCACTGAGTAATGGGAATCGTATTACCTGCAGTTTTCTACAATAGCTGAAAGGAACGGTTGGAATGATCAGGACAAGACAGCTGCTCTCACTTCAGTACTCTCAGGAACTGCCAGGGAAGTCCTTGCTCAAGTAGGCCCTTCTTGTACCTATGATGTGCTGATTAAGGCATTGGAAGCTAGGTTTGGGATTCGTCACCAAGAGCAGCGCTTCATGACCCTCCTTATGTCTCGGGTACAGGAATATAAGGAAGATCTAAGCACTTTTCACCAAACATTGAAAACTTTGGCAAGAAGAGCCTTACCTGAAATCTCTCCAGATACTGAAAGTATGCTGGTTCATTTGTTTGTTAGGGGATTACATGATCAGAGTCTGAGGGAGAAAGTTTTAACTGTGGGTCCCAAGTCAATGGATGAGGCGATTGCTGTAGCACTGAGAATGGAGACAGTGCAGCAAGTAAGACCGGTGTCAGTGAATTGAGTTGGAGAACATTTCAAGGGTGGTTTCTCTCACAGCTTCTGATAAGTTCCAAAGAAGTGAAGGTAGGCCTGTCTAAATCAGGGCAATACAGTTACCCTAGATTTAGAAGATCACGTCCTCCTTTGTGTTGGAAGTGTGGACTAGTTGGACACTTGGCTAGGGCTTGCCCCAACCCTCGAAAAGCTGAAAGAGTTGACCAGATGTTTCAACCACCAGTTGCTTCATTCCACGGATCGGGAAACGCATCAAAGTCGGAATGAAGGGGCTCAGACCGACAGTTATTAGCATGCCCCAAGTACAATCTCCACTCCTGGCTTTGGAAGGAGTAGTGTATAGAGCGGCAGCATCCTCATTGATATTGCATGGAACTATGAATCAATGTCCTTGTGAAATGGTCGTGGATACAGGTGCCACGAGAACAATTCTGAATAAAAATGCAACAGAAAGGGCTCAGATTATAGTGAAGAACAATGGAAAAGCATTGATCAGTACAGTTTCAGGAGAAATGATTCCTGTGCATGGTCATGCAAGTGTCTCGTTTGACTTAGGAGATGGAAAGAAACAACCTCACACTGTTTTAGTTGCAGATATACATGAGGATTGTGTCCTTGGTATGGATTTTTTGAGCAAGGAGCAGTGTGTAATCGATCCTGCCAACAATGCAGTGCTAGTTGATGGCCAGCGGATGGAATACTTGGATTTAAGTGCAAGAGCAGAGGTTGAAGAAGACGAAGCTGAGAGTATCCATGATTTGTCCCCACTGGACAATGATTGCAATGATCATGATTCTGGAGCACAAGAAGGAGGGCTGCCACAACATATGCAACAGCTTATGCCAAAAAGTCTGTCTGAGGAACAAGAACAAGCAATAAACGAATTTTTATTGGAGTATTATGACGTTTTTGCTAGAAATGGAAAAGATTAGGGATGTATTAACAGTATAACTCATTAACTGTTGATGTTGGAGACCACCCACCAATAAGACAAGCACCACGTAGGATTCCCCAACATCGTTTGGAAGAAGTTGACAAACTTATCAGGGATATGCAGCAAACTGGGGCAAGTCCCATTGTGTTAGTGAAAAAAAAAGATGGCTCCACGAGATTTTGTATCGATTATCGTCAGTTAAATTATGTAACAAGAAAAGACTTATTCCCTCTTCCCAAGATCGATGAATTGACGGCGGGACTGGCTGGCAGCTCATGGTTCTCCACCTTGGATCTCCAATCTGGCTATTGGCAAATAGCAATGACGCCCTCTGACCTGGAGAAGACGGCATTTTGTACACCTCCTGGCCTCTGGCATTTCAAGACAATGCCATTTGGCTTGTGTAACGCGCCAGCTACATTTCAGAGAGCCATGTCTGGGATTCTGCGGGAAGAGATACAACATGGTCGGGTAAAGGTGTATTTAGACGATGTTCTGGTAGACAATGGGAAATTTGAAGATCATCTGCAGTGGCTGAGGCAAGTGATGAATGTCTTGAGAAAGGCTGGAGTGAAATTGAATCCAAAGAAGTGCCATCTCTTTGCAAGACAAGTGAATTACCTGGGTTTTGTTATCTCAGGACAAGGTATAGTTGCAGACCCACAGAAGACATCAAAGGTAGCTGACTGGCCAATCTTCACATCAGTGAAGGAAGTAAGAACTTTTCTTGGTTTTTGTTCTTATTATAGATGTTTTGTAAACAATTTTGCAGACATAGTTTGCAAGATGCTAAAACAGAGTTCAAATGGAATGATAAATGCCAAAATACTTTTCAAGATGTCAAGTCGGCCCTCACGACACCACCAATCCTAAGCCATCCAATTCATGGTAAAGTGTTCATTCTGGATACTGATGCTTCAGACAGAGCTGTTGGCGCTGTGCTATCACAGGTTCAGAATGGTAAAGAATGTGTGATTGCGTACTTCAGCAAGTGTTTATCTAAGGCAGAAAGGAACTACTGCACGACACGAAGGGAGTTATTAAGTTTGATTAAAACCCTTCGTCATTTCCAGTCTTACGGCCTCGACAGTGGAGAAGAGTTGAAATTCCAAATTCAAATCGATTAAAATTTATGACAAGTCATAGTCCACGTTATTTATAGAAATACAAAATTCGTTTGTAAAGTGCTCGAGAATTTCTGTAAAAGGCACTGGTCATTATCCACCAGAAGCACCAATGTACTGATCAGTCACCTACGGGAGGGCTCAAACAATGCAAAGTCGTACCTACCCCACGTAGAACCCATGGCAGAACAGCTGCACATTCGCGTTTTGACGTTTCTGTCCAACTGAATCGACCCAATAGGCAGCATTTCGTCCATGTCCAGACATAACCTAGGTTAACTTGAACATCATTCGGTGGTTGAACTTCTGTCAATCTATGACTTGGGAAAAAAATCTGTGAGTTTAGGCTCCATGCTCAGTTGATCTCCATTAGTGCTCCCACTTTTCAATGGCCTGTTCATTGCTAATGCGCTTGGATATATATGTGTGTGTATTGCCGATGATGTCACCCTACTCGCCGAAACCCTACAGGGTTTGCAGATCGCCCTAAATGCCTTTGCTGAGCAGCTAGCCGGGTGTGGTTTGGTGGTTAAAATGTGGGTCAGTCTCCTTGGTCCCTTCAGGTCGCCAGCATCAGGTGAAGGTGGTGGATGAGAAGTGTTTTGTCACAGGACAGTTACCCATCCCTACCCGATCCCTGCTAGACGTTTGGCGGTACCTTGGAGTTGACTTCATGGGTGTGGCCACCATTGCTGCAAGCCGTGTGGACCTCGGTGGAGCACTTACCAAGGCTCCATTGGAACCACAGTAGAAGCTGCGCCTCCTCCGCATGTACTCACTGCCAAAGCTAAACTATGGGTTTGTCTTTGGTAGGCTTACTTAGGGGAGGCTGCTTGAGTTGAATCGTGAAGTTCGCTCTGCTGTGCGCTCTTGCATAGGCTTCCCACCTGGTGTCCCAAGTGCCTATATTCATGCACCGGTCAAGGCGGGTGGGCTCAGTATTGTCTCTCTCTCCGCCACCATCCCATCATTACGCCACAAGCGCCTGCTCTCTCTCAAGGGCTCGAGCTGAGTGTTTGCCTGCACTGCTGCTGACCTGGACATAGTCAGGCAGCAGTTGTTGTGGTGCGACCGAGCACCACCAACTGCTCCAAAACCCAGCTCATCTGCCGAGTTTGCTGCTGCACTGCATGAGTCAGTAGATGGTAAAGAGTTCCGACAGTGCTCTGAATCCCCCATTTCTTCCCAATGGATAGAATGGGCTTCAGAGGGCATTAGGGCTCGCGACTATCGCCATTTTCACGCCGTCCAGCTGGCAACATTAGCCACCTCGGTGAGGTTTTCAATGAGTAGTTGCGGTGTTGGGGTAAAAATATAATCCTGTATCATATAGTGCAGCAGTGCCGTCGTACTCAGGGTGGCTGCATTCTACAATACGATGCAGTTGCCAAGCAGAATGCATGCACTTTTTCATTTGAGTGGTTGGGATGTCAAAGGGAGAGACTATTTCACATGCCTAATGACCAGGGCAAGATATTGGGGAATGGGATATCGGTGGGGGGGGGGTGTCGTGGGGGGGGGGGGGGGGGGGGGGGGGTCGTGAGGGGGCCATCAAGCCCGATAGGTATGCTATAATTCTGGATGTCCAGGATGTCAGTGATAGTGTGGAAATGGAGCAGACCTGGTGGGCTAAAAAAAATAAGTATGACAGAAACGACCTACGGCATGCGATTTTCGAGCTAAAAGGAGTGGCGGCCAACAACATCAGGGTAATGGCCGCGACCTTGTCATGGCGCGGGGTATGGTGCGAGAAAAGTGAAACGGAGTTACTCGAGTTGGGCATCTCGGCGGGAGTGCTCCGTGGTAAAACCACATGCATCCTGAGGGTTCTTACTTGAACTGATGGTCATTTTATCGGGGCACTTCCTTTCATCACACTCTTCCTCTTCATCCTTTTGCAACTTCCCTCATCCCTAGAGCCGACGTCGGGTAAACCTCCCCACTTTGTTGTTAATCTATTTGTTTATTTTTCAATTTAATGGTTTGCCCCCTCCGCCTTTGAGGGGAGTTTCGTAAAAAATAATTGTGTGTGTTTGTCTAATTGTTATCTATCAACTGAAATCTAATTTTTATAAATGAAGTATGAACTTAAACAACGCCGAAAAAATATAAAAATGTTATAATCAATATTAATTAATTCTTATTATTACTATGAATATTTTAAAGCTGACCTTGTGTTTATCGGACAGCTTGTCTTCCTGTGTACCCGCAATATCCTGTAACACGCGCAAATTCCTCTATATCAACCCAAATTTGATAAAATTCTCTGGAATTGCGTACGTTATATTGAAATCGTATTTATAATTTCAAGATCATCTTATGAATTTCGTTTCTTCTCGGTCAATGTTAATCTTATTCATACAGATCTCATAAACATTCATTTATACGGACCTTCAAATACATGGTATCTTGTAAAACTCGAGATGTCTCGTTTGATTGTAATAGCATTGGATATAATTTAAGCCGTTGTCCCACCAAGTGATCGCTTTCCATTGCTCTGTTCGGATGACGCTGATAACTTTTTCCGAATGACCGGTTTATATAATTGCAATGTGTTTTATAAATAGACCGTGACAAGGATCATGGGACCAGATTATGTTACATACCCCTAATCCCATACCATATCTTCCCAAATCGTTTATAAAATTATTTGGTATTAATTAATGAAGACACTACTCTAGATACTTGGCACAAAGACTTTTATTGTAGACATGTGAATGAAGACGTGTTGCCCAAAATTATATCTACTGGTCCTTTGTGAGACAAAGAAGGAATCTGGGGCACATTTAAAGACATTTATACCGCACTTATTGAGATTTGGTGTCAGGAGGACTCAACGAACCTAGTAGAAACTGAACGAATCGTTTTACAGTGCAATAAAATGAAAAACTGTTCCTCAAAGATTGAAAAAGGAGTACAATCAAATGAAAAAACGTTCAACAAATAAATTGATGAATGACGAAGTGCGAGACTTGTACTAAAATTTCGCAGACAATTAATAAAGGCGGCATTATTAAATATAGAATAGCTGAAATTTTAGGTATAAGTTGCTATTCTCCAAGTTTGAATAAGTAAGGGGTCTTTGATCTTGTTAATATTTAACTCTCCTAGCTACGGCTGCTGAATGTGGTGGGTGATGACGTAAGCTTCTCACACCAGTAAGCCTAAGCACAACTTCCTTCTTACACTCCTTCCAGTTACTACAGGAATTTGAAAGCCCGCACAGTAGAATTGAGTAACGTAATTGGCCACAGACTTGGTTGAAATCGACAAAATTACCTGCTCACGGAATTTAGGAGCCCTGTCTTTTTGTCTCAGGATTGTAACAATAATAGTTATGTAACTGCTTTGCGTTCTAACTTACGACCCATATCAGTAACGTTTATTACTGCTGTCATCCTTCACTCAAATCTTGAATTTCAACCATAGCACGTATATTTACCCAACAAAATCTATTCAATTATATATATATATATATATATATATACATATATACATACATATACATATATATATATACCTATATATATATATATATATATATATATATATATATATAAGGGTGCATCGAAAAAAATAAATCAAAAAAGTGCCCCCCTGAAAAATTTTCTTTTTTTCTGGAGAATAAGAGAGTATTTTTTATTTATTTTTTTGACAACGGTAAGGTCTGCCACCATAAGAGATATTATAAGATATATTCCCACAAATTTGACAATTTTATGTATTTTCAGGTTATGGTGGCAGACCTTACCGTTGTCAAAAAAAAAAAAAAAATAAATAAAAAATACTCTCTTATTCTCCAGAAAAAAGAAAATTTTTCAGGGGGGCACTTTTTTTATTTATTTTTTTCGATGCACCCTAATATATATATATATATATATATATATATATATATATATATATATATATATATATATATATATATATATATATATATAAGTGGATTTATAAATGTTGAGACTGTTTTGTGTATTTCTATTGTTCAGACTGTTAGCCGTACAGAATGTTTTCAGCTAGTTCTGTAATCGTGGGCCTTCGGTGTTTAGCTGCCGTCAACCAATAGTCACCTCTCCCAGTGAGCTGCTCACCCCATCAGCCCATCCTGTAGCACCCATCCTGTCCAGCAATCTCGGCCTCTCTGTCACAAGAGTTTCTATTACCTCCACCGAACACCCTTTACTCCTCTGATTGCTTTCAATTACTTCTCCCTTCCCCTACGGTCTCATTGGATTTGTCAGGTGCTTCACCAGTTAAAATAACAGGCGAGCTGAATCACGAATCTAATATTCCTGAATAAAAGGGATAATGTGCTATTATGCGCTAAACGACATTCCACTTTCCAATTTCTATTTTACCACCGAAAGAGTACGGTTCAAATCATTTGTTTTAACATTTGAATTTCAAAATTCCAATATATACATACATATATATATATATATATACACACATATATATATATATATATATATATATATATATATATATATACCTATGGCAGTTTATATACATTGTTACCAAATTAATCACTATTATTTTGTTTGTGATTTTTCGATCGCAAAATACGAATGCTATGAATCCGGGTTTCCCCAGCTCAACATTTTCCTTTTAGTAATTCTGGAAAAGTGTTGAACAGGTGGCTGGTAAAAAATGGAGCTGTGAAGAATCACTTTATCTTGGGGGTCAAGTTACTTAACCAAGGTGTTGAATCAGGAAAATCGTTATTGGGATCCAGTCTTCTCCTCAACAGACTCTTCGCCTAAGTATCCCTCGCTCACAATCTGAAGCTCTTGTGGCGACTTTTTGTTAACCTCCTGCTGTCCAACGTCGATTTTGATTTTGACTTTATGCGAGAAGTAATCTCATTACTCACAGTGAAACAGTATTACATATAGGGTATACATACATTTGTCTAGTGGATAAGCACTGATGCTTCGTCTCAAATCTTTGGCACCAAGTGGCTGAAAGTGTAACACACTTGTCGCGCTAGCTGAGCTGCCAAGCTTTGATCAGTCCCAACAAATTAATAAAAGACCTCTCAAGATAGCAATTCATACCATCTCTAAAATTATCAATTAAATGGAACGATCAGTTAAAAAAAAATATGCCATATTCATGTATGCTGGGACATGTGATGACTATTTGCGATTTAATGCATTAAATACAATCTTTATATCAGCTCTTATGGCCGGAGGATTCGTTAGTGGGAGCTAAGTTTTAGTAGAAATTCCATATTGACGTCAAAGTTGATTGATGTGCCAGAATCAATGCATTTGTTAGATCACATTACTCTGTTATATATTTTATGATAGCTGAGAAGAAATTTGATAAACATTGTTGAAGTCATAAGATTTGCTGGAATGCAAAATACGGTCAAACAACAGGACTAATGAATCGGATAATAACTGTAATAATTATAATAATAGAAAGGACTTTACATGTTTCCGTTCACACCATTGAAGAGCCGTTAAAAAAATGTAGAGGAGCCATTCAGTCACATATACGATCCCGAAAATTTTAATTGGAATCAGACAAAAATGTAATACATTCTACAGTTTCGCTCGTTACACGGATTAGTAGACACGCAGACAGAACCTGAACCAAAATTATTCAGTACCATCTGAAAATTCAAATGTGAGTAAAAATTTTGATTTCAGCAGTTTTTTCCCACTTAACAAAATATGTTACATGACCTTTGTTACCATAGTAGCCTTAGAAGTAATCGCGCAGTCTGGGAAATGAAATGTGATTTTTGTAGTATTATTCGTATAATTGAAGTCAACCGGAAGTGAGAGAATGTATAGAAGATTATTAGTTGTTGCTGCAGTGCTGCCGCTTAGGTTGGGAAATGGCCAGTTCTTGATTAAAATAAAATATCTATCAAAATTTCGCAAGAAAAACGAAGTGGAGGTGAACTTTATCAAACTAAATCCATTGCTTCCATAATAAAGGGCGTTCGAATTCGTCAGCTATTATACTAACTTATAGAAAAAGA